>JAGXEW010000089.1:366004-382884 GCA_030684275.1 Acipenser oxyrinchus oxyrinchus | reverse complement strand
GGTGACTCATACAGTCCTGCCAGCACACAGATATGCCATCTGTTCGTTTACTCTGTTTCCAGGAATCGATAAGTAGTTTTATATATACAGTCCACCTGCCCGCGTGGTGCGCAGGGGAGTCACACAGTCAGGGAGCTGGGGGTCCCCGAGGGTCTCCCCTGGTAAAGGCACGGCAGCGTGGTGCGCAGGGGAGTCGCACAGTCAGGGGAGCCAGGGGTCCCCGAGGGTCTCCCTGGTAAAGGCACGGCGCTGGTGCTGAGGGGAGTCGCACAGTCAGGGGAGCAGGGGTCCCCGAGGGTCTCCCCTGGTAAAGGCACGCCGCGTGGTGTGCAGGGGGAGTCACACAGTCAGGGGAGCGGGGGTCCCCGAGGGTCTCCCCTGGTAAAGGCACGCCGTGGTGCGCAGGGGAGTCGCACAGTCAGGGGAGCGCAGGGGTCCCCGAGGGTCTCCCCTGGTAAAGGCACGCCACGTGGTGTGCAGGGGGGGAGTCACATAGTCAGGGGAGCGCAGGGGTCCCCGAGGGTCTCCCTTGGTAAAGGCACGGCCAGCGTGGTGCAGGGGGGAGTCGCACAGTCAGGGGAGTGCAGGGGTCCCCCAGGGTCTCCCCTGGTAACGGCAAGACCACGTGGTGTGCAGGGGGGGAGTCACATAGTCAGGGGAGCGCAGGGGTCCCCGAGGGTCTCCCTTGGTAAAGGCACGGCCGCGTGGTGCGCAGGGGAGTCGCACAGTCAGGGGACGCAGGGGTCCCCGAGGGTCTCCCCTGGTAAAGGCACGGCCGCTGGTGTGCAGGGGTGGGGAGTCACAGTCAGGGGAGCGCAGGGGTCCCCCATGGTCTCCCCTGGTAACGGCAAGACCGCGTGGTGTGCAGGGGTGGGGAGTCACACAGTCAGGGGAGCGTTCAGAGATCAGAGAACTGACCTTTAATTCTCTTGAGCTACTGTGAGGAATCTAAACTGGGGAGAAAAACACGACATCTAGATTGGCCACAGAGGCTGTGAAAGAGGAATGGTAGATATCCTGGGTAGATATTCGGTCGATACAGTGCTGACAGTGCTATGGCGGGTGTGTATTTTAGAAGCTTGATCATCCACAGGGAATACGAATCTGGACGACGCATCAATGTGAGTTTTTACATGTGTGTCACACTGCAGATTCTTCCTGTTGCAACATCTTTCATTCTGAAAATGAAAAAAAACGAGACACACAGAATCATACCATATACCTCAGAACCTGCAGTGGGGAGTCACAGCTTGTTTTAGTTCAAGCGATTGCAGCTTGCCAAATAAACGTATACCTCCTCCCTAGTTCTGACCTTCCTTTAAAGACACAGATCTCTGAAATGTCCAGTTTTGAAAGAAGCCCAGTTATTCAAGTCTCTAAGGTGTGAGAGTTGTCTGGCCCATTTCTCCTCATCAGAAACCGCCCCCCATACTTCCTAAACCAGTTTTATTTTCACTTTCAGTATTTCAATTCCGTTTCAGTTTTTATTTACTTGGTAAAGATTATGATGTAGTTAATCATTTGGTTTTTCGTTTTGAAATTATTATTTAATTTCAGTTCACTAAAATTCAGAAAGATGTATTTCAGTTTTTTCCAGTTTCAGTATCTTTGCATTGCAAGAGGGTGTCAGCTTAAGCAACATTTCTGGGGAGTTGGGGACAGATAGATACAGACAGACAGACAGATATAAACCCTGAATACAATAATGAAATAATTTTGCCAGGGTATCAAAGAGATTCAGGCGGGAAGCTTTTGAATAGAGACATGATTCATTCTCTCCCTGGAGAGCTGATTCATTCTCACCCTAGAGACCTGATTCAACTCTCTGGCATTCCAGTGGCGACCCCACGACCCCCAGCTTTCCCTAAACGAGTTCCTGTTTATTCAAGCCAGGTGACTCACTTTCACTACAGGGCTAGAGCAGCGGTACAAGAAAGAGTGAAAGAGGTTTTAGAATGACTACTTTCTATAATTCAACAACAAAAACATGGAAAGTATTTGTGTAGTGTGGGAATGCAAGGTTGGCAGAGAATGGGTTAAATCTATAGAATAAACTCCCTCAGCTTCATAGAGTCCAATGAAAGCTGCTGAATAATGTTCCCTTGTTAACATATTGAATTCCACCCCTCTATATAGAATGAACTCCCTCAGCTTCATAGAGTCCAATGAAAGCTGCTGAATAATGTTCCCTTGTTAACATATTGAATTCCACCCCTCTATATAGAATGAACTCCCTCAGCTTCATAGAGTCCAATGAAAGCTGCTGAATAATGTTCCCTTGTTAACATATTGAATTCCACCCCTCTATATAGAATGAACTCCCTCAGCTTCATAGAGTCCAATGAAAGCTGCTGAATAATGTTCCCTTGTTAACATATTGAATTCCACCCCTCTATATAGAATGAACTCCCTCAGCTTCATAGAGTCCAATGAAAGCTGCTGAATAATGTTCCCTTGTTAACATATTGAATTCCACCCCCTCTATATAGAATGAACTCCCTCAGCTTCATAGAGTCCAATGAAAGCTGCTGAATAATGTTCCCTTGTTAACATATTGAATTCCACCCCCTCTATATAGAATGAACTCCCTCAGCTTCATAGAGTCCAATGAAAGCTGCTGAATAATGTTCCCTTGTTAACATATTGAATTCCACCCCCTCTATATAGAATGAGCTCCCTCAGCTTCAGAGTCCAATGAAAGCTGCTGAATAATGTTCCCTTGTTAACATATTGAATTCCACCCCACTCTATATAGAATGAACTCCCTCAGCTTCATAGAGTCCAATGAAAGCTGCTGAATAATGTTCCCTTGTTAACATATTGAATTCCACCCCCTCTATATAGAATGAACTCCCTCAGCTTCATAGAGTCCAATGAAAGCTGCTGAATAATGTTCCCTTGTTAACATATTGAATTCCACCCCCTCTATATAGAATGAACTCCCTCAGCTTCATAGAGTCCAATGAAAGCTGCTGAATAATGTTCCCTTGTTAACATATTGAATTCCACCCCTCTATATAGAATGAACTCCCTCAGCTTCATAGAGTCCAATGAAAGCTGCTGAATAATGTTCCCTTGTTAACATATTGAATTCCACCCCTCTATATAGAATGAACTCCCTCAGCTTCATAGAGTCCAATGAAAGCTGCTGAATAATGTTCCCTTGTTAACATATTGAATTCCACCCCTCTATATAGAATGAACTCCCTCAGCTTCATAGAGTCCAATGAAAGCTGCTGAATAATGTTCCCTTGTTAACATATTGAATTCCACCCCTCTATATAGAATGAACTCCCTCAGCTTCATAGAGTCCAATGAAAGCTGCTGAATAATGTTCCCTTGTTAACATATTGAATTCCACCCCTCTATATAGAATGAACTCCCTCAGCTTCATAGAGTCCAATGAAAGCTGCTGAATAATGTTCCCTTGTTAACATATTGAATTCCACCCCTCTATATAGAATGAACTCCCTCAGCTTCATAGAGTCCAATGAAAGCTGCTGAATAATGTTCCCTTGTTAACATATTGAATTCCACCCCTCTATATAGAATGAACTCCCTCAGCTTCATAGAGTCCAATGAAAGCTGCTGAATAATGTTCCCTTGTTAACATATTGAATTCCACCCCTCTATATAGAATGAACTCCCTCAGCTTCATAGAGTCCAATGAAAGCTGCTGAATAATGTTCCCTTGTTAACATATTGAATTCCACACCCTCTATATAGAATGAACTCCCTCAGCTTCATAGAGTCCAATGAAAGCTGCTGAATAATGTTCCCTTGTTAACATATTGAATTCCACCCCTCTATATAGAATGAACTCCTCAGCTTCTTAGAGTCCAATGAAAGCTGTTGAATAATGTTCCCTTGTTAACATATTGAATTCCACCCCAGTGCTTTGTAGTTTTCCCACATACTGAACTGGAAAACTGACAAATAAATAAATAAAATGTAAAATTTCAAAAATCTAAACATGAAATGCTACTCTAATACTATTATGGCTTCCAGTAGTTTTTTTTTTTTTTTTTTGCGAGATCATTTTGTAATTGTATTATCAAAGAAACGTCAATGTTACCGTTTCATTTTCAAATCAAATCCTAAAACTCTCTCATCTCCTCAATAAGGTCTCCTTTTGTCTTTAGGCTCCTCCAGCGATCCTATCGTTTCTCCAAACCCGCACATTTCCATTTTCCCTTGCCTTGAAATCGCACAGTTTAAGATTTCCTAACGCTTCCTGTTTCAAATGTCAAGCAAGCATGGGCGTGTGTGTCTGGGTGCCAGTCTGTTAAGCCACAGGGCACGGTCATGTGCTCAAGCTGGAGACCAACGCCAAGAAATCACAGAGACGTTCTTTAAGAGGCTAAGGATTCAGAAGTGGAAAACTCCACACAGGTCTGCTTTTTAACCTTTGCTGTTGCGTTGTAAAATAAAAAGGATTGAGTGTTTAGGTTATACAGCAGTGTGTGCAGATGGTAAAGGCACGGCCGCGTGGTGCGCAGGCCGGAGTCAGACGGCGCAGGTTCGAGTCCTAGCTGTGTGAAGTCGCCGGGGCTTGGCTGGGGACTCTGAAGGGGCGTCGCGTTGGCTCTGGGGCTCCCGTGGGGTCAAGGAGGCAAAACTGGCAGGGACTGTCTCGCCTCATCGTGATGCAGCGGAACCTACCGGCCAGACGGCCATCCTGGGGGCTGGGGGCTGGGGGCTGGGGGATCATTCTAAATTAGGGAGAAAAATAAGGTGTAAAATAATTGAGTGCTCTAAATAAGGGCAGTTTTTGTTTTACTCGTCTAGATTTGTTTTGTGATGTAGGAGGGATTTATCACTAAATGTTTTGCATGGCCCTGCCTGGGAGGAATCGGCTCAACGCCCATGAAGAGGGCAGGTCAGGGCAGGGCAGGGCAGGATCGGATCACTCCTGCTTGGGCAGGGCACACTCCCATTGGCACCGCCGCTGCCCGCCCTAAGGTGGTAAAAGGTGCCAGCGTTGTCAAGTAACCTGGGCGATGCTTCAGTTACGAAAACCAGACAGGTGAGAATTATACAGGTTTGCAAATGATATTTTTTTTTTACACCTAAAAAACTGCAGACCAAAATCGAGAAAACAGCCAACAGCCAGTATTAGAAAAAGTTTATTTCTTTAAAACAAACATAAATATATATATATATATATTTTTTTTTAATGTACAAAAGATTTCAAAACAGCAATGCGCTACCTTGATTTTAGCTACAGATCTTCTATTTCTCTTGCGATTCTGCGAGAGAGTGGCTCCCCTCTCTCCCTCTCTCCCCACGCTCTGTTCAAAGCCACAGGTTCTAGTGCAGGGCTCCCACAGTGCAGTACAGCTGGCAGACTGTCTTACTGAGCCGCCCAATATTCCTGAAAGACACACAGAACAGATCGATATTATCCAGGCAAACCTGCTGTTCACCTCAGCAAAAAACAGGACCGATGAATCTAAACAGTAGATTTTTTTTTCTTTCATGGTTGTCGAGATCAAAACGCCTTCAAAACGAGACACCAGCTGCATCAAAAATCGAAAAATATATTTTCTGCTCAAGATCGCTCTGCCCAGCACAGGAAGGGGACATTTCACGCGCCTGTTGCTGTTTTTCACGTTTATTTCTTCCTGACGATTCGGGTACCTATCTATGAGCATCTCCATGTTCTTGATACCTCTGCAGTTTCCGTATTTGATTCCAGACAGCAGTTTCTCTCTGGCTTCTACTGTGGGGCACTCTTCATAAGCTTGCAGAAGGCTGGGGAGAGAAAGAGAGACAGGGACAAATAAAAAATTTAAAACCAAGGCACTATCGCTATTACTATTAAAATCGGTCGTTTAGCAGATGCTTTTATCCAAAGCGACTAGAGGGGTGAACTCTGCTTCATCAACAACTGCTGCTGCTGCAGCAGAGTCACTTCCAATAGGAGCTCGTTTGTTTTATGTCTCATCCGAAGGACGGAGCACAAGGAGGTGAAGTGCTCAGGGTCTCACACAGGGAGTGGCTGAGCCGGATTTGAACCTCCTGGTATTGAGATCCCCTTTCTTTAACCGCTGGGGACCCCCAAGCCCAGATCTTAGTTTAGAGTTTTAAACATGCCATCGCAGCCAGGTTAAACTGTCCGTTATGCAGCAGCTCAGAATCAGCTGGAAGCAGGCAGTCTCGCTCAGAAGTGGGCAGAGGCAAGACTTTTCTCGGGTGGTTTGAGGTAGAGACAGCCCCAAAGAGTAGGGTTAGTTATGAGGAGTTATTTCACTGTAGAAGGAAATGGCTTTTCACGAAAACAGTTATACAGGTAAAAACACTTCAAAAGTCAAGAGGTGAGAAAAATGCTTCTCAGCGTGGCCAGGAGTTTTGAGCGAGCTGGCAAGGTGTTTAACAGCAATGTGAAAACAGCACCATCTACTGGTACACAGACGTATTGCGTGAATTGTAAATTGTTACAATACAGTTGCTCTCAGTTCTCCACCGTTTCTATTGTTACTAATAGTAAATGAGCGAGCGTGTGAGAGAGTGAGTGAGAGAGTGAGGCGTTAGTGAGAGCGTTAGTGTGTGTGAGTGAGAATGAGTGTGCGTGTGTTTGTGAGTGTTTGTTAGTGTGTTTGTGAGTGTGAGTGTTTGTATGTGTGAGTGAGTGTGAGTGGGAGTGTCTGTGTGAGTGGGAGTGTGTGAGTGGGTGTGGGAGTGGGAGTGGCAGTGCGTACCTGTTCAGGGTGCTGTATTTGGGTACCTGGTCAGGGTGCTGTATTTGGGTACCTGGTCAGGGTGCTGTATTTGGGTACCTGGTCAGGGTGCTGTATTTGGGAACCTGGTCAGGGTGCTGTATTTGGGTACCTGGTCAGGGTGCTGTATTTGGGTACCTGGTCAGGGTGCTGTATTTGGGTACCTGGTCAGGGTGCTGTATTTGGGTACCTGGTCAGGGTGCTGTATTTGGGTACCTGGTCAGGGTGCTGTATTTGGGTACCTGGTCAGGGTGCTGTATTTGGGTACCTGTTCAGGGTGCTGTATTTGGGTACCTGGTCAGGGTGCTGTATTTGGGTACCTGTTCAGGGTGCTGTATTTGGGTACCTGTTCAGGGTGCTGTATTTGGGTACCTGTTCAGGGTGCTGTATTTGGGTACCTGGTCAGGGTGCTGTATTTGGGTACCTGGTCAGGGTGCTGTATTTGGGTACCTGGTCAGGGTGCTGTATTTGGGTACCTGGTCAGGGTGCTGTATTTGGGTACCTGGTCAGGGTGCTGTATTTGGGTACCTGGTCAGGGTGCTGTATTTGGGTACCTGGTCAGGGTGCTGTATTTGGGTACCTGGTCAGGGTGCTGTATTTGGGTACCTGGTCAGGGTGCTGTATTTGGGAACCTGGTCAGGGTGATGTATTTGGGTACCTGGTCAGGGTGCTGTATTTGGGTACCTGGTCAGGGTGCTGTATTTGGGTACCTGGTCAGGGTGCTGTATTTGGGTACCTGGTCAGGGTGCTGTATTTGGGTACCTGGTCAGGGTGCTGTATTTGGGTACCTGGTCAGGGTGCTGTATTTGGGTACCTGGTCAGGGTGCTGTATTTGGGTACCTGGTCAGGGTGCTGTATTTGGGAACCTGGTCAGGGTGCTGTATTTGGGTACCTGGTCAGGGTGCTGTATTTGGGTACCTGGTCAGGGTGCTGTATTTGGGAACCTGGTCAGGGTGATGTATTTGGGTACCTGGTCAGGGTGCTGTATTTGGGTACCTGGTCAGGGTGCTGTATTTGGGTACCTGGTCAGGGTGCTGTATTTGGGTACCTGGTCAGGGTGCTGTATTTGGGTACCTGGTCAGGGTGCTGTATTTGGGTACCTGGTCAGGGTGCTGTATTTGGGTACCTGGTCAGGGTGCTGTATTTGCCCAGGATGGCGGCTGCTTTGTCTCCAGAGATCCCGCTGATCTGCATGAGCTGGCGAGCGAGGAGCTCCCTGACCGCCTGAGCCTGCAGGACAAACACAGCAGAGGGTCAGTGTTAGGGTCAGGATTGGGGTCAGGGTTAGTGTCAGGGTCAGGTTTCAGGTTGGGGTCAGTGTTAGGGTCAGTGTTAGGGTTGAGGTCAGGGTCGGGTCAGGGTCAGGTTTCGGGTCAGCCTCTCTGTCACCTTGTTCTTCACAGCTCCCTCGTTGAACTCCCGAAGCTCATGAGGATGCAGGAGCTGGAGGCGGGCTGGAGGCGCGGTCACACAGCCGCTCCTCCTCCTTGGTACAGCTCAGCAGGGTCTTGTTCTGGGGCCAGAGAGAGGGGTGCAGGGGTTCATATTGGATTCTAGTAGTGTTATTATTATACACAGCATCCTAGTTCATATTGGATTCTAGTAGTGTTATTATTATACATAGCATCCTAGTTCATATTGGATTCTAGTAGTGTTATTATTATACACAGCATCCTAGTTCATATTGGATTCTAGTAGTGTTATTATTATACACAGCATCCTAGTTCATATTGGATTCTAGTAGTGTTATTATTTGCACTTGCTGTAAACTAGACTGTGTTTAAATATGAAACTTGCATTGTAACCCTGCTGCCCTGTAACACCTGTGTGAGTCGCCTGGGATAAAGAAGTCTGCCAAATACATAAATAGTAATAATAATAATAATAATAATAATAATAATAATAATAATAATAATAATAAGGGCTCTTCCATACCAAGAACATGCTCTGCAGGTATCTGGTCATGACAGTGAGGTAGGCAGCCGACTCTCTCACATCTCTGGTCCGCTTGATAAAGAAGCCATCAACGACCTTCACAAGAAACAAGACAGAGAGACCCTCAAACACACAGCGTCCGCCACAGCCTCCCTCACCTCGAAACACACAGCGTCCGCCACAGCCTCCCTCACCGTGGAAACACACAGCGTCCGTCACAGCACCTCCCTCACAGCGAAACACACAGCGTCCGCCACAGCGCCCTCACCAAGAAACACACAGCGCCCGCCACAGCACCTCCTCACCGTGAAACACACAGCGCCCGCCACAGCGCCCTCACCGTGGAAACACACAGCGCCCGCCACAGCCTCCCTCACAGTGAAACACACAGCGCCCGCCACAGCACCTCCCTCACCGTGGAAACACACAGCGTCCGCCACAGCCTCCCTCACCGTGGAAACACACAGCGCCCGTCACAGCGCTCCCTCACCGTGGAAACACACAGCGTCCGTCACAGCGCATCCTCACCGTGAAACACACAGCGCCCATCACAGCGCCCTCACCGTGGAAACACACAGCGCCCGCCACAGCACCTCCCTCACCATGAAACACACAGCGTCCGTCACAGCGCCTCCCTCACCGCTGAAACACACAGCATCCGTCACAGTGCCTCCCTCACCGCTAAACACACAGCGCCCGTCACAGCGCCCTCACCGCTGAAACACACAGCGTCCGCCACAGCGCCTCACCGCTGAAACACACAGCGCCCGCTACAGCGCCTCACCGTGGAAACACACAGCGCCTGTCACAGCGCTCCCTCACCGTGGAAACACACAGCGCCCGTCACAGCGCCTCCTCACCGTGAAACACACAGCGCCCGCCACAGCACCTCCCTCACCGTGAAACACACAGCGCCCGCTACAGCGCTCCTCACCGTGAAACACACAGCGCCCGCCACAGCACCTCCCTCACCGTGCGTGAAACACACAGCGTCCGCCACAGCACCTCCCTCACCGTGAAACACACAGCGCCGCCACAGCACCTCCTCACCGTGAAACACACAGCGCCCGCCACAGCCGCCTCACCGTGAAACACACAGCGTCCGGCCACAGCACCTCCTCACCGTGAAACACACAGCGCCCGCCACAGCACCTCCCTCACCGTGAAACACACAGCGCCCGCCACAGCGCCTCCCTCACCGCGAAACACACAGCGCCCGTCACAGCACCTCCTCACCGCGAAACACACAGCGTCCGCCACAGCACCTCCCTCACCGTGGAAACACACAGCGTCCGCCACAGCGCCTCCTCACCGTGGAAACACACAGCGCCCGCCACAGCCTCCCTCACCGCAAACACACAGCGTCCGTCACAGCACCTCCCTCACCGCGAAACACACAGCGTCCGTCACAGCACCTCCCTCACCGCTGAAACACACAGCGCCCGCCACAGTGCCTCCTCACCGTGGAAACACACAGCGTCCGCCACAGCGCCCTCACCGTGAAACACACAGCGCCCGCCACAGCACCTCCCTCACAGCCTGCAGCAGGGTGCTCTCTCTGCGCACGGCGCTCTCGCACCTGTGTGTTCACCACAGCCTGCAGCAGGGCGCTCTCTGCGCACGGCGTCTCGTACCTGTGTGTTCACCACAGCCTGCAGCAGGGTGCTCTCTCGCGCACGGGCGCTCTCGTATCTGTGTGTTCACCACAGCCTGCAGCAGGGTGCTCTCTGGGATACTGAGGTGCTGCGCTGAGCCGTAATCCTCCACCAGGTAGATCGGCTTCTTCAGACCACAGCGCTTCAGACGGAACTGGGAAGGAAAGAGCGAGAAAGAAAGAAAGAAAGAAAGAAAGAAAGAAAGAAAGAAAGAAAAGAGAAATAGAAAGGAAAGAGAGGAGAGAAAGAAAGATGATAGAGAAAAAGAGGAGAGAAAGAAAGAAAGAAGAAATAGAAAGGAAAGAAAGAGAGAAAAGGAAAAAAATAGAGGAAAAAAGAGGAGAGAAAGAAAGGAAAGAAATAGAAAGGAAAGAGAGGAAAGAAAGAAAAGAGGAGAAAAAGAAAGAAAAGAGAAAGAAAGAAAGAAAGAAAGAAAAGAAAGAACGAACATTTAAACTTTTAGATAAATAACTTTTAAAATACCAACTGCACCCAGGGCTGGGAATCAGACTCCGCTGCACAGCAATGTGATCCAGTCCTGCTTTCACTGGGAGTTTAATAATCAGACACACCTGAGCTTGTTAGCTAGACACACTGGGGGCTGATCAAGCTGCTAGCAGTAAAACCTGGACTGGATCACACTGCTGTGCAATAGGAGTCTGATTCCCATCCCTGACTACAATGCCAGCGAGCAGGAGGTCACGTGATCTCCCAGAAGCCCACCTTCTGCTCACGGAAGCGTCCGCCGATGATGCTGCCACAGAGGTCGTCCATCCTCTTATGCTCCACAATGTAATCCAGCACCAGCTCTCTGGCCTGGGGCTAAGCTGACCTGGGGCACAAAAACAGTGCTGCTGTAACCAACATTCAAAACCCAAATATATGAAACGTGAGGCCAAAACGACCTGGTATACATAAAGAGAGGATGGGAATCAGACTCCTATTGCACAGCAGTGTGATCCAGTCCAGGTTTTACTGCTACCAGCTTGATCAGCCCCCAGTGTGTCTAGCTAACAAGCTCAGGTGTGTCTGATTATTAAACGCCTAGCTAAACCAGGACTGGATCACACTGCTGTGCAGCGGGAGTCTGATTCCCATCCCTGTGCTGTAATATGAACTCAGCAGCCACCCTCATTGAGAAAGACTTTTTCTCCAGAAAATAGCCGAAAGTGAGACTGACAGGAACCAAAAAGATCTGAGCAACACACAGCCTCTGCACCACAGAGACAACACGGCCGTAAACAAACAAGATAGCTGCTTCTGCATCCAGCGCCAAAGAATATCACAGACATTTGCAGAGCTTTTTGATGACTCGGATCGCATTAATCGAGGAGTTTGGTGATATACACGAGTGATCAGGAGATGATTTGTCAGACTATGAAGAGGTGTGTGATAAATAAAGCTTAACAAGGGTGGGGCTATAGATGCAGTACTGAGTGTCCTGTTGATATGCAGAGCCTTTTAAACCTGTTTTACTGTGAATAAAAATACTTTTAAAAAGGGTTAAACTGGTAGCAAAACCAGGGATGGATCACACTGCTGTGGACAGGAGCCTTCCCTGCATTCGAACTGCAATTGCAGATCACGAGATTAGACTGGACTGGAATTTCATCGCTCGGGCTGGGAATAAGACATTCTCACCTGGGATATAGCGGACCCGCTCTCGCTGTCCACAGGAAGTCTCCCACGTTGAGTTTCCTGACGTCGAAGTCCACTCCGCTCTTCCTCAGCTCCGCCACCAGCTCTTGCTTCCTACCGCTGGATCCCCTGAGGAGAAAAAAAAATTAACACACACACACACGACAAACAGTGAGCCGTGACAGACAGACAGACACAGACAGAGACAGCCATGTCTTGATCGGAGGGTCGTGGGTTCAATCCCAGGTGGGGGGGGGGCACTGCTGCTGTACCCTTGAGCAAGGTACTTTACCTAGATTGCTCCAGTAAAAACCCAACTGTATAAATGGGGAATTGTATGTAAAAATAATGTGATATCTTGTGACAATGGTAAGTCACCCTGGATAAGGGTGTCTGCTAAGAAATAATAATAATAATAATAATAATAATAATAATAATAATGTCACTACCAGCTTGATCAGCCCCCAGTGTGTCTAGCGAACAAGCTCAGGTGTCTTATTATTAAACTCCTAGTGAAACCAGGACTGGATCACACTGCTGTGCAATGGGAGTCTGATTCCCAGCCCTGTGATGATAACCAACATTATTAATACAGGGCAGGCATTGATTCCTATTGCACAGCAGTGTGATCCAGTCCAGGTTTTACTGCTACCAGCTTGATCAGCCCCCAGTGTGTCCAGCTAACAAGCTCAGGTGTGTCTGATTATTAAACTCCCAGTGAAACCAGGACTGGATCACACTGCTGTGCAGCGGAGTCTTACTTCCACTAGAACAGGTGGGACGTTACCCTGTGGTTTCGATGAAATCCACACACAGCACGATGTCGAAAGTGCCGGGGTCAGAACGAAACCGGGACGGTGTCTGTAGGCAGGAGGCGGTCTCGCCGAGGCCTGCGAACCGCTGCATCCGGCCGCTTCCTGAACCAGAACCCCAGCCGCCTCACCCTCCTCCAGTCGCCGCCTCCTCTGGCTTCGGCCGCCGGGACGGGCCCGCCTTTGCCCCTGTTTCCAAACAGATAAAAACATGCTTGATCCGACTCCCGAACGACTTTCTGCACGCGCGTTTCCTAGCAACCCCTTCAGCACAGCGGCTACACTGAATACAGTGTGAACATCCGCCTTTGAGACGACTGGTACTGTAGTTCTGAAAGCAGGGACGCATTCAGAGACCCTACGGAGAGCGCTGTCCCAGCGGAGCGTGGGGTATGGAGCGTGTGGGGTTTTTTTTTTTTGTCCTCGCTCTTGTTTGAAATCGTTCTCATCCATTTATCGTACTCGCTGCCTGCTATTACTGCACTCGTATTAGCAAATATTTTCAGTTTAACTGCTCTGTCGAACCTGCTCTTACATGTAATTATTTAAAGTATTCTTTATTGTGCCCTTATTTGGGTTTGATCTTATTTGATCTGACTTTATAATTATTATTATTATTATTATTATTTATTTCTTAGCAGATGCCCTTATCCAGGGCGACTTACAATTGTTACAAGATATCACATTATTTTTACATACAATTCCCCATTTATACAGTTGGGTTTTTACTGGAGCAATCTAGGTAAAGTACCTTGCTCAAGGGTACAGCAGCAGTGTCCCCACCTGGGATTGAACCCACGACCCTCCGGTCAAGAGTCCAGAGCCCCTAACCACTACTGCACACTGCTGCCCATATAACTGCTCTTGTCTGGAATGTGATATTTTATAACGTGATATTTTGTAACGACTGAAAGTCGCCCTGGATAAAGGCGTCTGCTAATAAATAATAATAATAATAATTATAATAATAATTCTAATTTCTGCAAAGGGGTGAGGGGCTACAATTTCACCCTGCTGGTGACCCAAGGAAGTGCAGCGTTATCCGAAAGCACGGCTCGCAAAACAGAGATTTCCTTAGCTCCGCTTAAAAAATAAAAAATAAACACAAGAAATCTCTCTCTATTTCAAATAAAAACACATGCGTGCTGTCGCTCAAAACTGTCCACTTCAGACCTATGTAGTCAATGGCAAAGCACTGCAGGTATTATTTTGTCCTGATTTACTTGTTTTCTGGTGGCTCTTCTTCCTCCTCCTCCTCCTCCTCCTCCCTCCGTGAGGTCCAGTATCTCTCCCCTTGCTCTCCGGGACCCCAGGGAGTGAGGCTGGAGCCCCCTGGCTGTCCCGCTCAGCCCCTCTCCCCTCCAGCTTCTCCGCCAGCTCCAGTCCCTTCTCAGTCAGGGAGTACCTGCCGATGGACATCGCAATGGGGGAGTGTCAGCCTGCTGACATCACAATGGGGGGAAGTCAGCCTGCTGACATCACAATGGGGGGCAGTCAGCCTGCTGACATCACAATGGGGGAGTGTCAGCCTGCTGACATCACAACGGGGGAGTGTCAGCCTGCTGACATCACAACGGGGGAGTGTCAGCCTGCTGACATCACAACGGGGGAGTGTCAGCCTGCTGACATCACAACAGGGGAGTGTCAGCCTGCTGACATCACAACGGGGGAGTGTCAGCCTGCTGACATCACAATGGGGGGCAGTCAGCCTGCTGACATCGCAATGGGGGGGCAGTCAGCTTGCTGACATCACAAGGGGGGGCAGTCAGCTTGCTGTGGTTCGTTGGATATGCAAGCTGTGGTTTCCTACCTTGCGGGGCTGTGGGTTTTGAGGAGCAGGTCCTTCTGAATGAGAGTGCTGACAGACGACCAGGCTGTGTACTTACTGCCAGGATCTGACTGGAGACAGGAGAAAGGAGAAGAGGGGAGAGGAGAGAGGAGAGGGGAGAGAGGAGAGGGGGAGGAGAAAGAGAGGGAGAGAGAGGAGAGAGGAGAGGGGAGAGAGAGAGAGAGGAGAGGAGACAGAGGAGAGGGCAAGAGAGATATGAGAGAGAGGAGAGAGGCAGAACAAGAGATGAGAGAGATATGAGAGAGAGGAGAGGGGGAGGAGGGGAGAGAGAGGAGGAGGGAGAGAGAGAGGGGAGGAGAGAGGAGGGGGAGGAGAGAGGAGAGAGGAGAGAGAGAGAGAGAGAGGAGAGAGAGGAGAGAGAGAGAGAGGGGAGGAGAGAGAGAGAGAGAGAAAGAGAGGAGAGGGAGAGAGACATGAGAGAGAGAGAGATGAGAGAGAGAGAGGGGAGGAGAGGAGATTAAGGAGAGGGGAGAGAGATATGAGAGAGATGAGAGGAGAGGGGAGGAAAGGAGAGGCAGAGAGAGAGAGAGAGAGAGGAGAAGAGAGGCAGAGAGGAGAGGAGAAAGACACAGTTAAAATGCTATTTAAAAAACATCAATTCATTCAGATCAGCCGCCCAGCATCGCGGTTTCTTACCACGGTGAAGGACTTGTCACACAGCGGCTGAGCTTCACGCTGCAACTCTGCCTTTGTCATGAACCCGTGCTGCCGGCTCTCTGCAACAAGGACACAGAGAGCAGTGAAACAGCAACGCAGAGAGCCTCTCAAACCACACCTACTCAACCGGGACGACGGCTGCAAAGCTTAGCGCTGGCTGAGCCGACTAAACAGAGAGGCTCAGAGGGAGAATTTTTCACCGATGTAATCCGCTCCGCAGCTCCGAGCTGCTCAGGGGAGCGGAACTGAGACTCCGCTGCACAGCAGTGTGATCCAGTCCTGGTTTCACTGGGAGTTTAATAATCAGACACACCCTGAGCTTGTTAGCTAGACACACTGGGGGCTGATCAAGCTGGTAGCAGTAAAACCTGGACTGGATCACACTGCTGTGCGATAGCAGTCTGATTCCCAGCCCTGGGTCTGCGTGTGTGTGTGTGGGGGCTGTCCGCTGCTCACCTGGTGGTCTCGGTACAGAGTCACCAGCACTGCGTACCCCGATCGCTTCTGAGGGACATAGTCACGGGTCTTTTAAAGCCAACCTTCTTCTTCTGGAGAGAGAGAAAAAAAAGAGTCAGATAAATTCTCTCACAAAAAAAAAGAGTCTACTGGAAGCGATAACAGTAGTACACAAGATTTCAATGTGTCGGTTTGCCAGTTCAGTTATAAAGAGAAAACTACAAAGAGCTGGGTGTGGAACTCAATATGTTAACAAGGGAACATTATTCAGCAGCTTTCATTGGACTCTATGAAGCTGAGGGAGTTCATTCTATATAGAGGGGTGGAATTCAATATGTTAACAAGGAACATTATTCAGCAGCTTTCATTGGACTCTATGAAGCTGAGGGAGTTCATTCTATATAGAGGGGTGGAATTCAATATGTTAACAAGGGAACATTATTCAGCAGCTTTCATTGGACTCTATGAAGCTGAGGGAGTTCATTCTATATAGAGGGGTGGAATTCAATATGTTAACAAGGGAACATTATTCAGCAGCTTTCATTGGACTCTATGAAGCTGAGGGAGTTCATTCTATATAGAGGGGTGGAATTCAATATGTTAACAAGGGAACATTATTCAGCAGCTTTCATTGGACTCTATGAAGCTGAGGGAGTTCATTCTATATAGAGGGGTGGAATTCAATATGTTAACAAGGGAACATTATTCAGCAGCTTTCATTGGACTCTATGAAGCTGAGGGAGTTCATTCTATATAGAGGGGTGGAATTCAATATGTTAACAAGGAACATTATTCAGCAGCTTTCATTGGACTCTATGAAGCTGAGGGAGTTCATTCTATATAGAGGGGTGGAATTCAATATGTTAACAAGGAACATTATTCAGCAGCTTTCATTGGACTCTATGAAGCTGAGGGAGTTCATTCTATATAGAGGGGTGGAATTCAATATGTTAACAAGGGAACATTATTCAGCAGCTTTCATTGGACTCTATGAAGCTGAGGGAGTTCATTCTATATAGAGGGGTGGAATTCAATAGGTTAACAAGGGAACATTATTCAACAGCTCTGGAGTAGGAGGAGATGGGCATGTAAACAAACTGGTCAGCCAACAAGAAAACAAGTACACAAGTACCCCCTCCCCAATACTCACGCAGGGCGC
>JAGXEW010000089.1:345986-365504 GCA_030684275.1 Acipenser oxyrinchus oxyrinchus | reverse complement strand
CTCTCTCTCTGCTCTCTCTCTCTGCTCTCTCTCTCTCCTGTATATTGTAAAGTCTGGATGCTGGAAGCAGGTCAGGGTTGTAACAGTTTATTGTAATTGAGGCAGTGTGGTGGGCTGCTGGCAGTGTTCTTGTGTGTTACAATGTAAGTCTTGGAGGCTGGAAGCAGGTAGCTGTGTTTTCATACTGAGACGGGAGTAGATTAGGTTTCCCCTGCTGGTGAAAGGGCAGCACTGCAGTTTGACATTTTTAATCTTGATATATATAATCTGTCTCTATCTGTCTATCTCATATATATCTCTGTGTGTGTATATAGTCTCTGTGTGTGTATATAGTCTCTGTGTGTGTATATAGTCTGTGTGTGTGTGTGTGTATAGTCTCTGTGTGTGTATATAGTCTTTCTGTGGGTATATAGTCTCTGTGTGTATATAGTCTCTGTGTGTGTATATAGTCTGTGTGTGTGTATATAGTCTCTGTGTGTATATAGTCTTTCTGTGGGTATATAGTCTCTGTGTGTGTATATAGTCTCTGTGTGGGTATATAGTCTTTCTGTGGGTATATAGTCTTTCTGTGGGTATATAGTCTGTGTGTGTATATAGTCTCCTGTGTGTGTGTATATAGTCTGTGTGTGTATATAGTCTCTGTGTGTGTATATAGTCTGTGTGTGTGTATATAGTCTGTGTGTGTGTGTGTGTATATAGTCTGTGTGTGTGTATATAGTCTGTGTGTGTGTATATAGTCTCTCTGTGTGTGTATATAGTCTGTGTGTGTATATAGTCTCTGTGTGTGTATATAGTCTGTGTGTGTGTGTGTATATAGTCTGTGTGTGTATATAGTCTGTGTGTGTATAGTCTCTGTGTGTGTATATAGTCTCTGTGTGGGTATATAGTCTCTGTGTGTGTATATAGTGTGTGTGTGTGTGTGTGTGTGGGTATTATAGTCTTTCTGTGGGTATATAGTCTGTGTGTGTATATAGTCTCCTGTGTGTGTGTATATAGTCTCTGTGTGTATATAGTCTCTCTTCTGTGTGTGTATAGTCTCTCTCCTGTGTGTATAGCCTCTCTCCTGTGTGTGTATAGCCTCTCTCCTGTGTGTGTGTGTATAGCCTCTCCTGTGTGTGTGTGTATAGTCTCTCCTGTGTGTGTGTGTGTGTGTGTGTGTGTAGTCTGTGTGTGTGTGTGTAGTTGTGTGTGTGTGTGTGTGTATATGGTCTGTGTGTGTGTGTGTGTGTGTGTGTGTGTGTGTGTGTGTGTGTATAGTCTGCATGTTCTGGGACTGGGCTGGTGTTTCTACAGGAGCTCACACGGTGCTGGGCTGGATTTATATAGAGAGATATTGTATAAGAATTCCTAATCCAGAAACGCAAATTAAAAAAAAAAAAACTAAACTTTATTTTTGTATTTAATTTTCTTTGAGGAACCTGCATGAGGGAGAAAACAGAGAGGGAGATGAGGGCAGCAGGTGAGAGAAACAACTGGATCTCCAGATCAATACACTAATCAATCAATCAATCAATCAATCGATCAATCAGTCCCCAAACAAGAGCTAAGTTTTGCATCACCTAGAATTTTAGGATTGAGGCATAATTGTATATATATATGTGAAAATCATTTTATTTAACATCATAACTTATTTAACATCATGTAATCAAAGAAACTACAAAATGATCTTGAAAAAAAAAAAAAAAAAGTCTACCGGAAGCCATAACAGCAGTCCAGTAGTATTTCATGTTAGATTTCCAAATGTCACATTTTTCAGTTCAGTATCTGGGGAAAAACTACAAAGCGATGGGTGTGTGAATTCAATATGTTAACAAGGGAACATTATTCAGCAGCTTTCATTGGACTCTATGAAGCTGAGGGAGTTCATTCTATATAGAGGGGTGGAATTCAATATGTTAACAAGGGAACATTATTCAGCAGCTTTCATTGGACTCTATGAAGCTGAGGGAGTTCATTCTATATAGAGGGGTGGAATTCAATATGTTAACAAGGGAACATTATTCAGCAGCTTTCATTGGACTCTATGAAGCTGAGGGAGTTCATTCTATATAGAGGGGTGGAATTCAATATGTTAACAAGGGAACATTATTCAGCAGCTTTCATTGGACTCTATGAAGCTGAGGGAGTTCATTCTATATAGAGGGGTGGAATTCAATATGTTAACAAGGGAACATTATTCAGCAGCTTTCATTGGACTCTATGAAGCTGAGGGAGTTCATTCTATATAGAGGGGGATGCAGAACTCTTGGCTGTCGCTGTGTGTGTAGTTCCACTTGTTTTTCTGCTCTCTCTCGTTGTGTGTTTTGTAACTATGTTGCCTTTTAAGATTCCCATTTCAATCTTGAGGTTTTAGTTATTTTTATACAGCAGTGTGGTCAGAGTTGTCATGGAAATAATTCTTCAGTTTACAAATGAAAATTTACTCCTAAAAAAAAAAAAAAACCTGCCATTTTTGTTTTAATAATTCTCTCCTAACTGTTTTTAAAGCTTTGATTTTTCTGTGTTTGTACTGGGTGCCTCTGCCACGTGTTTTAAGACTTTGTTTATTACAGATTTGGTCACAGACAGTGAAGTATGCAAAGGATAAGAGAGAGCAGAGAGGAGAGAGAGAGAGAGAGAGAGAGAGCGAGAGAGAGAGAGAGAGAGAGAGAGAGAGAGAGAGAGAGAGAGAGAGAGAGAGAGAGACACTATCCCAGCAACCCGGCAGCTTTATCTTTTCAATCTTAAAACGAGTTCCTAGTGGAGGACAGTCTCTGGGATAGGGGCAGAAAAACAGGCCAGCTGAGAGAATTCAAACACTGAGCTTCAGATTCAAACGTGTTCATTCGCGCGCACACACACACACACACACACACACACACACACACACACACACACACACACACACACAGAGATATATACACACACACACACACACACACACACACACACACACACACACACACACACACACACACACACACACACACACACACACACACACACACTGAGATATATATACACACACACACACACACACACACACAGATATATATACACAGACACACACACACACTGAGATATATATACACAGACACACACTGAGATATATATATATACAAAGACACACACACACACACCTTAATATTATTATTATTATTTATTTCTTAGCAGATCTCACAAGATATCACATTATTTTTACATACAATTCCCCATTTATACAGTTGGGTTTTTTTACTGGAGCAATCTAGGTAAAGTACCTTGCTCAAGGGTACAGCAGCAGCGTCCCCCACCTGGGATTGAACCCACGACCCTCCGGTCAAGAGTCCAGAGCCCTGACCGCTACTCCACACTGCTGCCCTAACATGAGGGTTAGGAGGGTAGTCATCAAAAGTCTTTATTTTAGAATTTTTTTTTTTTACAAACTAAAGCTACACCAAGCGATTCTGCTATTAGTGTCCGGACGGAGCTCTCCACAGACGAGGGGGCTGGTGTGGATCAGGGGGCTGATTCCCGCTCAGAGTGAATTCAGAAACAGCTGCTTGGGTTTGTGACGATCGCTGCTTTTCTTAAAGACTCTACTGGGCTTAAAACAGCAAATAGATTACAAATCCAGCTGTGGATGATCTGTCAAGCACAGTCTCTTGTAGGTGCGATTTCTCAAATCAACGCGGTCTTATTATAAAAAAAGAGGCCATTTGGAAACCCAGTCCAGTCTTCTGTTTAACTTCTCGATGCTATGACGCTTCTCTCCTCCCTCTCCCTCCCTCCTCCCCTCCTCCCTCCTCTCCTCTCCCACCCCTCTCCTCTCCTCTCTCCTCTCCTCTCTCCTCTCCTCTCTCCTCTCTCCTCCCCTCCTCCCTCTCTCTCCTCTCTCCCTCTCCTCTCCTCTCTCCTCTCTCCTCCTCTCTCTCTCCTCTCCTCCTCTCTCTCCTCTCTCCCTCCTCTCTCTCCTCTCCTCTCTCTCCTCTCTCCTCTCTCCTCTCTCACCCCTCTCCTCTCCCCGCCTCTCAGGCAGGTGGTTGGCAGCGGGATCGGGGCGGAGTGGACAAGGAGAAGGACCCCAGGCTGGACCCGAGCCGCCGGACTCGAAGCCCGCGCCTGCGCTTCACCTGGAGCATGAAGACCACCAGCTCCATGGAGCCCAACGAGATGATGAGGGAGATCCGCAAGGTGCTGGACTCGAACAACTGCGACAGCGAGCTGCTTGAACGCTTCATGCTGCTCTGCATTCACGGGCGCCTCGTGGACTACTTCGTGGAGTGGGAGATGGAGGTGTGCAAGCTGCCCGCGCTCTCTCTCAACGGGTGCTTCAAGAGGGTCTCCGGGACCTCCATCGCCTTCAAGAACATTGCCTCCAAAATCGCCAACGAGCTCAAGCTCTGAGAGAGAGAGGGAGGAGAGAGAGAGAGGGCTGAAACACTTGAGGGAGGAGAGAGGGAGGGAGGGAGGAGAGGGGCTGAAACACTTGAGAGAGGAGGGAGGAGAGAGAGAGGAGGGAGGAGGAGGGAGGGAGGAGAGAGGCTGAAACACTTGAGAGAGAGAGGAGAGGAGGGAGGAGAGGGGCTGAAACACTTGAGAGAGAGGAGGGAGGAGAGGGGCTGAAAGTCTTGAGAGAGGAGGAGGGAGGAGAGAGAGAGAGGGCTGAAAGTCTTGATAGAGGAGAGGAAGAGGGGTCTGAAACAGAGAGAGAGAGAGAGAGAGAGATGATGATGATGATGATGATGATAATGATGACTCATCCCGCCATCACTGGAAATAATCTGATTTATAGATAGAAAGAACGATGGGTAGATGTATAGCTATATATATATATATATATATATATATATATGTATCTGGTTCTAAAGTTTGTGGCAAATCAAGCTCGGGATTGGGGGTGTATATATATATTTTTTTCTTCACTTTTTTTTATTTTTAAACCCTATTCTGGGATTTCTGGAAGATCTCTTGCATAAACTGCTCCGATCTATGGATTCTATGATCGCACGGCGTGTGGAAATTTAATACCCGCCCCCTCCCTCCAGTTACAGTCACAGTGAATTGAAGGGAGTGAGTCCAGCTCCAGAGTTTTGATAAACGTTTTGATTCGCTCCCTCCTCCTCCTCGCACGGTTACTGCGCAGCACGGAAATCTGCACCCTCCCCCTCTCCCCCCTCTCTCTCCCCTCCCCCTGCCCCCGCTCCTCCCGAGCAGAGCCCTGTGGATTTCTTGAATGTTTATGGAGCCAGCACTGGATGTGAATGAGAACTCTATTGATGGTTATTATTATTATTATTATTATTATTATGATGATGATGATGATTTGATGAGTTAGGGGAGCTGCTGGGATGTTGTGTGTTTGTTTTTACTCCAGATTTTTTTTTTTTCATGCACAATTCGGCTCAATATTTGCTTTATTTTATTTAATTTTTTTATACACCTGCAAACAGATCTTTAATTATCGTGACGCCTTCTGCTTTCTGTAAGTTTTTTAAAATTGTTTTCATCGCTAAAACACCGCAGACACACACACTCACACACACTGCAACAATTACAGAAATAAAGTGATTGAAACAGACGCATTTGTATATCAGAAGGCATTAAAATAGCAACCAATTGCTATACAAGAGATATTAAATATATGTATATATTTATATATATATTTTGTTAAGGCTTTGGTAATGTCTTGCTCGTAATCCTCTTTAAGAAGTATTTATCGGCAGCGATTTTTAAACAGATTCCTTCATTTCAAAGTGTCGGATTTCAAAACAAGAAAAACTGTCCTTCCCTCACTTTTACAACCCGGCACCCGTCAATAATGTTCGCTGTCGGCTTACGGCAGTAAAATAAACGCTGGCGGGGTGAGGGGTGAGAATTCGCTTCTGACCTGTGTTTGGTTTTTTATGTAAACGTTCCTCGCAGGAAGTTCCCTGTGGATTTTGCCACTTTCGGTTGTAAAGGCGAGGAAGGACGCCTTTCTCGCTTTTTGAAATCGCCAGGTTGGTGAACGGAGGCTGTGGAACTGGCAAGGGAATCGTTGTAAAGGTGAAGGAGGGACAGCTTTTGCTAGTTTTTGAAATCCTTGCTTTTAATGAACAGATTTCTTGAATGCCTGTATTGTGTGATTTTGTTGTTTTTTTTTTTAAATACTTCTGAAAGGCGATCGATTGCCGGCACAGCCCTACTCCAGTATTATTGTTAGTTTGGTATCTTGAATCACTTGTACTGTTAAATTATCAAAATGCCTTTTACGGTTATCTGGGCTATATGTGTGTGTGTGTATAAATATATAAGATTATACAGAATTCTAGATTGCTATTGTGGACTCCGATCAATTAAAACAAAGAGAAAGCTAATCGAAAATTGACGGTTAAAATATACAGACCTGTAGTGGGTGTTTTTTGAGGGATAAATTAAAATTCACGAAAATGTAATATTTGGTGCTGGGTGTGGAACTGTTATCAGAATTCTGTTTAGGATATCGTTAATCTGGGCTTTTTACAGCAGTCGAGGGAGTTGAAGAATAATAATAATAAATAAATAAATAAAGAATGTGGCATTAAAAAGTCTGTGCTTCCATTGTCAGGTTTATAGCTGGTTTTCTGTAGTTTTTTTTTTTTTTTGTCTTGAACAGATCCTGTCCCTTTCCTCCTCTTCCTTAACTACAGAAGCTGTTGTTTTATTTTTTTGAAATACTAAAACTCCCATGATTTTTTTTTTTTGTTTCCATTTCACAAAGTTTCTTTTCGGTATTCCCTAGCTGTGCTCCATGCCGTCCCGATTCGACGCGTCCGCCAGTCAGCTCTCTTCTTTCAGTACAAGCGAACGGGAGACCCTGCTGTGTTTTTCGCTGCTGTGTTCTGTGAAATAGACTCCCAATTAACAGCTGGAAACGGTTCAATTGTGTGCTGGAAGCTCGCTGACAAAACTCCAGTCCGTCCACCGCTGAATCTCAGAGGGAGAGGGGTATAAAAGTTTGTGGATATACAGAGCGCTGTGCAGCTCTATCGGAGCACCTCCAAGATCCGTCATCAATCTCCTTTATAGACCCCGCCTGCATGAAAACACCTCTGGGGTGAGAATCTCAATTTCGCTCAGTAATCTATAGAAACAGCAGCCGCTCCTGTGTGAAAATGCGTCCGACCGCTTTGGGCTTTTAAATTAGGGAAACCGCTTCTGAAAAGTCTCCTGCGTTTTACCGTGTGTGGCTCTGTGCTCCTTTTCTCTTTCCAGTCCCAGCGGTCTGATTTCATCCGCACAGCAATTCAAAACTACAGAAGCAATGGGGGCTCTGATAAACCTGCACGCTGCTGTATGTACACCATGTACATTAAATATCTAATTATTATTATTATTATTATTATTATTATTATTATTATTATTATTATTGTTGTTGTTCATGCAATTTTATACACCTGTACTGGAGGGAAGAAATCTATAGGTTTTGTTTCGTTTTTGTTTCTTTTGAAATAAACATTGGGACTCAACTCAAACAGGTGCTGTACTGGTAATCTGTATTGCTGTTTTTATTTTATGATATCTCCTTTTGCAGGAATAACCTCCCTTCCTCCCTCTCCCTGCATCCAAATGAGGCGTTGTCAGCCAGCTAGCCATAACTTCCCATATAAAGGGGTATTTAATTAGTTCTAGCTAATTCAATACAGTCTAGTATAGAGAACTCAGTGCTGTACTGGGGATCTGAGAGCCAGCTAATTCAATACAGTCTAGTATAGAGAACTCAGTGCTGTACTGGGGATCTGAGAGCCAGCTAATTCAATACAGTCTAGTGTAGAGAACTCAGTGCTGTACTGGGGATCTGAGAGCCAGCTAATTCAATACAGTCTAGTGTAGAGAACTCAGTGCTGTGGATCTGAGAGCCAGCTAATTCAATACAGTCTAGTCTAGAGAACTCAGTGCTGTACTGGGGATCTGAGAGCCAGCTAATTCAATACAGTCTAGTGTAGAGAACTCAGTGCTGTACTGGGGATCTGAGAGCCAGCTAATTCAATACAGTCTAGTATAGAGAACTCAGTGCTGTACTGGGGATCTGAGAGCCAGCTAATTCAATACAGTCTAGTATAGAGAACTCAGTGCTGTACTGGGGATCTGAGAGCCAGCTAATTCAATACAGTCTAGTATAGAGAACTCAGTGCTGTACTGGGGATCTGAGAGCCAGCTAATTCAATACAGTCTAGTGTAGAGAACTCAGTGCTGTACTGGGGATCTGAGAGCCAGCTAATTCAATACAGAAAACTAAAAATATAAATTTTGGGGTTAAAAGGGTTAGTAAGGTCATTTCTAGGAGGGTAAAATCTGTTGCTTTTTGGTTGTTGATCTCTGGAGTTTTTTTTTTTTTTTTCATGTGTGTTGCTGTGTTTATATTTAAGTTTCTATTTGTGAATGCCAAAATTATTGCAAATATATCGATCTATTGTGTGTGAATATATATATATATATATATATATATATATATATATATATATATATATATATATATATATATATATATATAGGTAGTGTGTGTAAAAAATAAATAAATAAAAAATTATAATTAAGAAAAAGAAATATCTGAAAGCATTAGCGCAATGTTGCAAACAAGATTCGCACACCGTTTGGTTTTTAAATTATCAGCGCTCCTAATTTGAAAGATACCGAGAAAGGGGGACGGGGGGAAGGTGCAGGAATGATATTTATCCACCAGGGGAGCCAAGTGCTTAGTAAAACTAATAATAATGAATAATAATAAAATGTGAATCTTAAAATTCTTCAAAGTAAAGGTAAACATTAACACACTAAAGGGGAGTTTATTTAACCAGTTTTTTTTTTTTAATTATTATTTAATTTTTGTCATTGTTGTTGCTTTTTCTGTTGCTGTACAAAAAACAAACCAAATCGCTTTTGGGGCAAAGAAACGCAAATATCCCCAAATCTCTCTCACCCTGTTAAAGAAACTAGAAACCAAAACCAGTGAAATGTCCCAGGAAGGCTGTGTGTAATGAAATGGAGCGAGAAAACTTATCATTGTTTTACTTTTATAATTGTCATATCACTGTCTGCGTTCTGTAATGATCAAGCGAATGTTTTAAGTTTAAAATGAAACTTTTTCCTTCTTTTAAGTGGAGTTTGATTTATTATCATTTTTTTTTTTTCCTGAGATAATGTATCGTAAATATGAACTTGTATATACGTGTATTGATACTTCTGTGTTTTGTGATTGGTCGGTTTATGCCACATGACTTGTCGTTCTAACCAATGAGATTTTTTTTCACGTCATATACAATATAGTTTTTGTTAATTTTTTTGGAAGATTATTATAAACAGACAATGCGATTGGATGTAGTTTTTTTTTTCCAGATTATAGATTAAAAAGAAATCCATAAATAAAATGAAAAAAAAAAATTAAACTGTGTTTTATTTATTTATTAGTTCTAATAAATCGCTTTTAGCCAACTTTTCCAGGCAAGTTTCAGGTCTGGAACCCTTAAGAAATCTGGGGTGGGGAGCGATATTAAAGTTTAAAATCTTAAAAGGATTTGACAGCGTTAACCCAAACCAAACTAGCTGCACCAAAACCCAGGACCAAAGAACACAGTGTGGACATGCACCAAAACCCAGGACCAAAGAACACAGTGTGGACATGCACCAAAACCCAGGGCCAAAGAACACAGTGTGGACATGCACCAAAACCCAGGGCCAAAGAACACAGTGTGGACATGCACCAAAACCCAGGGCCAAAGAACACAGTGTGGACATGCACCAAAACCCAGGGCCAAAGAACACAGTGTGGACATGCACCAAAACCCAGGGCCAAAGAACACAGTGTGGACATGCACCAAAACCCAGGGCCAAAGAACACAGTGTGGACATGCACCAAAACCCAGGGCCAAAGAACACAGTGTGGACATGCACCAAAACCCAGGGCCAAAGAACACAGTGTGGACATGCACCAAAACCCAGGGCCAAAGAACACAGTGTGGACATGCACCAAAACCCAGGGCCAAAGAACACAGTGTGGACATGCACCAAAACCCAGGACCAAAGAACACAGTGTGGACATGCACCAAAACCCAGGACCAAAGAACACAGTGTGGACATGCACCAAAACCCAGGGCCAAAGAACACAGTGTGGACATGCACCAAAACCCAGGGCCAAAGAACACAGTGTGGACATGCACCAAAACCCAGGGCCAAAGAACACAGTGTGGACATGCACCAAAACCCAGGACCAAAGAACACAGTGTGGACATGAACTGGGGTGGACTGGGTTGCTATGGGTTACCGAGCCACGCTGTCGATGCTGGATCACTGGGATCCTTTAAGACCCGATTTGACAGATCGATCAGCTGCTCGGATCCGGGTGAACGGGACTCCTCTCGCCGAAAACTATCCTGTGTCCAGCCCCTGGAGCCGAGCTGTCGTCATTAATTAAATGATAATCTTCCTATTAATAAAGGGCAAAAAATTTAATTGCAAACCTATCCATTGACATTCCAGCAACGATCTTGCATATCAAAGGGGAAATGATTAGCAGACAAACACACTCACACACAGGAAAAAAAAAAAAGTTCATTTTTTCATTCATTTTAATTAACAAAACACAATTCAAGTTTTATTTAAAAAATCTGAGACAATTACAAAAACATATCACGCAAAACAGAAACAGCAATCTGAAATTCCTCATTTTTTTTTTTTGTGTGTTTTTAATGTATTTATGTAAATAGTCTTCAGTGCGACACGTTTCAGTCGTTAGTGCTTCCTCTATTCTAGGCTCTAGCTGTTTTCAAATTGCTCCGCGTCTTTCAATTCCTTTGCAAAGTAGAATTTTTAATTTTTATTTTTGATAGTTCAGTCCACCTTCTCCCAGTCCAGCAATGGGAGAGCCACCAGTACTGAGCTTGTAATTCCCAGTTGAAGGATGTTTAATCCTAGGACTGGCCCATCCGCCTCTTAGATTTTCATTCCCGCCCCGTTCCCTGACAAAGACGTGGTTGCTATAGAAACAGGTTGCAAAAAAAAAATTAAAAAAAAACTCGGGATACCCTGAGTGTTCCTTGGTTGCTATGGAGATTCAGTGTATATTAGTTGCTCCTTTTTTTCCCTTCCTTGGTTGCTATGGAGCTTGTTGCTACGGAGACAGTGTTCCTTGGTTGGTTCAGTGCATCTAGCTCCCTGTGTGAAAGATTCAGTGTATGGACAGAAAGAACGAGGAGTTTAAATTCAGGGTCACACTAGCCCTGCTGCTGCTGCTGCACCCAGTCCTGGGGTTCAGAGCTCCCCTCAATGAAGTCTAGTATTATTATTATTAATATTGAAATGATCAGGAGCCAGGAGTTTGAGCAGGGTTACAAACTCACACTAGCCCTGCTGCTGCTGCTGCTGGAACCCAGTCCTGGGGTTCAGAGCTCCCCTCAATGAAGTCTAGTATTATTATTATTAATATTGAAATGATCAGGAGCCAGGAGTTTGAGCAGGGTTAGAAACTCACACTAGCCCTGCTGCTGCTGCACCCAGTCCTGGGGTTCAGAGCTCCCCTCAATGAAGTCTAGTATTATTATTATTAATATTGAAATGATCAGGAGCCAGGAGTTTGAGCAGGGTTACAAACTCACACTAGCTGCTGCTGCTGCAAGTCCTGGGGTTCAGAGCTCCCCTCAATGAAGTCTTGTGTTATTATTAATATTGAAATGATCAGGAGCAAACAGCAGGGCTCAAGTGGGTGTTAGTGGGACCGGGACCCTCTCTCAGTGGGCAGGGGTGGGGGTCTACTTGCAGCCCCACCAGTGACGGGGAGCTGGTTGGAGGCTCCTCCGTTTGAAGATCCCGTCGAGAGCGGAGTGCCACCTGCTGGCGAGCCGCTGCTACTGCAGGTCGGATGAGGGGAGGGGCTGGTTCAGAGAGCTCCGCCTGGAGGAAGCGGCCCTGCTGGAGGGGGCTGGCGGTGCAGGGGGCAGAGGGAGGGGGCCGGAGGAGAGGGGGCTGGGACAGGGCAGGGGGCAGCGGCGCTCTGGGAGGAGCAGAGACCCCGTTATCTGGACCTGCAGAGAGAGAGAGACTAGATGTTAAAAATCACACAGACATCCACAGCTGTACTTTCAAAATCAGATTTGAACCTCCTGGTATCAAGACCCCTTTTCTTTAACCACTGGACCAGACAGACAGACAGACAGACAGACAGACAGGCACCCCCCATATCACCTCCATCCTCAAATCACGTTAAGCCCCATGTTACGTGACAATTTTACCCGTTCTCTAGACCCGTTTCACGGACGGTAAGTCCATCTTTAACACAGAAAGCATGCTGGGAAGAAAAAAAAAAAAAAAAAATCACCTCTGACCTCATCCTCCTCATCCTCCTGCTCCTCTTCCTCCTCGCTGCTGGCGGTCGACCCGCCCGAGCCCTTGCCCCGTCGAGCGAGGCCGCTCCCAGCATGCCCCTGCACTTCCTGTTCGGCCTGCCACTCCCGCAGCACCTGCTCCAGGTTGAAGCGCCGCTGGTGGCTCACGAAGAACGATTTGACCTGCGGGACGGTTTTGTTCCCGATGACCTCCGCGATCGCCGACATGTCCTTCCCGTACTTCGGATCGCTGCTCGGGAAAACAAACACGCGTCAAAATCAACGAAGCAAGACAAACACACACACACACACACAGGGGCTGGGAATCAGACTCCCATCGCACAGCAGTGTGATCCAGTCCAGGTTTTACTGCTACCAGCTTGATCAGCCCCACAGTGTGTCTAGCTAACACAGCTCAGCCAGTTGTGTGCTGCATTATTAAACTCCCAGTGCAGTGTGATCCAGTAGACTGCTACCAGGATCAGCCCCACAGTGTGTCTAGCTAACAAGCTCAGGTGTGTCTGATTATTAAACTCCCAGTGAAACCAGGACTGGATCACACTGCTGTGCAGCGGGAGTCTGGTTCCCAGCCCTGCAGTAGATAAATCTAATCGATTGATGAATTGCAGGGTGCAGTTATAATGACTCGGGGTGCCCAGGTTCAGCCGCGTTGTAACTGCAGCTCGTTACGAGGGCGAAGGAGCCCCGGTGTGACGTCACCCCAGAATCGGAGACTCACCCTGCACTGCAAGGAGCTGCTCATCTGTCGACCATCGGGAATTCAACTTGGGGTGCCCCTGCAAGACAGAGACAGACAGAGACACACACAGACACACACACACACACACACAGAGAGACAGACACACACACAGAGACAGACAGACACAAGTTACTAACTGTTATACAAACAGCCATACATATATACAGAAATTTAAAAAATAAATATATAGTTAATTAAGGATATTTATTGTTAAGGATTTTTCAAAAACCTGCAGGATTAGTTACTCCATTTTTCTATAGAGGCGTGTGAGGAGCCGAGAAATCCCTGTGCAGTTACCCCCAGCTCACCTCCAGAGGGCGCAGTTGGTCGATTCCCTTCTGCAGGTTCTGTTTCAAGCTGCTGTTCATCTGTTTGATGTTCTGGACCTTAAAAGAGAGAGAGAGAGAGAGAGAGCGATGAGTGACACTGCAGAGAGAGAACACTGCCAGCAACACCCTTCAAACACCAGAGCAAACGACCTGAGAGAGAGAGAGAGAGAGAGAGAGAGAGAGAGAGAGCTCAAACCCTGAGGAATACCCATTAAAAGCACAGCATCCCCTTCATTTCACAGACTGACTTTCTGCCAGAAAGTATAGGAGGTGTTTGGCTGGGTCTGTTTTCAAACCAGTGAAAACATGCGGCTGGCTCTTAAGAGGTGGCTGACAGACCTGGCGTTTCAGAGACACTAGCTGTGTGTCCAGCTGTCTCAGGGTCGCGCTGTCCGTACTGGCTGACACGGCTGCGATGTCCTCCTGGCTCAGGTATATGCCCTTGGGGGCGCCGCGAGCTCGCAGGGGTGGTGTCGGTTCTGGGAGCTCAGCTGCTCCTTCTTCATCGGACCCATCCGACCAGAACCAGCGCCAGAACCACCGCCAGGATGCCTGTGAGAGATGGACTGAAGAGAGGAGAGACACTTTTATAAGGGTCAGTTTGCCCTGTTTTTTTAATATGCTTTACCAGACCTCTCTGTGCTTTACAATGCTTCCCTATGCTTTACCAGACCTCTCTGTGCTTTACAATGCTTCCCTATGCTTTACCAGACCTCTCTGTGCTTTACAATGCTCCCCTATGCTTCCCCACCCCTCCCTGTGCTTCAGCATGCTTTCGCTGCACCCGTGCTGTTTTCCACGGCTGCGTCTCTCACCTCTCTCTTGGTATCAGCGTGGAAGTCGCTGTCGCTGGCTCCGTTCCCTCCTCCATCTCGTCATTGCTGAGAAAAGAACCACAGAGACAGAAGGAGACGTGGCTTGAGTCTGTGTTTGCAAATGGTTTCAGAGGGACGGACGAGCACACAGGAAGCGACCTCTCCTCCTTCTCTTTCCTGCTCAGCAGCCTCGCGCCTGCCTGTCCATCACGCTGGTCCGAATGCGGGTCTTCTTCCAGGAGTAGTAATACTTCACCAGGCTCGGTATCACCTTCTCTGGGAGCTGTGGAGGCGTCACACAGACACGTGAACACACAGACACCAGAGATTCACAGAGACGTCAACACACACACACAGACACCAGAGATTCACACAGACACGTGAACACACCGACACCAGAGATTCACAGAGACGTCAACACAGACACCAGAGATTCACACAGACACGTGAACACAGACACCAGAGATTCACACAGAACATGAACACACACAGACACCAGAGATTCACAGAGACGTCAACACAGACACCAGAGATTCACACAGACACGTGAACACACAGACACCAGAGATTCACACAGACACGTGAACACACAGACACCAGAGATTCACAGAGACGTCAACACAGACACCAGAGATTCACACAGACACGTGAACACACACGACACCAGAGATTCACAGAGACGTCAACACAGACACCAGAGATTCACACAGACACGTGAACACACCGACACCAGAGATTCACAGAGACGTCAACACACACACCAGAGATTCACACAGACACGTGAACACAGACACCAGAGATTCACACAGACATGAACACACACACAGACACCAGAGATTCACAGAGACGTCAACACAGACACCAGAGATTCACACAGACACGTGAACACACACGACACCAGAGATTCACAGAGACGTCAACACAGACACCAGAGATTCACACAGACACGTGAACACACAGACACCAGAGATTCACAGAGACGTCAACACAGACACCAGAGATTCACACAGACACGTGAACACAGACACCAGAGATTCACAGAGACGTCAACACAGACACCAGAGATTCACACAGACACGTGAACACACAGACACCAGAGATTCACAGAGACGTCAACACAGACACCAGAGATTCACACAGACACGTGAACACACAGACACCAGAGATTCACAGAGACGTCAACACAGACACCAGAGATTCACACAGACACCAGAGATTCACAGAGACATGACACACACACAGACACCAGAGATTCACAGAGACGTCACACACACACACACACACACCAGAGATTCACAGAGACATCACACACACACACACAGACACCAGAGATTCACAGAGACGTCAACACACACACACAGACACCAGAGATTCACAGAGACACGTGAACACACAGACACCAGAGATTCACAGAGACGTCAACACAGACACCAGAGATTCACACAGACACGTGAACACACAGACACCAGAGATTCACAGACACGTCAACACAGACACCAGAGATTCACAGCAGCACGTGAACACACAGACACCAGAGATTCACAGACACGTCAACACAGACACCAGAGATTCACACAGACACGTGACCAGACACCAGAGATTCACAGAGACGTCAACACACACACACACACAGACACCAGATTCACAGAGAGTCAAACACACACACACAGACACCAGAGATTCACAGAGACATCAACACACACACACACACACACCAGAGATTCACAGAGACGTCAACACACACACACACACAGACACCAGAGATTCACAGAGACGTCAACACACACACACACACACCAGAGACTCAGAGACGTCAACACACACACACACACACCAGAGACTCAGAGACGTGAACACACACACCAGAGACAACACACACACACACACACACACACCCAGAGATTCACAGAGACATCAACACACACACACAGACACCAGAGATTCACAGAGACATCAAACACACAGACAGGTATTCAGATACATTCAGACAGACAGATAGATATTCAGACAGACAGACAGATAGATGGACAGAAATCATTGATAAATATGATATAATAATTGTGGGGCGGCTTGTTTATCAGCATTAAATAAAACTGCCTCTCTCCTTCTGCCCATCTGCTGTATGCAACAGAAGCTGTAGCCCCTCCCACCCAGCCCCCTAGCCCTCCCTCTCCCCTAGCCCCTCCCACCCCCTAGCCCATCCCACCCGTTGTAGCCCCTCCCCTAGCCTCCCTCCCCTAGCCCCTCCCTCTCACCATCTGCTGTATCCGATGGAAGCTCTTCCCATGGAAGCTGTAGGCCTGCTCGAACAGCACCTTGTCCTCCAGCGTCCACTCCTCAGGGAACGGGGTGAAGTTAGCCAGGTCAGCGAGAGACTTCTCTACATCGTGCTTGTGCCACAGCAGCATCCCCAGAGCCTGAGGGAGGGAGAGAGAGAGAGAGGAGAGAGAGAGAGAGAGAGAGAGACAGAGAGACAGACACAGAGAGAGAGAGACAGAGAGAGAGACAGACAGACAGAGACAGAGAGATGGAGGAGGGAGAGAGAGAGAGAGAGAGACACACACACACAGAGAAAGACCGAGACAGAGAGAGGCAGACAGACAGAGAGAGAGAGAGAGGAGGAGAGAGAGAGAGAGAGAGAGAGACACACACACAGAGAGAGAGAGAGAGAGACAGACAGCAGACAGAGCAGAGAGCAGAGCAGACAGAGCAGAGAGAGAGAGAGAGAGAGAGAGAGAGAGAGAGAGAGAGAGAGAGAGAGGAGATGCTGATCAGTAACGGGTTCAGTGCTGCATGGCGGATGTCAGGTGAATGCGGTCTCCAGTGGCATGCCCTGCCCCAGCCAGCAGGGGTGCTGCCGTTCCCTACAGTACCTGCTCCATGTTGTATCCATGCTTCTCTTTCGCCATTACGATGTACTCGTCCACTGCAGAGAGGAGAGAGAGGAGGAGAGAGGAGAGCACAGGAGAGGTCAAAGAACTTCAAATCAATGCAGCCCTTTACTGTATATTTACAGGGATGGGAATCAGACTCCTATTGCACAGCAGTGTGATCCATTCCAGGTTTTACTAGCAGCTTGATTAGCCAGGGATGAGACCCCTAACTGTAAATACTCAGGGTTTGAGCCCTTACAAACAACATTAGAAGTCAAAACAGACGCGAAGCTGATGTTAACGCATTGGCCTCTCAGTGACATCAGAAAGGCAGCTGGGGACCGAACTTGTGTTGGACTGTAGAGGAGAAAGGTTTGGTTTTTTGCAGTGTGTGTGTGTGTGTGTGTGTGTGTGTGTGTGTGTGTGTGTCCCAGTCCTGGGTTAGTGAGTGGGGCTGACACACAAACACACACACGATGTCACTGGTTTATTACAATGAGGGTATTCTATCAGAGAGAGAGAGAGAGAGAGAGAGACAGAGAGACGCACACACACAGACTGTGATCCATTGACAGATGGCATAAACCAGCACAGTTTGGACCCAGCACTCTTTGGAAGACAGCCAAGCAACTGTGTGGCTGCTGCACCCCTCTCCTCCCTCTCCTCCCCCTCCCCTCATATCGAGATCCCCTTTTTCTTTCTTTAACAGAATGAACAGAATGCTTACGCTTGGCGTCCGACACGACTTGATTGGGAGACCAGACCAGCATGGCTTCGATTCCTTCTCGCTGAAGCGAGTCTCTGCGTCTGCATCAGAACAGGGAGGGAGAGAAGAGGAGGGGGCGAGATGAGACTGGGGAGTACAGAGAGAGACACACACACACTGCACCCAGCCCTGGGGCTCAGAACCCCTCAATGAAGTCTAGTATTATTATTATTAATATTGAAATGATCAGGAGCCAGGAGTTTGAGCAGGGTTACAAACTCACACTAGCCCTGCTGCTGCTGCTGCACCCAGTCCTGGGGTTCAGAGCTCCCCTCAATGAAGTCTAGTATTATTATTATTAATATTGAAATGATCAGGAGCCAGGAGTTTGAGCAGGGTTACAAACTCACACTAGCCCTGCTGCTGCTGCTGCACCCAGTCCTGGGGTTCAGAGCTCCCCTCAATGAAGTCTAGTATTATTATTATTAATATTGAAATGATCAGGAGCCAGGAGTTTGAGCAGGGTTACAAACTCACACTAGCCCTGCTGCTGCTGCTGCTGCTGCACCCAGTCCTGGGGTTCAGAGCTCCCTCAATGAAGTCTAGTATTATTATTATTAATATTGAAATGATCAGGAGCCAGGAGTTTGAGCAATCAGGCTCCGATTGAACCGATTCTCATCGCAGCACGCATACGCCTCACCAGTGAGCCTGTGGTTTTGCTAACAGGAGTTGTTTGCGAGATAGATCTAAGGCAGGAATATTTAAATTAATATCCGATAGGTAATGCTCGGAGGTCCTCCGAGTTGCTGGATAATTGAATACAACTACCTGCTTTGCATTCTGGGATAGAAGCTTGATAGTCTCCACCAACTCGGATCATCATGCTGTCTGAGAGAGAGAGAGAGAGAGAGAGAGAGAGAGAGAGAGAGAGAGAGAGAGAGAGAGAGAGATGATGACACAATGGCCCACGTCAGTTCAGAAAGACCAGAACTTTGTTTTAATAAACCTAGTTTGTTTAAATAATTTCACAAACAATTACTAAATAGTTTTAGGCGAGTTTCAAAGAACAAACTAAGTTAATAACTGTATAAGCACTATTAATAATATTATTATTATTATTATTATTATTATTATTATTATTATTATTAATGAAAATAAACAAGAAATTAGGTTAAATATGTACTCTCTTCAGAATATAAACCTCAAAGCAAGTCCTTCTGATTAAGTTACCGTTTGAATTCTCTTCGTCGCTGCTCTCCTCGGAGTGGGGAACACTATTTCCGTTGCCCGCATTTTTGGCCCGGCTCCGTGACAGGATACCCGAACCGGTCCGCTCCATTACCGACGGCATGCTGCTTTTAAAATAAAAAGGAAACACATTTTTTAAAAATAGATAAAAGTCGAATCATGACTTATATCAAAATTAACATCACACCCGTGTTTTACACACAGAATTATACTGAGACGCAGATCCGTCATTTGACGTCTTTCGTGGGTCAAAAATCTTTCCATTTCCACCGGACGTTTTAAAAACTTTTTTTGTTTGTTTGCTTGTTTTTGTACCGCCCTCTTAATAAGCTGTCAAATCTCGTGTATTTCACTCGTACTGTCAATATTCAATAGACTTTATGAAGTTTCACTAAACAAATCAGTCACTGGACTTGTATAACGTTTTTGTAACTTGGGGTCTATTTGATCAAGCGTGAAACATACAAACTCGCTATAAAACAAAAAAG
>JAGXEW010000089.1:333486-340986 GCA_030684275.1 Acipenser oxyrinchus oxyrinchus | reverse complement strand
AAAACCTGGACTGGATCACGCTGCTGTGAGATAGGAGTCTGATTCCCAGCCCTGGTAGCTTTTTTTACTCTGCTGTGGTTTTTATGACGTGGCACATTCTTTTACGATTCTTAAAGTCCGTTTAAAAGCCTAGCCTTCTCAAAAGAGAATATTCACGCGTGTATAGAGACACGTAGAGGACACTGACAGTTCGTATTGAATTCGCTGGGCAGCAGGAGTCAGTGAACATCTGCCGACCCGCTGCCCTCCGGCGGCGCTGGGAATGATTGACCGCTCCCTCCCCGTCCCGGGCCTCGGACCTCTTTCAAAAGGGGGCTTTGTATTGAACTAGGACAAAGAGCGGCAGACAAGCAGGCCATCTGCACGAGGGAGGGGCGTCTTTAAAGGGAAGCCTTTTTAACGCATTGTTAAAAAAAAATGGGAGGGGTGAGAGGAGGGGGGCTATTTTAGTCCAAAAGTTCATGATTTGTATTGTGGGGTTGAATTGAAAACGAATGGGACTTAAACCAAAAAAAAGGGGAGGAGGCGGGGGCAGACTGTAATTGTACTGCGACTTTAAGTAATGCGTGACGTCACCAGCGCTAGATTTGCATACAGCAGGCTCCTGGAACACACGCGAGGTGTGATAACTCACCTGCACCATCTAGCGCCCGTTAACAGAATTACCTCGAATTGAGCTTCAAGCTAGAAAGAAAATATGTTGATAAAAATACAGTAGTATGTTTTTTTAAATGATTAACGTAATTTGGTGCTAAATTTGTACATCGGTTGTTATATTATGCACTATATATGCCCTCCACCCCCCAAAAAATATTGCATATATTGCAGAACACCTTACATGGGATGGGGGTTGTCGAATTTATTTTGTTTGTGCTTTAAAAAAATACATTTTTAATAACTATACCTAAATATATTTTACATCTTAAGTTTCTATAATAATAAAAATAGTTATAATAATAGTTTTGCTACCTGGACGAGGTAAATTCTGGCGTCACTTCCCGTACGCAAAAACATCAGATCAAATAGAGCCTTGCCATCAATAAATATGGCGGCAAATTGGCTGGCTTCAGTCTCGTTTACCGCTATTGGTTTTTTTTCCTCATTGCCAGTAGCAAGTAATGGCAAAAGTGATGACGACGCTAGAGGGCGCAGCGGAGCGCGCTCCCGCTCCTCTTTGATGTCAGTGATTCCTTCAGAGGGGGAAAAATATATATATATATATATCGCTGCCACAGGGTCGCGAAAATTAAACTTTTAACACAACAAAAAGCCTGTTTTCCTTTCTTTTACACCTTAAAGTCGCACAGCAGCGCTCGGTACTTCGACCATGGGGGTGAGTCGACGTCTATAATCAACAAAAAGAGACGTTTTAAATTTTTTTTGTTTGTTTGTGTGAGGGGGCAGCACGGGGTGTTTCGGTTTATTTTAACGTTACGCGTTATTGTTTTTATAAACCCGACTCTTTCGATGTCTTTTTTATTATTTTAAGGATTTGTAATGATCCCAAATCCTTTTTTTAAAACTCCCGTTATATCGGATCACATCCACCATACCGTTTGTATTGCAGTGCTGCTAGTAAACACAACACGCTAGGCCCGGCGTTTCCCATTCGTTTAAATCTTTTAATTTTATTGTACAGAATAATGAACACGAGTAAGAATTCTTGTATTTTTTTTTCTAATTTGTTTTACGAACTCCTATTAGCACGGGGAGGCTCTGGTTTGTGTTCAAAAGATCATTTTAGTTATTTTGTTCCTTTCCGCCTTTTTGTAAGATTCGCGCCACCCCCTCCTCCTGTCTCACATTCTTGAAGAAATAAATATATTTATTTTACACGCTCGTGTAACTCAAACGGACGGGAAACTCGCAAACATTATATATATATATATATATTTTAGTTTTGACTATAATATATATATTTTAAATCTGTTTGTTTGTTTTGAAATAAGTTTAATGTTTGTTTGTATGTATGTATGTATGTATGTATGTATGTATGTATGTATGTATGTATGTATATATATGTGTGTGTATATATATATAATTAATTTTATTAAAATCATACCGACCTCGTCGCTTTTTTGTTTAGAATGTATTATTATTATTATTATTATTATTATTATTATTATTATTATTATTATTATTTACAACCGAGGAAGGTACGTGTGTGTGCTTATGGATGTGTTTTTTGTTTTGTTTTTGTCATTTTGAAAAAAAAAAATTATATATATATATATATATGATAGATATAGATAGATAGATAGATATCTCTAATTATATATATATATATATATATATATATATATATATATATATATATATATATATATAATTAGTCTCCTATCTAAGGAGGCTGTGTGTTCCAGTGGTTAAAGAACAGGGCTTGTAACCAGGAGGTCCCCGGTTCAAATCCCACCTCAGCCACTGACTCATTGTGTGACCCTGAGCAAGTCACTTCACCTCCTTGTGCTCCGTCTTTCGGGTGAGACGTAGTTGTAAGTGACTCTGCAGCTGATGCATAGTTCACACACCCTAGACACTGTAAGTCGCCTTGGATAAAAGGCGCCTGCTAAATAAGATCTTGTAAAGCGCTTTGTGGTGATCCACGATGAAAGGCGCTATATAAAGATTATTATTATTATGTAGTGTGTGTGTCTCAAGGTGGATAAATAAATTCTGGACGTTACTGACACACTGATTCGATGCTGTTGATTACGTCATGGTTATCGACTGTTTCATCACACGCATAGCTCTGATTTTGAATTCACAGCTGTGGCAATGGGGATGTGTCTCATTGTCTGAAGTCATTTAGCAGACGATTTTATCCAAAGAGACTAGAAGGGGGTGAACTCTGCTTCATCAACAACTGCTGCTCAGAGCTGCGGGCGGTGATGCAAGGGAGTGGGGAAAAATTCACCTCCGAGCCTCTCCGTCACTTCACGCTCCTCTGTTGATCTGCGTGGCTTGTGCTAAACTGATTTGAAAGTTTAGCCAGAGAGAGCCTGCTGAGGCGCAATGATCGAAACCCCAGCTTTACTCACACCCCACTCGCAGCGTCCCAGAGGACGGAAACATCTCTCCTGTGTGCGTGTGTGTGTGGGGTGGGCTCCTGTGAATCCTCCAGACCCAATCAGAAGCTACCGTCATCGTCTGTGGTCGCTAAGAAATAAAATACAAATTAAAAAAATGGATGCTAAACCGAGCCCTGAGTTTTTCTCCTGCTGCGCCTCGTCCGTGGGACTCTATCCCGAGCGACGTCATCAGTCAGGTTGAAAACGTTCGATTCTTTTGAAGTGTCTTTTTTTTTTTTTTTTTTTTTTTTTTAAATGTTTTTTAAGTAATCGCTTGTAGCTGCAGTGCGTTTGTCGCCTGGACTGTCCTGTTTTTGTTTTGGACTTAAGCACAGCTCTGGGATCCTGTGGTGTGAAGAGAGGGATTGGATTCTAAAACACTGGGGTGCAGTTTTATTTCATTTTTTTTTTAATATATATTTCCCAGTAGCTCGTTTACGCCAGCAACGGACCGCCACCCCAGCCACGGACCGCCACCCCAGCCAGCTGGCTCTCATCAGCCTGAGTGGAACCGAACTCGCATGGCTGCTGTCTTTTTCTTTTCTCTCTCGCCGCCAGAGATTATAAATTAAAACAATCCTGCGTGGGGCAGTGTGTGTGTGTCTGTGATAAATGAGAATTGAATTGCCCCTCCCTGGGCTTTCCGTAGCCTGCCAGCCCCTCGGGTGTGTTATTGGGGTCTCCGTCACCCGTGGGCTGGTTAACGATCTCGCTGCTGTTTTTTCAGAGGAAATCCAACAAAGCGAAAGGGAAGAAGCAGAAGAGGCTGGAGGAGCGAGCCGCCATGGACGCTGTGTGCGCCAGAGTGGAGTCGGCCAATAAGGTGAGAGCGAGTCCGCGTGACCTACAGCTCGGCGCTGCCCCACCCGACAATAAAATACTGTTAAAATTAAATAAAGTTAGCCAGTACCCTTTATAAAAGTTCCCTCCCTCTGTGCTTTACAATGCTTCCCTATGCTTTACCAGACCTCTCTGTGCTTTACAATGCTTCCCTATGCTTTACCAGACCTCTCTGTGCTTTACAATGCTTCCCTATGCTTTACCACACCTCTCTGTGCTTTACAATGCTTCCCTATGCTTTACCACACCTCTCTGTGCTTTACAATGCTTCCCTATGCTTTACCAGACCTCTCTGTGCTTTACAATGCTTCCCTATGCTTTACCAGACCTCTCTGTGCTTTACAATGCTTCCCTATGCTTTACCAGACCTCTCTGTGCTTTACAATGCTTCCCTATGCTTTACCAGACCTCTCTGTGCTTTACAATGCTTCCCTATGCTTTACCAGACCTCTCTGTGCTTCTCAATGCTTCCCCATGCTGTCACTGTGCTTGATTACACTGTATTGAATTGTTTGTAATCTCTTATCCATAGCTAGATGACCCTTTAGCTGCTTTTTCCAGTTTTCAAGAAATACGACAGAAATGGGTAAGAAACAGGCTGATGAACCGTGTGCTACATCATACATATTCTTATTGTTATTCTTAATAATAATAATAATAATAATAGTGACTCCGTTGCAGATTTGTGTAATTGCCACAACCATCCCATGTTAAGTTTCATCTTTTCCTTGTGTCCCCCTCTCTCTATCTCTCTCTGTCCTCTCTCTCTCTCTCTCTCTCAGGTTGAATCTTGCTATCGAGTGCCAGCGTGTCTCCATGCTCAAGCCGGGACGGTTGATTGGGCCTACTGAGCTCACGAGAGCCAACATGCAGACCCTGTGAGTGAGTCCTGCTCGTTTTATATGCAGCCCTGAGCCACGCGAGAAAGCAGCGCTGCTGTCACTGCAATTCATTGTGATTTACTGCAGCAGCAGCAGCAGCATTAGCATTGTAATCTGAATTGTGTGTTTAACTAATCAGCATTGTGGCAGGAATAGCAGTTTCAGTTTTAATTGAGATTTATTGTTGACCTCGGATCCAAGCTGTTAAAAAGGTTTGCATCATCTAGAATATGTACAGTATGTGTGATATATATATATATATATATATATGTACATATATATATATACTCATGAAGCTAGTTCATTCTATATAGAGGGGGTGGAATTCAATATGTTAACAAGGGAACATTATTCAGCAGCTTTCATTGGACTCTATGAAGCTGAGGGAGTTCATTCTATATAGAGGGGGTGGAATTCAATATGTTAACAAGGGAACATTATTCAGCAGCTTTCATTGGAGTCTATGAAGCTGAAGGTGTGGAATTCAAAATAATAATAATAATAATAATAATAATAATAATAATAATAATAATAATAATAATAAAATTCTTCTCCGGTGCTGTGGTCCTTTTTCACGGTATTGTTTTATTTTATTTTTTTCCTCGGTGGCTCGTTTGTTTGCTTGACGGACCGGTTGCAGGTGACGAGCAGAGCGAGTGGGGCTGGAAGGACCGGGAGAAACGTGATGAGATGACGGACGAGCGTGGTATCTGACTGTGCTGCGACGCTGACTCCTCCCCTCGCCTTCTCTCACTTCGATTCGACGTGGAGTGCGGGGAGGAGGTGCTGTACTGGTGTGTGTGGGAGCGCTACTCTTACTACTGCTGCTATTAATATCATCATCACTATCATCATCATCATCACTATCATCATCATCATCACTATCATTATTATTATCATCACTATTATTATTATTATTATTGTTATTATTATTATTATTAGTATCATCACTCATTATTATCATTATTAGTATCACCATCATCATTATTATTATTATTATTATTATTATTATTATCATTATTATTATCATCATTATCATCATCATTATTATTAGCATCACTATTATCGTTATCATCATCATCATTATTATTATTATTATTATTATCATCATCATATTATTATTATTATTATTATCATCATTATCATCATCATTATTATTATTAGCATCACTATCATTATTATTATTATTATAATCACTATCATTATTATTATCATAATCACTATCATCATCATTATTATCATCATTATTATTATTAGCATCACTATTATCGTTATCATCATCATTATTATTATTATCATTATTATTATTATTATCATTATCACTATCATTATTATTATTATCATCACTATCATCATTATTATCATCATTATTATTATTATTATCATTATTATTATTATTATTATCATCATTATCATCATCATCATTATTATTATTAGCATCACTATTATCGTTATCATCATCATTATTATTATTATCATTATTATTATTATTATTATCATCACTATCATCATCATTATTATCACCATTATTATTATTATCATTATCATTATCATTATTATTATTATTATTATGAAGCTCTCAGAGTGAATGTTAAACCTGGACATCGACACGGCAAGAACAGAAATAGAAAATAAAATGCAGCAAACGTCTCTTGGGGGTGGGGGGCAGGCAATCGATCCTCTTGTTTTAAAAACTTGACATCAGAATGCCAGCGAGACTCTGCCTGTCTTTTTGTAAATTAAAACACACACCTCTTGCTGTGGAAGAATAAGGACAACGCATTGAAAAGTGATGTAGTAATTGTCTTTGTGTTATTATTTTTTTGCTCCCCTCACAGTTATGAGGTTCAGTTGGAGAGCAGGGTACGAAGGAAAGGACTGGGGAAGTTTTTAATACAGATTCTTCAACTCATAGCAAACAGGTGAGTTCAACTGGCAATCAGGGGTGAAGCGCAGGGGTCCCCGAGGGTCTCCCCTGGTAAAGGCACGGCCGCGTGGTGTGCAGGGGGGGAGTCGCACAGTCAGGGGAGCGCAGGGGTCCCCGAGGGTCTCCCCTGGTAAAGGCACGGCCACGTGGTGTGCAGGGGGGAGTCACACAGTCAGGGGGCGCAGGGGTCCCCGAGGGTCTCCCCTGGTAAAGGCACGCCGTGGTGTGCAGGGGAGTCACACAGTCAGGGGAGCGCAGGGGTCCCCGAGGGTCTCCCCTGGTAAAGGCACGGCGCGGGTGTGCAGGGGGAGTCGCACAGTCAGGGGAGCGCAGGGGTCCCCGAGGGTCTCCCCTGGTAAAGGCACGCGCGTGGTGTGCAGGGGGAGTCGCACAGTCAGGGGAGCGCAGGGGTCCCCGAGGGTCTCCCCTGGTAAAGGCACGGCCGCGGTGCGCAGGGGAGTCGCACAGTCAGGGGCGCAGGGGTCCCCGAGGGTCTCCCCTGGTAAAGGCACGCAGCGTGTTGCGCAGGGGGAGTCACACAGTCAGGGGAGCGCAGGGGTCCCCGAGGGTCTCCCCTGGTAAAGGCACGCCGCGCGGTGTGCAGGGGGAGTCACACAGTCAGGGGAGCGCAGGGGTCCCCGAGGGTCTCCCTGGTAAAGGCATGCCACGTGGTGTGCAGGGGGAGTCACACAGTCAGGGGAGCGCAGGGGTCCCTGAGGGTCTCCCCTGGTAAAGGCACGGCCGCGTGGTGTGCAGGGTGGGGAGTCACACAGTCAGGGGAGCA
>JAGXEW010000089.1:299752-332986 GCA_030684275.1 Acipenser oxyrinchus oxyrinchus | reverse complement strand
AATAATAATAATAATAATAATAATGATGATGGTGATACTAATAATGATAATGAGTGATGATACTAATAATAATAATAATAACAATAATAATAATAATAGTGATGATAATAATAATGATAGTGATGCTAATAATAATAATGATGATGATAATGATGATAATAATAATAATAATAATAATATGATGATGATAATAATAATAATAATAATAATGATGATGATGATAACGATAATAGTGATGCTAATAATAATGATGATGATGATGATAACGATAATAGTGATGCTAATAATAATAATAATAATAATAATAATAATGATGATGGTGATACTAATAATGATAATAATGAGTGATGATACTAATAATAATAATAATAACAATAATATTAATAATAATAGTGATGATAATAATAATGATAGTGATGATGATGATGATAGTGATGATGATGATGATAGTGATGATGATATTAATAGCAGCAGTAGTAAGAGTAAGCGGCTCCACACACACCAGTACAGCACCTCCTCCCACTCCACGTCGAATCGAAGTGAGAGAAGGCGAGGGAGGAGTCAGCGTCAGCACAGTCAGATACCACGCTCGTCCGTCATCTCATCCGTTTCTCCGGTCCTTCCAGCCCCCACTCTCTGCTCATACCTGCAACGGGTCCGTCAAGCAAACAAACGAGCCACCGAGGAAAAAAAATAAAATAAAAGCGATACGTGAAAAAGGACCACAGCACCGGAGAAGAATTTTATTATTATTATTATTATTATTATTATTATTTAACATTTTGAATTCCACACCCTCTATATAGAATGAACTCCCTCAGCTTCATAGAGTTCAATGAAAGCTGCTGAATAAAGTTCCCTTGTTAACATATTGAATTCCACCCCCTCTATATAGAATGAACTCCCTCAGCTTCATAGAGTCCAATGAAAGCTGCTGAATAATGTTCCCTTGTTAACATATTGAATTCCACCCCTCTATATAGAATGAACTCCCTCAGCTTCATAGAGTCCAATGAAAGCTGCTGAATAATGTTCCCTTGTTAACATATTGAATTCCACCCCCTCTATATAGAATGAACTCCCTCAGCTTCATAGAGTCCAATGAAAGCTGCTGAATAATGTTCCCTTGTTAACATATTGAATTCCACCCCTCTATATAGAATGAACTCCCTCAGCTTCATAGAGTCCAATGAAAGCTGCTGAATAATGTTCCCTTGTTAACATATTGAATTCCACCCCTCTATATAGAATGAACTCCCTCAGCTTCATAGAGTCCAATGAAAGCTGCTGAATAATGTTCCCTTGTTAACATATTGAATTCCACCTCTATATAGAATGAACTCCCTCAGCTTCATAGAGTCCAATGAAAGCTGCTGAATAATGTTCCCTTGTTAACATATTGAATTCCACCCCTCTATATAGAATGAACTCCCTCAGCTTCATAGAGTCCAATGAAAGCTGCTGAATAATGTTCCCTTGTTAACATATTGAATTCCACCCCCTCTATATAGAATGAACTCCCTCAGCTTCATAGAGTCCAATGAAAGCTGCTGAATAATGTTCCCTTGTTAACATATTGAATTCCACCCCCTCTATATAGAATGAACTCCCTCAGCTTCATAGAGTCCAATGAAAGCTGCTGAATAATGTTCCCTTGTTAACATATTGAATTCCACCCCCTCTATATAGAATGAACTCACTCAGCTTTATAGTATCCTTTATATATACAGTACTGTGCAAAAGTTTTAGGCAGATGTGAAAAAATGCTGTAAAATAAGAATGCTTTCAAAAATAGACATGTTAATAGATTATATTTATCAATTAACTAAATGCAAAGTGAGTGAACAGAAGAATAATCTAAATCAAATCCATATTTGGTGTGACCACCCTTTGCCTTCAAAACAGCATCAAGCATCAATTCTTCTAGGTACACTTGCACACAGTTTTTGAAGGAACTCGGCAGGTAGGTTGGCCCAAACATCTTGGAGAACTAACCACAGTTCTTCTGTGGATTTAGGCAGCCTCAGTTGCTTCTCTCTCTTCATGTAATCCCAGACAGACTCGATGATGTTGAGATCAGGGCTCTGTGGGGCCATACCATCACTTCCAGGACTCCTTGTTCTTCTTTATGCTGAAGATAGTTCTTAATGACTTTCGCTGTATGTTTGGGGTCGTTGTCATGGTGCAGAATAAATTTGGGGCCAATCAGATGCCTCCGTGATGGTATTGCATGATGGATAAGTATCTGCCTGTACTTCTCAGCATTGAGGAGACCATTAATTCTGACCAAATCCCCAACTCCATTTGCAGAAATGCAGCCCCAAACTTGCAAGGAACCTCCACCATGCTTCACTGTTGCCTGCAGACACTCATTCGGTATGCGCTCTCCAGCCCTTCGACGAACAAACTGCCTTCTGCTACAGCCAAATATTTCAAATTTTGACTCATCAGTCCAGAGCACCTGCTGCCATTTTCTGCACCCCAGTTCCTGTGTTTTCGTGCATAGTTGAGTCGCTTGGCCTTGTTTCCCGTCAGAGGTATGGCTTTTTGGCCGCAAGTCTTCCATGAAGGCCACTTCTGACCAGACCTCTCGGACAGTAGATGGGTGTACCAGGGTCCCACTGTTTTCTGCCAGTTCTGAGCTGATGGCACTGCTGGACATCTTCCGATTGCGAAGGGAAGTAAGCATGATGTGTCTTTCCTCTGCTGCAGTAAGTTTCCTTGGCGACCACTGCGTCTCACGGTCCTCAACGTTGCCCGTTTCTTTGTGCTTCTTCAAAGAGCTTGGACAGCACATCTGGAAACCCCTGTCTGCCTTGAAATTTCTGCCTGGGAGAGACCTTGCTGATGCAGTATAACTACCTTGTGTCTTGTTGCTGTGCTCAATCTTGCCATGGTGTATGACTTTTGACAGTAAACTGTCTTCAGCAACCTCACCTTGTTAGCTGAGTTTGGCTGTTCCTCACCCAGTTTTATTCCTCCTACACAGCTGTTTCTGTTTCAGTTAATGATTGTGTTTCAACCTACATATTGAATTGATGATCATTAGCACCTGTTTGGTATAATTGTTTAATCATACACCTGACTATATGCCTACAAAATCCCTGACTTTGTGCAAGTGTACCTAGAAGAATTGATGCTGTTTTGAAGGCAAAGGGTGGTCACACCAAATATGGATTTGATTTAGAGTTTTCTTCTGTTCACTCACTTTGCATTTAGTTAATTGATAAATATAATCTATTAACATGTCTATTTTTGAAAGCATTCTTACTTTACAGCATTTTTTCACACCTGCCTAAAACTTTTGCACAGTACTATATATATATATATATATATATATATATATATATATATATATATATATATATATATATATATATATATATATATATAAATCAATCCTAAAATTCTAGATGATGCAAACCTTTTTAAACAGCTTGGATCCGAGGTCAACAATAAATCTCAATTAAAACTGAAACTGCTATTCCTGCCACAATGCTGATTAGTTCGCTTACACAATTCAGATTACAATGCTAATGCTGCTGCTGCTGCTGCTGCTGCTGCTGCTGCTGCAGTAAATCACAATGAATTGCAGTGACAGCAGCGCTGCTTTCTCGCGTGGCTCAGGGCTGCATATAAAAACGAGCAGGACTCACTCACAGGGTCTGCATGTTGGCTCTCGTGAGCTCGTAGGCCCAATCAACCGTCCCGGCTTGAGCATGGAGACACGCTGGCACTTTCGATAGCAAGATTCAACCTGAGAGAGAGAGAGAGAGAGACAGAGAGAGATAGAGAGAGGGGGACACAAGGAAAAGATGAAACTTAACATGGGATGGTTGTGGCAATTACACAAATCTGCAACGGAATCACTATTATTATTATTATTATTATTAAGAATAACAATAAGAATATGTATGATGTAGCACACGGTTCATCAGCCTGTTTCTTACCCATTTCTGTCGTATTTCTTGAAAACTGGAAAAGCAGCTAAAGGGTCATCTAGCTATGGATAAGAGATTACAAACAATTCAATACAGTGTAATCAAGCACAGTGACAGCATGGGGAAGCATTGAGAAGCACAGAGAGGTCTGGTAAAGCATAGGGAAGCATTGTAAAGCACAGAGAGGTCTGGTAAAGCATAGGGAAGCATTGTAAAGCACAGAGAGGTCTGGTAAAGCACAGGGAAGCATTGTAAAGCACAGAGAGGTCTGGTAAAGCATAGGGAAGCATTGTAAAGCACAGAGAGGTCTGGTAAAGCATAGGGAAGCATTGTAAAGCACAGAGAGGTCTGGTAAAGCATAGGGAAGCATTGTAAAGCACAGAGAGGTCTGGTAAAGCATAGGAAGCATTGTAAAGCACAGAGAGGTCTGGTAAAGCATAGGGAAGCATTGTAAAGCACAGAGAGGTCTGGTAAAGCACAGGGAAGCATTGTAAAGCACAGAGAGGTCTGGTAAAGCATAGGGAAGCATTGTAAAGCACAGAGAGGTCTGTTAAAGCATAGGGAAGCATTGTAAAGCACAGAGAGGTCTGGTAAAGCATAGGGAAGCATTGTAAAGCACAGAGAGGTCTGGTAAAGCATAGGAAAGCATTGTAAAGCACAGAGAGGTCTGGTAAAGCATAGGGAAGCATTGTAAAGCACAGAGGGAGGGAACTTTTATAAAGGGTACTGGCTAACTATTTAATTTTAATGGTATTTTATTGTCGGGGTGGGGCAGCGCCGCAGCTGTAGGTCACGCGGACTCGCTCTCACCTTATTGGCCGACTCCACTCTGGCGCACACCGCGTCCATGGCGGCTCGCTCCTCCAGCCTCTTCTGCTTCTTCCCTTTCGCTTTGTTGGATTTCCTCTGAAAAAAAACAGCAGCGAGATTGTTAACCAGCCTGCGGCGCACCGGGCGACGGAGACCCCAATAACACACCCGAGGGGCTGGCAGGCTACGGAAAGCCCAGGGAGGGGCAATTCAATTCTCATTTATCACAGACACACACACACTGCCCCACGCAGGATTGTTTTAATTTATAATCTCTGGCGAGCGCGAGAGAGAAAAGAAAAAGACAGCAGCCATGCGAGTTCCGGTTCCACTCAGGCTGATGAGAGCCCGCGCTGGCTGGGGTGGCGGTCCGTGGCTGGGGTGGCGGTCCGTTGCTGGCGTAAACGAGCTACTGGGAAATATATATTAAAAAAAAAAAAATGAAATAAAACTGCACCCCAGTGTTTTTAGAATCCAATCCCCTCTCTTCACACCACAGGATCCCAGAGCGCTGTGCTTAAGTCCAAAACAAAAACAGGACAGTCCAGGCGCACAAACGCACTGCAGCTACAAGCGATTACTTAAAAAAAACATTTAAAAAAAAAAAAAAAAAAAAAAAAAAGACACTTCAAAAGAATCGAACGTTTTCAACCTGACTGATGACGTCGCTCGGGATAGAGTCCCACGGACGAGGCGCAGCAGGAGAAAAACTCAGGGCTCGGTTTAGCATCCATTTTTTTAATTTGTATTTTATTTCTTAGCGACCACAGACGATGACGGTAGCTTCTGATTGGGTCTGGAGGATTCACAGGAGCCCACCCACACACACACGCACACAGGAGAGATGTTTCCGTCCTCTGGGACGCTGCGAGTGGGGTGTGAGTAAAGCTGGGGTTTCGATCATTGCGCCTCAGCAGGCTCTCTCTGGCGCTAAACTTTCAAATCAGTTTAGCACAAGCCACGCAGATCAACAGAGGACGCGTGAAGTGACGGAGAGGCTCGGAGGGTGAATTTTCCCCACTCCCTTGCATCACCGCCCGCAGCTCTGAGCAGCAGTTGTTGATGAAGCAGAGTTCACCCCCTTCTAGTCTCTTTGGATAAAATCGTCTGCTAAATGACTTCAGACAATGAGACACATCCCCATTGCCACAGCTGTGAATTCAAAATCAGAGCTATGCGTGTGATGAAACAGTCGATAACCATGGCGTAATCAACAGCATCGAATCAGTGTGTCAGTAACGTCCAGAATTTATTTATCCACCTTGAGACACACACACTACATAATAATAATAATCTTTATATAGCGCTTTCATCGTGGATCACCACAAAGCGCTTTACAAGATCTTATTTAGCAGGCGCCTTTTATCCAAGGCGACTTACAGTGTCTAGGGTGTGTGAACTATGCATCAGCTGCAGAGTCACTTACAACTACGTCTCACCCGAAGACGGAGCACAAGGAGGTGAAGTGACTTGCTCAGGGTCACACAATGAGTCAGTGGCTGAGGTGGGATTTGAACCGGGGACCTCCTGGTTACAAGCCCTTTCTTTAAACCACTGGAACACACAGCCTCCTTAGATAGGAGACTAATTATATATATATATATATATATATATATATATATATATATATATATATATATATATAATTAGAGATATCTATCTATCTATATATCTATATCTATATGTATATTTTTTTTTTCAAAATGACAAAAACAAAACAAAAAATATATCCATAAGCACACACACGTACCTTCCTCGGTTGTAAATAATAATAATAATAATAATAATAATAATAATAATAATACATTCTAAACAAAAAAAGCGACGAGGTCGGTATGATTTTAATAAAATTAATTATATATATATATATATACACACACACATATATATATACATACATACATACATACATACACACACACATACACACACACACACAAACAAACAATAAACTTCTTTCAAAACAAACAAACAGATTTAAAATATATATATATATATAAAACTAAAATATATATATATATATATATGTTTGCGAGTTTCCCGTCCGTTTGAGTTACACGAGCGTGTAAAATAAATATATTTATTTCTTCAAGAATGTGAGACAGGAGGAGGGTGGCGCGAATCTTACAAAAAGGCGGAAAGGAACAAAATAACTAAAATGATCTTTTGAACACAAACCAGAGCCTCCCCGTGCTAATAGGAGTTCGTAAAACAAATTAGAAAAAAAATACAAGAATTCTTACTCGTGTTCATTATTCTGTACAATAAAATTAAAAGATTTAAACGAATGGGAAACGCCGGGCCTAGCGTGTTGTGTTTACTAGCAGCACTGCAATACAAACGGTATGGTGGATGTGATCCGATATAACGGGAGTTTTAAAAAGGATTTGGGATCATTACAAATCCTTAAAATAATAAAAAGACATCGAAAGAGTCGGGTTTATAAAAACAATAACGCGTAACGTTAAAATAAACCAGAAACACCCCGTGCTGCCCCTCACACAAACAAACAAAAAATTAAAACGTCTCTTTTTGTTGATTATAGACGTCGACTCACCCCATGGTCGAAGTACCGAGCGCTGCTGTGCGACTTTAAGGTGTAAAAGAAAGGAAAACAGGCTTTTGTTGTGTTAAAAGTTTAATTTTCGCGACCCTGTGGCAGCGATATATATATATATATATTTTTCCCCTCTGAAGGAATCACTGACATCAAAGAGGAGCGGGAGCGCGCTCCGCTGCGCCCTCTAGCGTCGTCATCACTTTTGCCATTACTTGCTACTGGCAATGAGGAAAAAACCAATAGCGGTAAACGAGACTGAAGCCAGCCAATTTGCCGCCATATTTATTGATGGCAAGGCTCTATTTGATCTGATGTTTTTGCGTACGGGAAGTGACGCCAGAATTTACCTCGTCCAGGTAGCAAAACTATTATTATAACTATTTTTATTATTATAGAAACTTAAGATGTAAAATATATTTAGGTATAGTTATTAAAATGTATTTTTTTAAAGCACAAACAAAATAAATTCGACAACCCCCATCCCATGTAAGGTGTTCTGCAATATATGCAATATTTTTGGGGGTGGAGGGCATATATAGTGCATAATATAACAACCGATGTACAAATTTAGCACCAAATTACGTTAATCATTTAAAAAAACATACTACTGTATTTTTATCAACATATTTTCTTTCTAGCTTGAAGCTCAATTCGAGGTAATTCTGTTAACGGGCGCTAGATGGTGCAGGTGAGTTATCACACCTCGCGTGTGTTCCAGGAGCCTGCTGTATGCAAATCTAGCGCTGGTGACGTCACGCATTACTTAAAGTCGCAGTACAATTACAGTCTGCCCCCGCCTCCTCCCCTTTTTTTTGGTTTAAGTCCCATTCGTTTTCAATTCAACCCCACAATACAAATCATGAACTTTTGGACTAAAATAGCCCCCCTCCTCTCACCCCTCCCATTTTTTTTTAACAATGCGTTAAAAAAGGCTTCCCTTTAAAGACGCCCCTCCCTCGTGCAGATGGCCTGCTTGTCTGCCGCTCTTTGTCCTAGTTCAATACAAAGCCCCCTTTTGAAAGAGGTCCGAGGCCCGGGACGGGGGAGGAGCGGTCAATCATTCCCAGCGCCGCCGGAGGGCAGCGGGTCGGCAGATGTTCACTGACTCCTGCTGCCCAGCGAATTCAATACGAACTGTCAGTGTCCTCTACGTGTCTCTATACACGCGTGAATATTCTCTTTTGAGAAGGCTAGGCTTTTAAACGGACTTTAAGAATCGTAAAAGAATGTGCCACGTCATAAAAACCACAGCAGAGTAAAAAAAGCTACCAGGGCTGGGAATCAGACTCCTATCTCACAGCAGCGTGATCCAGTCCAGGTTTTACTGCTACCAGCTTGATCAGCCCCCAGTGTGTCTAGCTAACAAGCTCAGAGTGTGTCTGATTATTAAACTCCCAGTGAAACCAGGACTGGATCACACTGCTGTGCAGCGGAGTCTTATCCCAGACCCTGTATATGGAAAACTGCACATAAACGTTTCTATGGAGGGATAAACAAAGAAGCTATGATGCATTGTAAATGTCTCTTAGATCAATTTGATTGAGAATCGGCAGAAACGTTCAAATTAAGTCGACATAAACAAGTATCTCTTGATACGTGACCGACTGGCCTTTCATCAAAGTCGAATAAGCAGGTCGAGATATAGCCTTTAATTTCTCCCTAAACCAATCCCAGAAACCAGTCCGTTTCCGGGAATCCGCACCAGGAGATGGGCTGAGGAATGTCCGTAGCACGTTTTAATCACAATGTGACTGGCGGTTCACAAGATATAGCCAAAAATAAATAAATAAATAAAACACGCAATAGGGTTTGTGAAAGCAATCCCATTACAATTTTTAACGTAAAAATAAAATATGCACCAAAAATTAATAATAATTGCAGTGAGTTTAGCGCAGAGGAGAGACTCTGTTTTCGAGAGTCAGCTCCAGTGGTTCTGTTGTCTCCCTGGTTCTCTGATCAGATCTTTTCTCAATGACTCCCGGACACGGCACAGCTCATTTATAACATGAAGAGAGCTCGCCGGGGCGTGCTGTTTCCACTGCCGTCTCATTTGACATTGACAGACTGGGAGAGAGAGAGAGAGAGAGAGAGAGAGAGAGAGAGAGAGAGAGAGAGAGATTCAGTCTCCCATTTCTAGCTTTACACAAATGCACAATGACACACACACTCACACAGACACACACAGACACACACACACTCACAGACACACACACACACACACACACACACACACACACACACACACACACACACACACACACACACACACTCACACACACACACACACACACACACACACACACACACACACTCACACACACACACACTCACACACACACACACACACACACACACACACACACACACACACACACACACACACACACACACACACACACACACACACTCACACACACACACACACACACACACACACACACACACACACACACACTCACACACACACACACACACACACACACACACACACACACACACACACACACTCACACACACACACTCACACACACACACACACACACACACACACACACACTCACACACACACACTCACACACACACACACACACACACTCACACACACTCTACACACACACACTCACACACACACATCACTCATTCACTCTCTCACTCTCTCTCTCTCACACATCACATACACACACACACACACACTCTCTCTCTCATCTCTCACTCTCACACTCACACTACACACATACACACACCCTCCACACCATCACAGACACACACCACACACACTCACACACTCACCCACACTCACGACACACACACACACACACACACACACACACACACTGATGCATACTCAAACACACACACACACACACACACACACACACACTGATACACACATCAACATACACACACACACACACACACACACACACACACTGATGCATACTCAAGATACACACACACACACACACACACACACACACACTGATGCATACTCAAGATACACACACACACACACACACACACACACACAACTGATGCATACTCAAGATACACACACACACACACACACACACACACACAACTGATGCATACTCAAGATACACACACACACACACACACACACACACAAACTGATGCATACTCAAGATACACACACACACACACACACACACACACAAACTGATGCATACTCAAGATACACACACACACACACACACACACACAAACTGATGCATACTCAAGATACACACACACACACACACACACACAAACTGATGCATACTCAAGATACACACACACACACACACACACCACACACACTGATGCATACTCAAGATACACACACACACACACACACACACGCCACACAAACTGATGCATACTCAAGATACACACACACACACACACACACACACACGCCACACAAACTGATGCATACTCAAGATACACACACACACACACACACACACACACTGATGCATACTCAAGATACACACACACACACACACACACACACACGCCACACAAACTGATGCATACTCAAGATACACACACACACACACACACACACGCCACACAAACTGATGCATACTCAAGATACACACACACACACACACACACACACACAAACTGATGCATACTCAAGATACACACACACACACACACACCACACAACTGATGCATACTCAAGATACACACACACACACACACACACACACACACACACACACACACACACCACACAAACTGATGCATACTCAAGATACACACACACACACACACACCACACAACTGATGCATACTCAAGATACACACACACACACACACACACGCCACACAAACTGATGCATACTCAAGATACACACACACACACACACACACACACACACACACACAAACTGATGCATACTCAAGATACACACACACACACACACACACACACACACAACTGATGCATACTCAAGATCACACACACACACACACACACACACACAACTGATGCATACTCAAGATACACACACACACACACACACACACACACACACACACACACACACACAACTGATGCATACTCAAGATACACACACACACACACACACACACACACACACACACACGATACCAGACACACACACACACACACACACACACACACACACACACACACACACACACACACACACACACACACACACACACACAGAAACAGATGCACACTCAAACACACCGACCGAAATTAATGTCAGTGTGTTGGTAAGATAAATCGATTCATTATACCGGCTTCTTTTTTTTTTTTAATTGTCAAGTTTGTTATTGAAAGAACGGGACGATTTTTTTTCTTTTTCTTTTAAGTTTACAATTTTCTAGCAATACATTATTTCGCACACGCACACGCACACGCACACGCACACTGTGAGAGTTCACAGCGACCTGATCCCACAACCGGCGCGTCACCTTCCGCCCCGTTCGCCGAGCAAGTAGTCCGTCTATTCAACCGAATTTAATAATAATAATATTAATAATAATAACAATGAAACCACGTTTTTCAAATCCTTTGGTATAAGACACTTGGAATCATTTCTGATAATAAATCCACAACTGAGGTTGTTGTTTTTTTGGGGGTCGGACTTGTAGGAGTTAGGTGGAGAGATGCAAGCGGCGGATGCACGGGAAAAGTGTGTGATGAGCCCCTTACTGGCTCCTCTTCTTCAGCCTGCATCAATTTCATTGTGTTCCAGCGAGCACGATACTGGTTTAACTGGAGTAGAGTTTACCGCAATGGTACTGGACGCGTATTTAAATATACGATATACACGCGTTTAGTGTTTGTCGGTGCTCGGGATGCAAATCCTCAAACTGTGAAACTTCACAGGGAAAGAAAAAAATTGGGTGAAAGTCATTTTAACCCCGCCACTCCCGTGGATTAAACACGCTGTGGATTCTTGTATTGTGTGGATTTATCCTGGTGATTAGTGTTCGTTTTATTTTGTTTTAAAAGGAGAAAGGAACTCGCTCGCAAGATTTGGGACTCCCAAATTGTTGGGCAAATTAAAGGATTTACATATTTTTTTAAAAAGGTACGTTAAGTAAAAGGCGAGAGGAAAAATGAACGTATCGTGTTTTATTCTGCAAGAATCGACTTGAACTTTTAAAGGGACGGCTATTTTAAAACAATAATAAATATATTTAAAAAATAACCTTGTGGATATTTTTTCTTCTTCCTAATCGATATATATATATATATTTTTTTAGTTTTATATTGATATCTTTATTTGTTTGTTTGCCGGGTGTAAAGGAGCAATATCGGGTTCAAACGCTGCAACCAGACCGCGATATTCACAAACAAAACACGATATTTATTTTAATTTCGGTTGTTTTTGTTTGGAATCTCCTTTTAAAAACGACAAAGGACGTTTATATTTGTCGCCGAGAAGATAAACCGGCACGGGTAAGCATTGTTACTTATCACGACGCTTTTTATCATATGAATTATTCCCAATTTTAACCCCACGCTAGCTTCGTATACAGACACAAAAACATCCCTCGTTTCGACTTGTATTAAAAGCGTTGTGTTTTAACTAAGAAAACCGGTAGCTTCGTGCGTGGCTTGTCTGTCTGCGTCGCGCGTGTTTTGTGTCTCGCACGGCAGTGGGCTATCCTATGCAAAACACTTAAAGTTCATCAATTTGTATTTTCTGTAATAACTTTGGATTCAAACTAAAAGAGACGCCTTACAGTTAAATAAAGTGGGTTTTGTGTTTATCGTTGTGTGGTCGAGTTTATCGTTGTGTGGTCGAGTTTAAATTGTTAATTCTTGTAATAGAAATGTGTTGTTGTATACGATTTTATATGTATCAATAATTTAGTTCGGACCGGGACAAACTGAATTGTTTATAGGGCTGGGAATCAGACTCCCATCGCACAGCAGTGTGATCCAGTCCAGGTTTTACTGCTACCAGCTTGATCAGCCCCCAGTGTGTCTAGCTAACAAGCTCAGGTGTGTCTGATTATTAAACTCCCAGTGAAACCAGGACTGGATCACACTGCTGTGCAACGGGAGTCTGATTCTGAAACTGTTCATCGAGTCAAAAGTTACAACGTTTCGTCTTCGTGTTTGTCGACAAGGGCTGTAAACTAGAATTTGCGTTTTCGATACAAACCTGCAAAGCGAGCTCGAATAACCGTAATACTTCTGGTATTTGGGCAGTTTGATACCCGACCAAAGTAACTCATAATAGCTGACCGTTTTGATGTCAAATTCTCATTCACGGCTACAAAATTGAATCGAATCATCTCTCTCTCTCAAGCTTATATTTGGTAAGGCTTACTTTTTTGTTTTATAGCGAGTTTGTATGTTTCCACGCTTGATCAAATAGACCCCAAGTTACAAAAACGTTATACAAGTCCAGTGACTGATTTGTTTAGTGAAACTTCATAAAGTCTATTGAATATTGACAGTACGAGTGAAATACACGAGATTTGACAGCTTATTAAGAGGGCGGTACAAAAACAAGCAAACAAACAAAAAAAGTTTTTAAAACGTCCGGTGGAAATGGAAAGATTTTTGACCCACGAAAGACGTCAAATGACGGATCTGCGTCTCAGTATAATTCTGTGTGTAAAACACGGGTGTGATGTTAATTTTGATATAAGTCATGATTCGACTTTTATCTATTTTTAAAAAATGTGTTTCCTTTTTATTTTAAAAGCAGCATGCCGTCGGTAATGGAGCGGACCGGTTCGGGTATCCTGTCACGGAGCCGGGCCAAAAATGCGGGCAACGGAAATAGTGTTCCCCACTCCGAGGAGAGCAGCGACGAAGAGAATTCAAACGGTAACTTAATCAGAAGGACTTGCTTTGAGGTTTATATTCTGAAGAGAGTACATATTTAACCTAATTTCTTGTTTATTTTCATTAATAATAATAATAATAATAATAATAATAATAATAATAATAATATTATTAATAGTGCTTATACAGTTATTAACTTAGTTTGTTCTTTGAAACTCGCCTAAAACTATTTAGTAATTGTTTGTGAAATTATTTAAACAAACTAGGTTTATTAAAACAAAGTTCTGGTCTTTCTGAACTGACGTGGGCCATTGTGTCATCACTCTCTCTCTCTCTCTCTCTCTCTCTCTCTCTCTCTCTCTCTCTCTCTCTCTCTCTCTCTCAGACAGCATGATGATCCGAGTTGGTGGAGACTATCAAGCTTCTATCCCAGAATGCAAAGCAGGTAGTTGTATTCAATTATCCAGCAACTCGGAGGACCTCCGAGCATTACCTATCGGATATTAATTTAAATATTCCTGCCTTAGATCTATCTCGCAAACAACTCCTGTTAGCAAAACCACAGGCTCACTGGTGAGGCGTATGCGTGCTGCGATGAGAATCGGTTCAATCGAGCCTGATTGCTCAAACTCCTGGCTCCTGATCATTTCAATATTAATAATAATAATACTAGACTTCATTGAGGGAGCTCTGAACCCCAGGACTGGGTGCAGCAGCAGCAGCAGCAGCAGGGCTAGTGTGAGTTTGTAACCCTGCTCAAACTCCTGGCTCCTGATCATTTCAATATTAATAATAATAATACTAGACTTCATTGAGGGGAGCTCTGAACCCCAGGACTGGGTGCAGCAGCAGCAGCAGGGCTAGTGTGAGTTTCTAACCCTGCTCAAACTCCTTGCTCCTGATCATTTCAATATTAATAATAATAATACTAGACTTCATTGAGGGGAGCTCTGAACCCCAGGACTGGGTGCAGCAGCAGCAGCAGGGCTAGTGTGAGTTTGTAACCCTGCTCAAACTCCTGGCTCCTGATCATTGCAATATTAATAATAATAATACTAGACTTCATTGAGGGGGGGTTCTGAGCCCCAGGGCTGGGTGCAGTGTGTTGTGTCTCTCTCTGTACTCCCCAGTCTCATCTCGCCCCCCTCCTCTTCTCTCCCTCCCTGTTCTGATGCAGACGCAGAGACTCGCTTCAGCGAGAAGGAATCCGAAGCCATGCTGGTCTGGTCTCCCAATCAAGTCGTGTCGGACGCCAAGCGTAAGCATTCTGTTCATCCTGTTAAAGAAAGAAAAAGGGGATCTCGATATGAGGGGAGGGGGGAGGAGAGAGGAGAGGGGGTGCAGCAGCCACACAGTTGCTTGGCTGTCTTCCAAAGAGTGCTGGGTCCAAACTGTGCTGGTTTATGCCATCTGTCAATGGATCACAGTCTGTGTGTGTGCTCTCTGTCTCTCTCTCTCTCTCTCTCTCTCTGATAGAATACCCTCATTGTAATAAACCAGTGACATCGTGTGTGTGTTTGTGTGTCAGCCCCACTCACTAACCCAGGACTGGGACACACACACACACACACACACACACACACACACACACACCACTGCAAAAACCAAACCTTTCTCCTCTACAGTCCAACACAAGTTCGGTCCCCAGCTGCCTTTCTGATGTCACTGAGAGGCCAATGCGTTAACATCAGCTTCGTCTGTTTTGACTTCTAATGTTGTTTGTAAGGGCTCAAACCCTGAGTATTTACAGTTAGGGGTCTCATCCCTGGCTAATCAAGCTGCTAGTAAAACCTGGAATGGATCACACTGCTGTGCAATAGGAGTCTGATTCCCATCCCTGTAAATATACAGTAAAGGGCTGCATTGATTTGAAGTTCTTTGACCTCTCCTGTGCTCTCCTCTCTCCTCCTCTCTCTCCTCTCTGCAGTGGACGAGTACATCGTAATGGCGAAAGAGAAGCATGGATACAACATGGAGCAGGTACTGTAGGGAACGGCAGCACCCCTGCTGGCTGGGGCAGGGCATGCCACTGGAGACCGCATTCACCTGACATCCGCCATGCAGCACTGAACCCGTTACTGATCAGCATCTCCTCTCTCTCTCTCTCTCTCTCTCTCTCTCTCTCTCTCTCTCTCTCTCTCTGCTCTGTCTGTCTGCTCTCTCTGTCTCGGTCTCTCTGTGTGTGTGTGCTCTCTCTCTCTCTCTCTCTGTCGTCGTCTGTCTGCTCTCTCTGTCTCGTCTCTCTCTCTCTCTCTCTCTCTCTCTCTCTCTGTCTGTCTGCCTCTCTCTGTCTCGGTCTTTCTCTGTGTGTGTGTGTCTGCTCTCTCTCTCTCTCTCCCTCCTCCATCTCTCTGTCTCTGTCTGTCTGCCTCTCTCTCTCTGTCTCTCTCTGTGTCTCTCTCTCCTCTCTCTGTCTCTGTCTCTCTCTCTGTCTGTCTCTCTCTCTCTCTCTCTCTCTCCCTCCCCAGGCTCTGGGGATGCTGCTGTGGCACAAGCACGATGTAGAGAAGTCTCTCGCTGACCTGGCTAACTTCACCCCGTTCCCTGAGGAGTGGACGCTGGAGGACAAGGTGCTGTTCGAGCAGGCCTACAGCTTCCATGGGAAGAGCTTCCATCGGATACAGCAGATGGTGAGAGGGAGGGGCTAGGGGAGAGGGAGGGGCTAGGGGAGGGGCTACAACGGGTGGGATGGGCTAGGGGGTGGGAGGGGCTAGGGGAGAGGGAGGGCTAGGGGGCTGGGTGGGAGGGGCTACAGCTTCTGTTGCATACAGCAGATGGGCAGAAGGGAGAGAGGCAGTTTTATTTAATGCTGATAAACAAGCCGCCCCCCCCCCACAATTATTATATCATATTTATCAATGATTTCTGTCCATCTATCTGTCTGTCTGTCTGAATATCTATCTGTCTGTCTGAATGTATCTGAATACCTGTCTGTGTGTTTGATGTCTCTGTGAATCTCTGGTGTCTGTGTGTGTGTGTGTTGATGTCTCTGTGAATCTCTGGTGTGTGTGTGTGTGTGTGTGTGTGTTATCTCTGGTGTGTGTGTTCACGTCTCTGAGTCTCTGGTGTGTGTGTGTGTGTGTTGACGTCTCTGAGTCTCTGGTGTGTGTGTGTGTGTGTTGACGTCTCTGTGAATCTCTGGTGTCTGTGTGTGTGTGTGTGTTGACGTCTCTGTGAATCTCTGGTGTGTGTGTGTGTGTGTTGATGTCTCTGTGAATCTCTGGTGTCTGTGTGTGTGTGTTGACTCTCTGTGAATCTGGTGTCTGTGTGTGTGTGTGTGTTGACGTCTCTGTGAATCTCTGGTGTCTGTTCACGTGTCTGTGTGAATCTCTGGTGTCTGTGTTGACGTGTCTGTGAATCTCTGGTGTCTGTGTGTTCACGTGTCTGTGTGAATCTCTGGTGTCTGTGTTGACGTGTCTGTGAATCTCTGGTGTCTGTGTGTTCACGTGTCTGTGTGAATCTCTGGTGTCTGTGTTGACGTCTCTGTGAATCTCTGGTGTCGGTGTGTTCACGTGTCTGTGTGAATCTCTGGTGTCTGTGTGTGTGTGTTGACGTCTCTGTGAATCTCTGGTGTCTGTGTGTGTGTGTTGATGTCTCTGTGAATCTCTGGTGTCTGTGTGTGTGTGTGTGTTGACGTCTCTGTGAATCTCTGGTGTCTGTGTGTGTGTTCATGTCTCTGTGAATCTCTGGTGTCTGTGTGAATCTCTGGTGTCTGTGTTGACGTCTCTGTGAATCTCTGGTGTCGGTGTGTTCACGTGTCTGTGTGAATCTCTGGTGTCTGTGTTGACGTCTCTGTGAATCTCTGGTGTCGGTGTGTTCACGTGTCTGTGTGAATCTCTGGTGTCTGTGTTGACGTCTCTGTGAATCTCTGGTGTCTGTGTTCACGTGTCTGTGTGAATCTCTGGTGTCTGTGTTGACGTCTCTGTGAATCTCTGGTGTCGGTGTGTTCACGTGTCTGTGTGAATCTCTGGTGTCTGTGTTGACGTCTCTGTGAATCTCTGGTGTCGGTGTGTTCACGTGTCTGTGTGAATCTCTGGTGTCTGTGTTGACGTCTCTGTGAATCTCTGGTGTCTGTGTGTGTGTTCATGTCTGTGTGAATCTCTGGTGTCTGTGTTCACGTGTCTGTGTGAATCTCTGGTGTGTGTGTTGACGTCTCTGTGAATCTCTGGTGTCGGTGTGTTCACGTGTCTGTGTGAATCTCTGGTGTCTGTGTTGACGTCTCTGTGAATCTCTGGTGTCGGTGTGTTCACGTGTCTGTGTGAATCTCTGGTGTCTGTGTTGACGTCTCTGTGAATCTCTGGTGTCGGTGTGTTCACGTGTCTGTGTGAATCTCTGGTGTCTGTGTGTTCACGTGTCTGTGTGAATCTCTGGTGTCTGTGTTGACGTCTCTGTGAATCTTTGGTGTCTGTGTGTGTGTTCATGTCTGTGTGAATCTCTGGTGTCTGTGTTCACGTGTCTGTGTGAATCTCTGGTGTCTGTGTTGACGTCTCTGTGAATCTCTGGTGTCGGTGTGTTCACGTGTCTGTGTGAATCTCTGGTGTCTGTGTGTGTGTGTTGACGTCTCTGTGAATCTCTGGTGTCTGTGTGTTCACGTGTCTGTGTGACGCCCCTCCACAGCTCCCAGAGAAGGTGATACCGAGCCTGGTGAAGTATTACTACTCCTGGAAGAAGACCCGCACTCGGACCAGCGTGATGGACAGGCAGGCGCGCAGGCTGCTGAGCAGGAAAGAGAAGGAGGAGAGGTGCGCTTCCTGTGTGCTCGTCCGTCCCTCTGAAACCATTTGCAAACACAGACTCAAGCCACGTCTCCTTCTGTCTCTGTGGTTCTTTTCTCAGCAATGACGAGATGGAGGAGGGGAATGGAGCCAGCGACAGCGACTTCCACGCTGATACCAAGAGAGAGGTGAGAGACGCAGCCGTGGAAAACAGCACGGTGCAGCGAAAGCATGCTGAAGCACAGGGAGGGGTGGGGAAGCATAGGGGAGCATTGTAAAGCACAGAGAGGTCTGGTAAAGCATAGGGAAGCATTGTAAAGCACAGAGAGGTCTGGTAAAGCATAGGGAAGCATTGTAAAGCACAGAGAGGTCTGGTAAAGCATATTAAAAAAACAGGGCAAACTGACCCTTATAAAAGTGTCTCTCCTCTCTTCAGTCCATCTCTCACAGGCATCCTGGCGGTGGTTCTGGCGCTGGTTCTGGTCGGATGGGTCCGATGAAGAAGGAGCAGCTGAGCTCCCAGAACCGACACCACCCCTGCGAGCTCGCGGCGCCCCCAAGGGCATATACCTGAGCCAGGAGGACATCGCAGCCGTGTCAGCCAGTACGGACAGCGCGACCCTGAGACAGCTGGACACACAGCTAGTGTCTCTGAAACGCCAGGTCTGTCAGCCACCTCTTAAGAGCCAGCCGCATGTTTTCACTGGTTTGAAAACAGACCCAGCCAAACACCTCCTATACTTTCTGGCAGAAAGTCAGTCTGTGAAATGAAGGGGATGCTGTGCTTTTAATGGGTATTCCTCAGGGTTTGAGCTCTCTCTCTCTCTCTCTCTCTCTCTCTCTCTCTCTCAGGTCGTTTGCTCTGGTGTTTGAAGGGTGTTGCTGGCAGTGTTCTCTCTCTGCAGTGTCACTCATCGCTCCTCTCTCTCTCTCTCTCTTTTAAGGTCCAGAACATCAAACAGATGAACAGCAGCTTGAAACAGAACCTGCAGAAGGGAATCGACCAACTGCGCCCTCTGGAGGTGAGCTGGGGTAACTGCACAGGGATTTCTCGGCTCCTCACACGCCTCTATAGAAAAATGGAGTAACTAATCCTGCAGGTTTTTTGAAAAATCCTTAACAATAACTATCCTTAATTAACAATATATTTATTTTTTAAATTTCTGTATATATGTATGGCTGTTTGTATAACAGTTAGTAACTTGTGTCTGTCTGTCTCTGTGTGTGTGTCTGTCTCTCTGTGTGTGTGTGTGTGTGTGTGTGTGTGTGTCTCTGTCTGTCTCTGTCTTGCAGGGGCACCCCAAGTTGAATTCCCGATGGTCGACAGATGAGCAGCTCCTTGCAGTGCAGGGTGAGTCTCCGATTCTGGGGTGACGTCACACCCGGGGCTCCTTCGCCCTCGTAACGAGCTGCAGTTACAACGCGGCTGAACCTGGGCACCCCCGGAGTCATTATAACTGCACCCTGCAATTCATCAATCGATTAGATTTATCTACTGCAGGGCTGGGAATGAGACTCCCGCTGCACAGCAGTGTGATCCAGTCCTGGTTTCACTGGGAGTTTAATAATCAGACACACCTGAGCTTGTTAGCTAGACACACTGTGGGGCTGATCAAGCTGGTAGCAGTCCTGGATTCACACTGCACTGGGAGTCTGATAAGCTGATCAGACACACTGGCTGAGCTGATGTTAGCTAGACACACTGTGGGGCTGATCAAGCTGGTAGCAGTAAAACCTGGACTGGATCACACTGCTGTGCGATGGGAGTCTGATTCCCAGCCCCTGTGTGTGTGTGTGTGTGTGTTTGTCTTGCTTCGTTGATTTTGACGCGTGTTTGTTTTCCCGGAGCAGCGATCCGGAAGTACGGGAAGGACATGTCGGCGATCGCGGAGGTCATCGGGAACAAAACCGTCCCGCAGGTCAAATCGTTCTTCGTGAGCCACCAGCGGCGCTTCAACCTGGAGCAGGTGCTGCGGGAGTGGCAGGCCGAACAGGAAGTGCAGGGGCATGCTGGGAGCGCGGCCTCGCTCGACGGGGGCAAGGGCTCGGGGGCGGGGTCGACCGCCAGCAGCGAGGAGGAAGAGGAGCAGGAGGATGAGGAGGATGAGGTCAGAGGTGATTTTTTTTTTTTTTTTTTCTTCCCAGCATGCTTTCTGTGTTAAAGATGGACTTACCGTCCGTGAAACGGGTCTAGAGAACGGGTAAAATTGTCACGTAACATGGGGCTTAACGTGATTTGAGGATGGAGGTGATATGGGGGGTGCCTGTCTGTCTGTCTGTCTGTCTGTCTGTCTGGTCCAGTGGTTAAAGAAAAGGGGTCTTGATACCAGGAGGTTCAAATCTGATTTTGAAAGTACAGCTGTGGATGTCTGTGTGATTTTTAACATCTAGTCTCTCTCTCTCTGCAGGTCCAGATAACGGGGTCTCTGCTCCTCCCAGAGCGCCGCTGCCCCCTGCCCTGTCCCAGCCCCCTCTCCTCCGGCCCCCTCCCTCTGCCCCCTGCACCGCCAGCCCCCTCCAGCAGGGCCGCTTCCTCCAGGCGGAGCTCTCTGAACCAGCCCCTCCCCTCATCCGACCTGCAGTAGCAGCGGCTCGCCAGCAGGTGGCACTCCGCCTCGACGGGATCTTCAAACGGAGGAGCCTCCAACCAGCTCCCCGTCACTGGTGGGGCTGCAAGTAGACCCCCACCCCTGCCCACTGAGAGAGGGTCCCGGTCCCACTAACACCCACTTGAGCCCTGCTGTTTGCTCCTGATCATTTCAATATTAATAATAACACAAGACTTCATTGAGGGGAGCTCTGAACCCCAGGACTTGCAGCAGCAGCAGCTAGTGTGAGTTTGTAACCCTGCTCAAACTCCTGGCTCCTGATCATTTCAATATTAATAATAATAATACTAGACTTCATTGAGGGGAGCTCTGAACCCCAGGACTGGGTGCAGCAGCAGCAGGGCTAGTGTGAGTTTCTAACCCTGCTCAAACTCCTGGCTCCTGATCATTTCAATATTAATCATAATAATACTAGACTTCATTGAGGGGAGCTCTGAACCCCAGGACTGGGTGCAGCAGCAGCAGCAGCAGGGCTAGTGTGAGTTTGTAACCCTGCTCAAACTCCTGGCTCCTGATCATTTCAATATTAATAATAATAATACTAGACTTCATTGAGGGGAGCTCTGAACCCCAGGACTGGGTGCAGCAGCAGCAGGGCTAGTGTGACCCTGAATTTAAACTCCTCGTTCTTTCTGTCCATACACTGAATCTTTCACACAGGGAGCTAGATGCACTGAACCAACCAAGGAACACTGTCTCCGTAGCAACAAGCTCCATAGCAACCAAGGAAGGGAAAAAAGGAGCAACTAATATACACTGAATCTCCATAGCAACCAAGGAACACTCAGGGTATCCCGAGTTTTTTAATTTTTTTTTTGCAACCTGTTTCTATAGCAACGTCTTTGTCAGGGAGCGGGCGGGAATGAAAATCTAAGAGGCGGATGGGCCAGTCCTAGGATTAAACATCCTTCAACTGGGAATTACAAGCTCAGTACTGGTGGCTCTCCCATTGCTGGACTGGGAGAAGGTGGACTGAACTATCAAAAATAAAAATTAAAAATTCTACTTTGCAAAGGAATTGAAAGACGCGAGCAATTTGAAAACAGCTAGAGCCTAGAATAGAGGAAGCACTAACGACTGAAACGTGTCGCACTGAAGACTATTTACATAAATACATTAAAAACACACAAAAAAAAAAAATGAGGAATTTCAGATTGCTGTTTCTGTTTTGCGTGATATGTTTTTGTAATTGTCTCAGATTTTTTAAATAAAACTTGAATTGTGTTTTGTTAATTAAAATGAATGAAAAAATGAACTTTTTTTTTTTTCCTGTGTGTGAGTGTGTTTGTCTGCTAATCATTTCCCCTTTGATATGCAAGATCGTTGCTGGAATGTCAATGGATAGGTTTGCAATTAAATTTTTTGCCCTTTATTAATAGGAAGATTATCATTTAATTAATGACGACAGCTCGGCTCCAGGGGCTGGACACAGGATAGTTTTCGGCGAGAGGAGTCCCGTTCACCCGGATCCGAGCAGCTGATCGATCTGTCAAATCGGGTCTTAAAGGATCCCAGTGATCCAGCATCGACAGCGTGGCTCGGTAACCCATAGCAACCCAGTCCACCCCAGTTCATGTCCACACTGTGTTCTTTGGTCCTGGGTTTTGGTGCATGTCCACACTGTGTTCTTTGGCCCTGGGTTTTGGTGCATGTCCACACTGTGTTCTTTGGCCCTGGGTTTTGGTGCATGTCCACACTGTGTTCTTTGGCCCTGGGTTTTGGTGCATGTCCACACTGTGTTCTTTGGTCCTGGGTTTTGGTGCATGTCCACACTGTGTTCTTTGGTCCTGGGTTTTGGTGCATGTCCACACTGTGTTCTTTGGCCCTGGGTTTTGGTGCATGTCCACACTGTGTTCTTTGGCCCTGGGTTTTGGTGCATGTCCACACTGTGTTCTTTGGCCCTGGGTTTTGGTGCATGTCCACACTGTGTTCTTTGGCCCTGGGTTTTGGTGCATGTCCACACTGTGTTCTTTGGCCCTGGGTTTTGGTGCATGTCCACACTGTGTTCTTTGGCCCTGGGTTTTGGTGCATGTCCACACTGTGTTCTTTGGCCCTGGGTTTTGGTGCATGTCCACACTGTGTTCTTTGGCCCTGGGTTTTGGTGCATGTCCACACTGTGTTCTTTGGCCCTGGGTTTTGGTGCATGTCCACACTGTGTTCTTTGGCCCTGGGTTTTGGTGCATGTCCACACTGTGTTCTTTGGTCCTGGGTTTTGGTGCATGTCCACACTGTGTTCTTTGGTCCTGGGTTTTGGTGCAGCTAGTTTGGTTTGGGTTAACGCTGTCAAATCCTTTTAAGATTTTAAACTTTAATATCGCTCCCCACCCCAGATTTCTTAAGGGTTCCAGACCTGAAACTTGCCTGGAAAAGTTGGCTAAAAGCGATTTATTAGAACTAATAAATAAATAAAACACAGTTTAATTTTTTTTTTTCATTTTATTTATGGATTTCTTTTTAATCTATAATCTGGAAAAAAAACTACATCCAATCGCATTGTCTGTTTATAATAATCTTCCAAAAATTAACAAAAACTATATTGTATATGACGTGAAAAAAATCTCATTGGTTAGAACGACAAGTCATGTGGCATAAACCGACCAATCACAAAACACAGAAGTATCAATACACGTATATACAAGTTCATATTTACGATACATTATCTCAGGAAAAAAAAAATGATAATAAATCAAACTCCACTTAAAAGAAGGAAAAAGTTTCATTTTAAACTTAAAACATTAAACTTGATCATTACAGAACGCAGAACAGTGATATGACAATTATAAAAGTAAAACAATGATAAGTTTTCTCGCTCCATTTCATTACACACAGCCTTCCTGGGACATTTCACTGGTTTTGGTTTCTAGTTTCTTTAACAGGGTGAGAGAGATTTGGGGATATTTGCGTTTCTTTGCCCCAAAAGCGATTTGGTTTGTTTTTTGTACAGCAACAGAAAAAGCAACAACAATGACAAAAATTAAATAATAATTAAAAAAAAAACAACTGGTTAAATAAACTCCCCTTTAGTGTGTTAATGTTTACCTTTACTTTGAAGAATTTTAAGATTCACATTTTATTATTATTCATTATTATTAGTTTTACTAAGCACTTGGCTCCCCTGGTGGATAAATATCATTCCTGCACCTTCCCCCCGTCCCCCTTTCTCGGTATCTTTCAAATTAGGAGCGCTGATAATTTAAAAACCAAACGGTGTGCGAATCTTGTTTGCAACATTGCGCTAATGCTTTCAGATATTTCTTTTTCTTAATTATAATTTTTTATTTATTTATTTTTTACACACACTACCTATATATATATATATATATATATATATATATATATATATATATATATATATATATATATATATATATATATTCACACACAATAGATCGATATATTTGCAATAATTTTGGCATTCACAAATAGAAACTTAAATATAAACACAGCAACACACATGAAAAAAAAAAAAAAAACTCCAGAGATCAACAACCAAAAAGCAACAGATTTTACCCTCCTAGAAATGACCTTACTAACCCTTTTAACCCCAAAATTTATATTTTTAGTTTTCTGTATTGAATTAGCTGGCTCTCAGATCCCCAGTACAGCACTGAGTTCTCTACACTAGACTGTATTGAATTAGCTGGCTCTCAGATCCCCAGTACAGCACTGAGTTCTCTATACTAGACTGTATTGAATTAGCTGGCTCTCAGATCCCCAGTACAGCACTGAGTTCTCTATACTAGACTGTATTGAATTAGCTGGCTCTCAGATCCCCAGTACAGCACTGAGTTCTCTATACTAGACTGTATTGAATTAGCTGGCTCTCAGATCCCCAGTACAGCACTGAGTTCTCTACACTAGACTGTATTGAATTAGCTGGCTCTCAGATCCCCAGTACAGCACTGAGTTCTCTAGACTAGACTGTATTGAATTAGCTGGCTCTCAGATCCACAGCACTGAGTTCTCTACACTAGACTGTATTGAATTAGCTGGCTCTCAGATCCCCAGTACAGCACTGAGTTCTCTACACTAGACTGTATTGAATTAGCTGGCTCTCAGATCCCCAGTACAGCACTGAGTTCTCTATACTAGACTGTATTGAATTAGCTGGCTCTCAGATCCCCAGTACAGCACTGAGTTCTCTATACTAGACTGTATTGAATTAGCTAGAACTAATTAAATACCCCTTTATATGGGAAGTTATGGCTAGCTGGCTGACAACGCCTCATTTGGATGCAGGGAGAGGGAGGAAGGGAGGTTATTCCTGCAAAAGGAGATATCATAAAATAAAAACAGCAATACAGATTACCAGTACAGCACCTGTTTGAGTTGAGTCCCAATGTTTATTTCAAAAGAAACAAAAACGAAACAAAACCTATAGATTTCTTCCCTCCAGTACAGGTGTATAAAATTGCATGAACAACAACAATAATAATAATAATAATAATAATAATAATAATAATAATAATAATAATTAGATATTTAATGTACATGGTGTACATACAGCAGCGTGCAGGTTTATCAGAGCCCCCATTGCTTCTGTAGTTTTGAATTGCTGTGCGGATGAAATCAGACCGCTGGGACTGGAAAGAGAAAAGGAGCACAGAGCCACACACGGTAAAACGCAGGAGACTTTTCAGAAGCGGTTTCCCTAATTTAAAAGCCCAAAGCGGTCGGACGCATTTTCACACAGGAGCGGCTGCTGTTTCTATAGATTACTGAGCGAAATTGAGATTCTCACCCCAGAGGTGTTTTCATGCAGGCGGGGTCTATAAAGGAGATTGATGACGGATCTTGGAGGTGCTCCGATAGAGCTGCACAGCGCTCTGTATATCCACAAACTTTTATACCCCTCTCCCTCTGAGATTCAGCGGTGGACGGACTGGAGTTTTGTCAGCGAGCTTCCAGCACACAATTGAACCGTTTCCAGCTGTTAATTGGGAGTCTATTTCACAGAACACAGCAGCGAAAAACACAGCAGGGTCTCCCGTTCGCTTGTACTGAAAGAAGAGAGCTGACTGGCGGACGCGTCGAATCGGGACGGCATGGAGCACAGCTAGGGAATACCGAAAAGAAACTTTGTGAAATGGAAACAAAAAAAAAAAATCATGGGAGTTTTAGTATTTCAAAAAAATAAAACAACAGCTTCTGTAGTTAAGGAAGAGGAGGAAAGGGACAGGATCTGTTCAAGACAAAAAAAAAAAAAAACTACAGAAAACCAGCTATAAACCTGACAATGGAAGCACAGACTTTTTAATGCCACATTCTTTATTTATTTATTTATTATTATTATTCTTCAACTCCCTCGACTGCTGTAAAAAGCCCAGATTAACGATATCCTAAACAGAATTCTGATAACAGTTCCACACCCAGCACCAAATATTACATTTTCGTGAATTTTAATTTATCCCTCAAAAAACACCCACTACAGGTCTGTATATTTTAACCGTCAATTTTCGATTAGCTTTCTCTTTGTTTTAATTGATCGGAGTCCACAATAGCAATCTAGAATTCTGTATAATCTTATATATTTATACACACACACACATATAGCCCAGATAACCGTAAAAGGCATTTTGATAATTTAACAGTACAAGTGATTCAAGATACCAAACTAACAATAATACTGGAGTAGGGCTGTGCCGGCAATCGATCGCCTTTCAGAAGTATTTAAAAAAAAAAACAACAAAATCACACAATACAGGCATTCAAGAAATCTGTTCATTAAAAGCAAGGATTTCAAAAACTAGCAAAAGCTGTCCCTCCTTCACCTTTACAACGATTCCCTTGCCAGTTCCACAGCCTCCGTTCACCAACCTGGCGATTTCAAAAAGCGAGAAAGGCGTCCTTCCTCGCCTTTACAACCGAAAGTGGCAAAATCCACAGGGAACTTCCTGCGAGGAACGTTTACATAAAAAACCAAACACAGGTCAGAAGCGAATTCTCACCCCTCACCCCGCCAGCGTTTATTTTACTGCCGTAAGCCGACAGCGAACATTATTGACGGGTGCCGGGTTGTAAAAGTGAGGGAAGGACAGTTTTTCTTGTTTTGAAATCCGACACTTTGAAATGAAGGAATCTGTTTAAAAATCGCTGCCGATAAATACTTCTTAAAGAGGATTACGAGCAAGACATTACCAAAGCCTTAACAAAATATATATATAAATATATACATATATTTAATATCTCTTGTATAGCAATTGGTTGCTATTTTAATGCCTTCTGATATACAAATGCGTCTGTTTCAATCACTTTATTTCTGTAATTGTTGCAGTGTGTGTGAGTGTGTGTGTCTGCGGTGTTTTAGCGATGAAAACAATTTTAAAAAACTTACAGAAAGCAGAAGGCGTCACGATAATTAAAGATCTGTTTGCAGGTGTATAAAAAAATTAAATAAAATAAAGCAAATATTGAGCCGAATTGTGCATGAAAAAAAAAAAATCTGGAGTAAAAACAAACACACAACATCCCAGCAGCTCCCCTAACTCATCAAATCATCATCATCATCATAATAATAATAATAATAATAATAATAACCATCAATAGAGTTCTCATTCACATCCAGTGCTGGCTCCATAAACATTCAAGAAATCCACAGGGCTCTGCTCGGGAGGAGCGGGGGCAGGGGGAGGGGAGAGAGAGGGGGGGAGGGGGAGGGTGCAGATTTCCGTGCTGCGCAGTAACCGTGCGAGGAGGAGGAGGGAGCGAATCAAAACGTTTATCAAAACTCTGGAGCTGGACTCACTCCCTTCAATTCACTGTGACTGTAACTGGAGGGAGGGGGCGGGTATTAAATTTCCACACGCCGTGCGATCATAGAATCCATAGATCGGAGCAGTTTATGCAAGAGATCTTCCAGAAATCCCAGAATAGGGTTTAAAAATAAAAAAAAGTGAAGAAAAAAAATATATATATACACCCCCAATCCCGAGCTTGATTTGCCACAAACTTTAGAACCAGATACAAATATATATATATATATATATATATATATAGCTATACATCTACCCATCGTTCTTTCTATCTATAAATCAGATTATTTCCAGTGATGGCGGGATGAGTCATCATTATCATCATCATCATCATCATCATCTCTCTCTCTCTCTCTCTCTCTGTTTCAGACCCCTCTTCCTCTCCTCTATCAAGACTTTCAGCCCTCTCTCTCTCTCCTCCCTCCTCCTCTCTCAAGACTTTCAGCCCCTCTCCTCCCTCCTCTCTCTCAAGTGTTTCAGCCCCTCTCCTCCCTCCTCTCCTCCTCTCTCAAGTGTTTCAGCCTCTCTCCTCCCTCCCTCCTCCTCCCTCCTCTCTCTCTCCTCCCTCCTCTCTCAAGTGTTTCAGCCCCTCTCCTCCCTCCCTCCCTCTCTCCTCCCTCAAGTGTTTCAGCCCTCTCTCTCTCTCCTCCCTCTCTCTCTCAGAGCTTGAGCTCGTTGGCGATTTTGGAGGCAATGTTCTTGAAGGCGATGGAGGTCCCGGAGACCCTCTTGAAGCACCCGTTGAGAGAGAGCGCGGGCAGCTTGCACACCTCCATCTCCCACTCCACGAAGTAGTCCCGAGGCGCCCGTGAATGCAGAGCAGCATGAAGCGTTCAGCAGCTCGCTGTCGCAGTTGTTCGAGTCCAGCACCTTGCGGATCTCCCTCATCATCTCGTTGGGCTCCATGGAGCTGGTGGTCTTCATGCTCCAGGTGAAGCGCAGGCGCGGGCTTCGAGTCCGGCGGCTCGGGTCCAGCCTGGGGTCCTTCTCCTTGTCCACTCCGCCCCGATCCCGCTGCCAACCACCTGCCTGAGAGGCGGGGAGAGGAGAGGGGTGAGAGAGGAGAGAGGGAGAGGAGAGAGAGGAGAGGAGAGAGAGGAGGGAGAGAGGAGAGAGAGGAGGAGAGGAGAGAGAGAGGAGAGAGAGGAGGAGAGGAGAGGAGAGGGAGAGAGGAGAGGAGGGAGAGAGGAGAGGAGAGAGGAGAGAGGAGAGGAGAGAGGAGAGGAGAGAGGAGAGGAGAGGGGTGGGAGAGGAGAGGAGGGAGGAGGGGAGGAGGGAGGGAGAGGGAGGAGAGAAGCGTCATAGCATCGAGAAGTTAAACAGAAGACTGGACTGGGTTTCCAAATGGCCTCTTTTTTTATAATAAGACCGCGTTGATTTGAGAAATCGCACCTACAAGAGACTGTGCTTGACAGATCATCCACAGCTGGATTTGTAATCTATTTGCTGTTTTAAGCCCAGTAGAGTCTTTAAGAAAAGCAGCGATCGTCACAAACCCAAGCAGCTGTTTCTGAATTCACTCTGAGCGGGAATCAGCCCCCTGATCCACACCAGCCCCCTCGTCTGTGGAGAGCTCCGTCCGGACACTAATAGCAGAATCGCTTGGTGTAGCTTTAGTTTGTAAAAAAAAAAAATTCTAAAATAAAGACTTTTGATGACTACCCTCCTAACCCTCATGTTAGGGCAGCAGTGTGGAGTAGCGGTCAGGGCTCTGGACTCTTGACCGGAGGGTCGTGGGTTCAATCCCAGGTGGGGGCGCTGCTGCTGTACCCTTGAGCAAGGTACTTTACCTAGATTGCTCCAGTAAAAAACCCAACTGTATAAATGGGGAATTGTATGTAAAAATAATGTGATATCTTGTGAGATCTGCTAAGAAATAAATAATAATAATAATATTAAGGTGTGTGTGTGTGTGTCTTTGTATATATATATATCTCAGTGTGTGTCTGTGTATATATATCTCAGTGTGTGTGTGTGTCTGTGTATATATATCTGTGTGTGTGTGTGTGTGTGTGTGTGTATATATATCTCAGTGTGTGTGTGTGTCTGTGTATATATATCTGTGTGTGTGTGTGTGTGTGTGTGTGTATATATATATCTCAGTGTGTGTGAGTGTGTGTGTGTGTGTGTGTGTGTGTGTGTGTATATATATCTCAGTGTGTGTGTGTGTGTGTGTGTGTGTGTGTGTGTGTGTGTGTGTGTGCGCGCGAATGAACACGTTTGAATCTGAAGCTCAGTGTTTGAATTCTCTCAGCTGGCCTGTTTTTCTGCCCCTATCCCAGAGACTGTCCTCCACTAGGAACTCGTTTTTAAGATTGAAAAGATAAAGCTGCCGGGGTTGCTGGGATAGTGTCTCTCTCTCTCTCTCTCTCTCTCTCTCTCTCTCTCTCTCTCTCTCTCTCTCTCTCTCGCTCTCTCTCTCTCTCGCTCTCTCTCGCTCTCTCTTATCCTTTGCATACTTCACTGTCTGTGACCAAATCTGTAATAAACAAAGTCTTAAAACACGTGGCAGAGGCACCCAGTACAAACACAGAAAAATCAAAGCTTTAAAAACAGTTAGGAGAGAATTATTAAAACAAAAATGGCAGGTTTTTTTTTTTTTTTTTTAGGAGTAAATTTTCATTTGTAAACTGAAGAATTAATTCCATGACAACTCTGACCACACTGCTGTATAAAAAATAACTAAAAACCTCAAGATTGAAATGGGAATCTTAAAAGGCAACATAGTTACAAAACACACAACGAGAGAGAGCAGAAAAACAAGTGGAACTACACACACAGCGACAGCCAAGAGTTCTGCATCCCCCTCTATATAGAATGAACTCCCTCAGCTTCATAGAGTCCAATGAAAGCTGCTGAATAATGTTCCCTTGTTAACATATTGAATTCCACCCCCTCTATATAGAATGAACTCCCTCAGCTTCATAGAGTCCAATGAAAGCTGCTGAATAATGTTCCCTTGTTAACATATTGAATTCCACCCCTCTATATAGAATGAACTCCCTCAGCTTCATAGAGTCCAATGAAAGCTGCTGAATAATGTTCCCTTGTTAACATATTGAATTCCACCCCTCTATATAGAATGAACTCCCTCAGCTTCATAGAGTCCAATGAAAGCTGCTGAATAATGTTCCCTTGTTAACATATTGAATTCCACCCCTCTATATAGAATGAACTCCCTCAGCTTCATAGAGTCCAATGAAAGCTGCTGAATAATGTTCCCTTGTTAACATATTGAATTCACACACCCATCGCTTTGTAGTTTTTCCCCAGATACTGAACTGAAAAATGTGACATTTGGAAATCTAACATGAAATACTACTGGACTGCTGTTATGGCTTCCGGTAGACTTTTTTTTTTTTTTTTTCAAGATCATTTTGTAGTTTCTTTGATTACATGATGTTAAATAAGTTATGATGTTAAATAAAATGATTTTCACATATATATATACAATTATGCCTCAATCCTAAAATTCTAGGTGATGCAAAACTTAGCTCTTGTTTGGGGACTGATTGATCGATTGATTGATTGATTGATTGATTCGTGTATTGATCTGGAGATCCAGTTGTTTCTCTCACCTGCTGCCCTCATCTCCCTCTCTGTTTTCTCCCTCATGCAGGTTCCTCAAAGAAAATTAAATACAAAAATAAAGTTTAGTTTTTTTTTTTTTAATTTGCGTTTCTGGATTAGGAATTCTTATACAATATCTCTCTATATAAATCCAGCCCAGCACCGTGTGAGCTCCTGTAGAAACACCAGCCCAGTCCCAGAACATGCAGACTATACACACACACACACACACACACACACACACACACACACACACACTATACACACACACACACACACACACACACACACACACACACGACACACACACACACACACACACACACAGGAGAGACTATACACACACACACAGGAGAGACTATACACACACACACACAGAGAGAGAGACTATACACACACAGGAGAGAGACTATACACACACAGAGAGACTATACACACACAGAGAGAGACTATATACACACAGAGACTATATACACACACAGGAGACTATATACACACACAGACTATATACCCACAGAAAGACTATATACCCACACACACACACACACACACAGACTATATACACACACAGAGACTATATACCCACACAGAGACTATATACACACACAGAGACTATATACACACAGACTATATACACACACAGACTATATACACACACACAGACTATATACACACACAGAGACTATATACACACACAGACTATATACACACACAGAGACTATATACACACACACAGACTATATACACACACACAGACTATATACACACACACATATCACACACGACTATATACACACACACAGACTATATACACACACAGAGACTATATACACACACAGACTATATACACACACAACACGAGACTATATACACACACAGACTATATACACACACAGACATATACACACACAGACTATATACACACACACAAGACTATATACACACACACAGACTATATACACACACAGAGACTATATACACACAGACAGAGACTATATACACACAGAGACTATATACACACACACAGACTATATACACACACACAGAGACTATATACACACACAGAGACTATATACACACACAGACACAGACTATATACACACACAGAGACTATACACACACACACACACACAGACTATATACACACACAGAGACTATATACACACACAGAGACTATATACACACACAGAGACTATATATGAGATAGACAGATAGAGACAGATTATATATATCAAGATTAAAAATGTCAAACTGCAGTGCTGCCCTTTCACCAGCAGGGGAAACCTAATCTACTCCCGTCTCAGTATGAAAACACAGCTACCTGCTTCCAGCCTCCAAGACTTACATTGTAACACACAAGAACACTGCCAGCAGCCCACCACACTGCCTCAATTACAATAAACTGTTACAACCCTGACCTGCTTCCAGCATCCAGACTTTACAATATACAGGAGAGAGAGAGAGACGAGAGAGAGAGAGAGAGAGAG
>JAGXEW010000089.1:272861-299252 GCA_030684275.1 Acipenser oxyrinchus oxyrinchus | reverse complement strand
GCAGGTGAGATTCAACACAATACAATACAATACAATACACACACACAGGGCTCTGTGCAGAACAGCAAGGGCAGGTGAGATTCAACACAGTACAATACAATACAACACACACACACATAGAGCTCTGTGCAGAACACCAAGGGCAGGTGAGATTCAACACAATACAATACAATACAATACAACACACACACACACACACACAGGGCTCTGTGCAGAACGGCAAGGACAGGTGAGATTCAATACAATACAATACAATACAATACAATACACACACACACAGGGCTCTGTGCAGAACGGCAAGGACAGGTGAGATTCAATACAATACAATACAATACAATACAATACACACACACACAGGGCTCTGTGCAGAACGGCAAGGACAGGTGAGATTCAATACAATACAATACAATACAATACACACACACACACACAGGGCTCTGTGCAGAACGGCAAGGACAGGTGAGATTCAACACAGTACAGTACAATACAATGCAATACAACACAGGTGTGCCAAGGTTCAACTGTTGTAACCTCTAATCACTTCTCCTCTTCCTTTCGCTCTGGGACAGGCGAGTTGTGAGCTCTTAACCACTGTACCCTGTCTTGCTGTCTCTGTCTGTCTGTCTGTCTGTCTGTTTATTTACCAAACTCAGTTTACAGGGTTTTGCTTTATTAATACATGTATTAGTCTCTCCTCTCTCCTCCTCTCCTCCTTCTCCTCCTCCTCCCTCTCCAATCCTCCTCCCTCTCCTCTTTTCACTCCTCCCCTTTTTCCTCTCCTTTCCTCCTCTAACGTGTTTGCTGCTCTCCTCCTCTCCTCTCCTCTCCCTCTACCCTTCCCTCTCCTGTCCTCTCCCCTCTCCTCTAACGTGTTTGCTGCTCCTCTCTCTCTCCTCTCCCCTCTCCTCTCTTCCCCTCTCCTCTCCACCACCTCCTCTCCTCTAACATGTTTGCTGCTCCCTCTCCTCTCTCTCTCCTCCCTCCTCTCCTCTCCTCCTCTCCTCTCCTCTAACATGTTTGCTGCTGCTCCCTCTCCTGTCCCTCTCCTCTCTCCTGTCCTCTCCTCCCCCTCTCCTCTCCTCTTCTCTAATGTGTTTACGCTGCTCTCCTCCCCTCCTCTCCTCTCCTCTCCTCTTCTCTAATGTGTTTGCGCTGCTCCTCCCCTCTCGTCTCCAGTTTAACCACGCCAGGCTCCCGAGCCTCCACTGCCTCTGCCTCCGCTGTGCTGACCTCGGCCCGGCCACGCCACCAGAAATCCCAGTCCAGCCAGGGCTCCCTGACCCCCTCCGACAAGCACTGCGAGGTGCAGAGGCCCAGGCAAGTCACCTGAGAGAGAGAGGGAGGGGGGGATAGGGGAGGAGAGAGAGATGAGGGGAGAGGGAGCGATCCAGAGAGGGTAGGGAGGAGAGAGAGACGAGGGGAGAGGGGATCCTGAGAGAGAGGGATAGGGAGGAGAGAGAGATGAGGGAGAGGGGATCCAGAGAGGGGTAGGGGAGGAGAGAGAGACGAGGGAGGGGTGGGGATCCTGAGAAAGATGAGGGGAGAGGGGAGGATTCTGAGAGAGAGAGGGATAGGTGAGGGGAGAAGGGGATCCTGGGAGAGAGGGGGATAGGGGAGGAGAGTTGGGGACCCTGAGAGAGATGAGGGGAGAGGAGAGGGCCTAGGCGAGTCAGTCTGAACAGAAAATGAGGGGATACCGAGCAACAAAAGGGAGGAGGAGAGAGAGAGCAGAGGGGAATGAGGACAGGGTTCGGGAGAAGGAGAGGCAGAGCAGGCTGAACAAAAACTGCTCCACACACACAGACAGACTGCCTCCCCCCCCCCCGAGATACAGACTGCACAGTGCAGGTCATGCGAACGCACTTCAATAGAGTCCTTTACAAAACCAATACCCCCTCCCCACCCCCAACCCCCAGCACTGAACTAACTGACCCAGCAGGGTCTTCAGCTATGGGATCTCTGGGACTTTTTCTCTGCTCGTAAACTGCAGCGGAACTATTAACCCATTAACGACTGACTCTCGATCAAAGCCTCCTCATCATCAGTGATGTGTGTGTGTGTGTGTGTGTGTGTGTTTTTTTGCAATAGTTAAGGGATGAAATATACTACCCGTTGCACAGCAGTGTGATCCAGTCCTGGTTTCACTGGGAGTTTAATAATCAGACACACCCTGAGCTTGTTAGCTAGACACACTGGGGGGCTGATCAAGCTGGTAGCAGTAAAACCTGGACTGGATCACACTGCTGTGCAATAGGAGTCTGATTCCCAGCCCTGTAGCTTCCAACGCTCTCTGTAAACTGTGGTGGATATTAAACTCCATTCCTACCAGGAGATTTCCAAACTTTCAGTTTGGCAGCAGATCTGATCAAGACTGAGCTCCGAAACCTGGCACCTCAGGAATCCGAAAACTACGTTTAGATAAAATCTTTGACATGAGAGTCACCAAGCAGCCCAAATCCCACCCCAGTTCAACCACTGGGGTCACTTCCCGGTCCTCTGCAGTGCTTTGCTGATCGGAAAAAATTATTACACTCAGTCTTTGCAAACCCATACGTTTGATTTATTTGAACCCCGTGCTTTTTGCGATGCGTGTTGTCTAGAAAGCACCGTCTGATTTTGATTGATTGATTGATTCATTCATTCATTCATTCATTCATTTGATTGATTGGTTTTTAAGTATATGGTAACTCTTCTCTCCTCCCTTAGGAAACCACTCTGGAGAAAGAAGACGGCTTTTAAAAAAAAAAAAAAAAATGAAATACAACTCTAAAATAAACTTTGGGGATTTAAATTTATTTAATAGATTTTAATTTTGTTTATACTGATGAGTTACGATCTGTAACTGTGCCTTCTGTAAATATATATGTAAAAAAAAAAAAATATTTGTGTGTTCAGGTTGCAAACGTGTTTTTTTCAGACAGTAAATGTGTTCACAACCTGTTTTTAGCAAGAGGTCTTAATTGGGCTCAATTAAAAACATATAGTTTAGACTGCTGGGTATATATACTTGGAAAATAATACAGGAGAAGTAGGGATGGGAATCAGACTCCTATTGCACAGCAGTGTGATCCAGTCCAGGTTTTACTGCTACCAGCTTGATCAGCCCCCCAGTGTATCTAGCTAACAAGCTCCCTGTTTCTCTCCCCTCACAGCACGGCCCCTCAGAGAGTCCCAGTGGCGTCCCCTCCGCCCACAACATCAGCAGCGCCAGGTGACGGACCGTACCAACTTCCCGGGGTGGCCAGCGAAGCACTTTCCACGCCCGGCCAGCAGAGGGCGACGCGAGACCAGCAAGGCGTGGCGTAACGGTCCCCAGCCTCCCCTCCCTCTCCCACGGAACAGCCAGGCGCGGCGGGGGCGCGGGCATCTTCAGCAAGTTCACCTCCAAGTTCGTGCGCAGGTGAGCAGCGACATCGAATGAGATACGAGACTCCCGCTGCTCAGCAGAGTCACCCTTTCCAGGGGTTAATGCTAGGAGCTTGATTTAGCCACAGTGTGTATCCGGGCATAGGTGCAGAAAACTGGGCAGCGCTCTCTATCTGGTGCAGCAAGACAATTATTGGATTATCAAGACGGAGATCTCGGAGAAATCAGGACGAGGGGGTGCTGGTGTGGATCAGGGGGGGCTGATTCCCCGTTCAGAGTGAATTCAGAAACAGCTGCTCGGGTTTGTGTGGGTCGCTGTTCTCCGCAGAGTCTTTAAGAAAAGCAGCGATCGTCACAAACCCAAGCAGCTGTTTCTGAATTCACTCTGAACGGGGAATCAGCCCCCCCTGATCCACACCAGCGACCCCCTCGCCCTGATTTCTGCAGGAGCTCCTTCCCGATAGCCCAATAATCGGTTTGAGCTTTTTTTTTTTTAACTATGCAGTGTTTTTTTTTTCGTTTTAAAACGCTTGCTTTTTTCATACAAGTTTTCTGTTTTGTTTTTTTTGTAGAAATCTGTCATTTAGATTTACCAGAAGGTAGGCACAACTCAGCATCTCATTCTTAACCTGATCTGAGCATCACTAACCAGTTATAATATTCCTTCAGAGGCTATACCGGGGAGGGGGGGTGAAACTCTAGCTCCCGGACCGGGGGGGGCCCCCCCTGCAGGGTCTTGTGGCTTCCATTCCACCCCCGAGCTCTCAATCGCTTACCTGCTCTAATTATTAATTGGGACTCATTTTAACGCTCCTCTCTGGTCTTCACGATGTTTCACAGACACCTCGAATCAAGCGCTTTTCATTATTATTATTATTATTATTATTATTATTATTTATTTCTTAGCAGACGCCCTTATCCAGGGCGACTTACAATTGTTACAAGATATCACATTATTTTTACATACAATTCCCCATTTATTCAGTTGGGTTTTTACTGGAGCAATCTAGGTAAAGTACCTTGCTCAAGGGTACAGCAGCAGCGTGTCCCCCACCTGGGATTGAACCCACGACCCTCCGGTCAAGAGTCCAGAGCCCTAACCACTACTCCACACTGCTACCCTTTTAAAATCATCATCATCATCAGGAGCTCAAGTTGGAATAGAAACCACAAGACTCTGCGGTGACCCTCTGGGGGGGGGCACTGAAGCATTAGTTAGGGCTTCTGATTTTCGGTCTCCTTTTAAAAACTCCAGCGATACCAGCTCAGCTGTTTCCGTGTGTCTCAATCGCACGCTGAGAAACGGGTTCACGGTCAATCTGATTTCGTTCCAGGCTTTTTAAAATCGCAAGTCTTCATTCATTTAAAAGCAGAAGCGACAAGATTCATCGCTTGTTAGCGTGTCGCAATCTCGTTTGTGCTCCCTGCTTGTAAATTAAAAATAAAGGAATTTTTTTTTTTTTTAAAAAGCAGAGTTCGTTGTTTCACAGAAACGTTGATTTCATTAACGTACTGTTTCTCAGCGTGTGACCGAGAGACACAAAGATTGAATTATTTTAAGGAGAGTGGGAAACACCGAAAATCGGAAGCCCTAATTTTATAGTATAACACACACCTTTCCTGTTAACTCTCTCTCTCCCTCCCTCTCTCTCTCTCTCCGTTGTGAAAGGGATGGGGGGGGTGAAGTCTCTCTCTCAAACTCTGCATAGATCCTAACCTCACCCCCCCTCCCCTCCCTGTCTCGGCTGACTCTGTCTCACAGCACTGGGGAATTTACAGAGTGTGAACGTTTGAGTTTAAATGCGGACGAGAGCTTTGTTGTATAATTTAAGTTAATATGTCCTGTCGTCCCTGTCTCTTATATCAGTTAATATGTCCAGACAGGCAGACAGAGAGAGACGTTTCTTAGACTCCTAAGGTTTAAATAATAATAATAATAATACTAAGAGAAATGTAATCAATGAAACGACAGAACTGTGTGACTGGAAGTCTTGTGTGCTGTTTGTCGTTGTTTTTATTTTTAGTTTCTTTTAGTACTTCCTAGTTCAACTCTGAGTGTTTGTGTCCTTGTGTGTTTTCTCTCTCGCTCTGTGTCTCTCTCTGTGTCTCTCTCTGTCTCTCTGTCTGCTCTCTCTCGCTCTCTCTGTCTCTGCTCTGTCTCTCTCTCTGTCTCTCTCTCTCTCTCTGTCTCTCTCTCTCTCTGTCTCTCTCTCTCTCGTCTCTCTCTCTCTCTGTCTCTCTCTCTGTCTCTCTCGTCTCTCTCTCTCTCTCTCTCTGTCTCTCTCTCTCTCTGTCTCTCTCTCTCTCTCTCTCTGTCTGCTCTCTCTCTCTCTCTGCTCTCTCTCTCTCTCTCTCTGTCTCTCTCTCTCTCTCTCTGTCTCTCTCTGTCTCTCGTCTCTCTGTCTCTCTCTCTCTCTCGTCTCTCTCTCTCTCTCTCTCTCTCTCTCTCTCTCTCTCTCTCTCTCTCTCTCTCTCTGCTCTCTCGTCTGTCTCTCTGTCTCTCTCTCTGCTCTCTCTCTCGCTCTCTCTCTGCTCTCTCTCCTGTATATTGTAAAGTCTGGATGCTGGAAGCAGGTCAGGGTTGTAACAGTTTATTGTAATTGAGGCAGTGTGGTGGGCTGCTGGCAGTGTTCTTGTGTGTTACAATGTAAGTCTTGGAGGCTGGAAGCAGGTAGCTGTGTTTTCATACTGAGACGGGAGTAGATTAGGTTTCCCCCTGCTGGTGAAAGGGCAGCACTGCAGTTTGACATTTTTTAATCTTGATATATATAATCTGTCTCTATCTGTCTATCCATATATATCTCTGTGTGTGTATATAGTCTCTGTGTGTGTATATAGTCTCTGTGTGTGTATATAGTCTGTGTGTGTGTGTGTGTATAGTCTCTGTGTGTGTATATAGTCTTTCTGTGGGTATATAGTCTCTGTGTGTATATAGTCTCTGTGTGTGTATATAGTCTGTGTGTGTGTATATAGTCTCTGTGTGTATATAGTCTCTCTGTGGGTATATAGTCTCTGTGTGTGTATATAGTCTCTGTGTGTGTATATAGTCTTTGTGTGTGTGTATATAGTCTTGTCTGTGTGTGTATATAGTCTTGTGTGTGTATATAGTCTGTGTGTGTGTGTATATAGTCTGTGTGTGTATATAGTCTGTCTGTGTGTGTGTATATAGTCTGTGTGTGTGTATATAGTCTGTGTGTGTGTGTGTGTGTATATAGTCTGTGTGTGTGTATATAGTCTGTGTGTGTGTGTATATAGTCTCTGTGTGTGTGTATATAGTCTGTGTGTGTATATAGTCTGTGTGTGTATATAGTCTGTGTGTGTGTATATAGTCTGTGTGTGTATATAGTCTCCTGTGTGTGTATATAGTCTCCTGTGTGTGTATATAGTCTCTGTGTGTGTATATAGTCTGTGTGTGTATATAGTCTCTGTGTGTGTATATAGTCTGTGTGTGTATATAGTCTCTGTGTGTGTATATAGTCTGTGTGTGTGTATAGTCTCTTTGTGTGTGTATATAGTCTCTGTGTGTGTATATAGTCTGTGTGTGTATATAGTCTCTGTGTGTGTATATAGTCTCTGTGTGTGTATAGTCTCTCTGTGTGTGTGTGTATAGCCTCTCTCCTGTGTGTGTATAGTCTCTCTCCTGTGTGTGTGTATAGTCTCTCTCCTGTGTGTGTGTGTGTGTGTGTGTGTGTGTATAGTCTGTGTGTGTGTGTGTGTGTGTGTGTGTGTGTGTGTGTGTGTGTGTGTGTATAGTCTGTGTGTGTGTGTGTGTGTGTGTGTGTGTGTGTGTGTGTGTATAGTCTGCATGTTCTGGGACTGGGCTGGTGTTTCTACAGGGAGCTCACACGGTGCTGGGCTGGATTTATATAGAGAGATATTGTATAAGAATTCCTAATCCAGAAACGCAAATTAAAAAAAAAAAAAACTAAACTTTATTTTTTGTATTTAATTTTCTTTGAGGAACCTGCATGAGGGAGAAAACAGAGAGGGAGATGAGGGCAGCAGGTGAGAGAAACAACTGGATCTCCAGATCAATACACGAATCAATCAATCAATCAATCAATCGATCAATCAGTCCCCAAACAAGAGCTAAGTTTTGCATCACCTAGAATTTTAGGATTGAGGCATAATTGTATATATATATGTGAAAATCATTTTATTTAACATCATAACTTATTTAACATCATGTAATCAAAGAAACTACAAAATGATCTTGAAAAAAAAAAAAAAAAAAAGTCTACCGGAAGCCATAACAGCAGTCCAGTAGTATTTCATGTTAGATTTCCAAATGTCACATTTTTCAGTTCAGTATCTGGGGGAAAAACTACAAAGCGATGGGTGTGGAATTCAATATGTTAACAAGGGAACATTATTCAGCAGCTTTCATTGGACTCTATGAAGCTGAGGGAGTTCATTCTATATAGAGGGGGTGGAATTCAATATGTTAACAAGGGAACATTATTCAGCAGCTTTCATTGGACTCTATGAAGCTGAGGGAGTTCATTCTATATAGAGGGGTGGAATTCAATATGTTAACAAGGGAACATTATTCAGCAGCTTTCATTGGACTCTATGAAGCTGAGGGAGTTCATTCTATATAGAGGGGTGGAATTCAATATGTTAACAAGGGAACATTATTCAGCAGCTTTCATTGGACTCTATGAAGCTGAGGGAGTTCATTCTATATAGAGGGTGGAATTCAATATGTTAACAAGGGAACATTATTCAGCAGCTTTCATTGGACTCTATGAAGCTGAGGGAGTTCATTCTATATAGAGGGGTGGAATTCAATATGTTAACAAGGGAACATTATTCAGCAGCTTTCATTGGACTCTATGAAGCTGAGGGAGTTCATTCTATATAGAGGGGATGCAGAACTCTTGGCTGTCGCTGTGTGTGTAGTTCCACTTGTTTTTCTGCTCTCTCGTTGTGTGTTTTGTAACTATGTTGCCTTTTAAGATTCCCATTTCAATCTTGAGGTTTTTAGTTATTTTTTATACAGCAGTGTGGTCAGAGTTGTCATGGAAATAATTCTTCAGTTTACAAATGAAAATTTACTCCTAAAAAAAAAAAAACCTGCCATTTTTGTTTTAATAATTCTCTCCTAACTATGTTTTTAAAGCTTTGATTTTTCTGTGTTTGTACTGGGTGCCTCTGCCACGTGTTTTAAGACTTTGTTTATTACAGATTTGGTCACAGACAGTGAAGTATGCAAAGGATAAGAGAGAGCAGAGAGAGAGCAGAGAGAGAGAGAGAGAGAGAGAGAGAGAGAGAGAGACACTATCCCAGCAACCCGGCAGCTTTATCTTTTCAATCTTAAAACGAGTTCCTAGTGGAGGACAGTCTCTGGGATAGGGGCAGAAAAACAGGCCAGCTGAGAGAATTCAAACACTGAGCTTCAGATTCAAACGTGTTCACATCACACACACACACACACACACACACACACACACACACACACACACACACACACACACACACACACACACACACTGAGATATACACACACACTGAGATATACACACACACACACACACACACACACACACACACACTGAGATATACACACACACACACACACACACACACTGAGATATACACACACACACACACACACACACTCACACACACTGAGAGATATATACACACACACACACACACAGATAATATACACACACACACACACACACTGAGATATATATATACACAGCACACACACACTGAGATATATATACACAGACACACACACACTGAGATATATATACACACACACACACACACACACACTGAGATATATATACACACACACACAGATAATATACACACACATAATACACACACACACACACAGATAATATACACACACACACACACACTGAGATATATATACACACACACACACACACACACACACACACACACACACAGAGATATATATACACACACACACACACACACACACAGATATATATACACAGACACACACACACTGAGATATATATATATACACACACATATATATATATATATATACAGACACACACACACACACCTTAATATTATTATTATTATTTATTTCTTAGCAGATCTCACAAGATATCACATTATTTTTACATACAATTCCCCATTTATACAGTTGGGTTTTTACTGGAGCAATCTAGGTAAAGTACCTTGCTCAAGGGTACAGCAGCAGCGTCCCCCACCTGGGATTGAACCCACGACCCTCCGGTCAAGAGTCCAGAGCCCTGACCGCTACTCCACACTGCTGCCCTAACATGAGGGTTAGGAGGGTAGTCATCAAAAGTCTTTATTTTAGAATTTTTTTTTTTTTTTACAAACTAAAGCTACACCAAGCGATATCTGCTATTAGTGTCCGGACGGAGCTCTCCACAGACGAGGGGGCTGCTGTGGATCAGGGGGCTGATTCCCGCTCAGAGTGAATTCAGAAACAGCTGCTTGGGTTTGTGACGATCGCTGCTTTTCTTAAAGACTCTACTGGGCTTAAAACAGCAAATAGATTACAAATCCAGCTGTGGATGATCTGTCAAGCACAGTCTCTTGTAGGTGCGATTTCTCAAATCAACGCGGTCTTATTATAAAAAAAGAGGCCATTTGGAAACCCAGTCCAGTCTTCTGTTTAACTTCTCGATGCTATGACGCTTCTCTCCCTCTCCTCCCTCCTCCCTCCTCCCTCCCTCCCTCCTCTCCTCTCCCACTCCCTCTCCTCTCCTCTCTCCTCTCCTCTCTCCTCTCCTCTCTCCTCTCTCCTCTCCTCTCCTCCCTCCTCTCTCTCTCCCCTCCTCTCCCCTCTCCTCCCTCTCCCTCCTCTCCCTCTCCTCCTCCTCTCCTCTCCCTCTCCTCCTCTCTCTCTCTCCTCTCTCCTCCTCTCCTCCTCCTCCTCTCTCTCTCACCCCTCTCCTCTCCCCGCCTCTCAGGCAGGTGGTTGGCAGCGGATCGGGGCGGAGTGGACAAGGAGAAGGACCCCAGGCTGGACCCGGCCGCCGGACTCGAAGCCCCGCGCCCTGCGCTTCACCTGGAGCATGAAGACCACCAGCTCCATGGAGCCCAACGAGATGATGAGGGAGATCCGCAAGGTGCTGGACTCGAACAACTGCGACAGCGAGCTGCGCGAACGCTTCATGCTGCTCTGCATTCACGGGGCGCCCTCGCGGGACGACTTCGTGGAGTGGGAGATGGAGGTGTGCAAGCTGCCCCGCCTCTCTCTCAACGGGGTGCGCTTCAAGAGGGTCTCCGGGACCTCCATCGCCTTCAAGAACATTGCCTCCAAAATCGCCAACGAGCTCAAGCTCTGAGAGAGAGGAGGGAGGAGAGAGAGAGAGGGGCTGAAACACTTGAGGGAGGAGAGAGGGAGGGAGGGGAGGAGAGGGGCTGAAACACTTGAGAGAGGAGGGAGGAGAGAGAGAGGGAGGGAGGAGGGAGGGAGGGAGGAGAGAGGCTGAAACACTTGAGAGAGAGGAGAGAGGGAGGAGAGGGGCTGAAACACTTGAGAGAGAGGAGGGAGGAGAGGGGCTGAAAGTCTTGAGAGAGGAGGAGGGAGGAGAGAGAGAGAGGGGCTGAAAGTCTTGATAGAGGAGAGGAAGAGGGGTCTGAAACAGAGAGAGAGAGAGACGGAGAGAGATGATGATGATGATGATGATGATAATGATGACTCATCCCGCCATCACTGGAAATAATCTGATTTATAGATAGAAAGAACGATGGGTAGATGTATAGCTATATATATATATATATATATATATATATTTGTATCTGGTTCTAAAGTTTGTGGCAAATCAAGCTCGGGGATTGGGGGGTGTATATATATATTTTTTTCTTCACTTTTTTTTATTTTTAAACCCTATTCTGGGATTTCTGGAAGATCTCTTGCATAAACTGCTCCGATCTATGGATTCTATGATCGCACGGCGTGTGGAAATTTAATACCCGGCCCCCCCTTCCCCCCCCCCCCCTCCAGTTACAGTCACAGTGAATTGAAGGGAGTGAGTCCAGCTCCAGAGTTTTGATAAACGTTTTGATTCGCTCCCTCCTCCTCCTCGCACGGTTACTGCGCAGCACGGAAATCTGCACCCTCCCCTCTCCCCCTCCTCCCTCCCCCTGCCCCCGCTCCTCCCGAGCAGAGCCCTGTGGATTTCTTGAATGTTTATGGAGCCAGCACTGGATGTGAATGAGAACTCTATTGATGGTTATTATTATTATTATTATTATTATTATGATGATGATGATGATTTGATGAGTTAGGGGAGCTGCTGGGATGTTGTGTGTTTGTTTTTACTCCAGATTTTTTTTTTTTCATGCACAATTCGGCTCAATATTTGCTTTATTTTATTTAATTTTTTTATACACCTGCAAACAGATCTTTAATTATCGTGACGCCTTCTGCTTTCTGTAAGTTTTTTAAAATTGTTTTCATCGCTAAAACACCGCAGACACACACACTCACACACACTGCAACAATTACAGAAATAAAGTGATTGAAACAGACGCATTTGTATATCAGAAGGCATTAAAATAGCAACCAATTGCTATACAAGAGATATTAAATATATGTATATATTTATATATATATTTTGTTAAGGCTTTGGTAATGTCTTGCTCGTAATCCTCTTTAAGAAGTATTTATCGGCAGCGATTTTTAAACAGATTCCTTCATTTCAAAGTGTCGGATTTCAAAACAAGAAAAACTGTCCTTCCCTCACTTTTACAACCCGGCACCCGTCAATAATGTTCGCTGTCGGCTTACGGCAGTAAAATAAACGCTGGCGGGGTGAGGGGTGAGAATTCGCTTCTGACCTGTGTTTGGTTTTTTATGTAAACGTTCCTCGCAGGAAGTTCCCTGTGGATTTTGCCACTCGGTTGTAAAGGCGAGGAAGGACGCCTTTCTCGCTTTTTGAAATCGCCAGGTTGGTGAACGGAGGCTGTGGAACTGGCAAGGGAATCGTTGTAAAGGTGAAGGAGGGACAGCTTTTGCTAGTTTTTGAAATCCTTGCTTTTAATGAACAGATTTCTTGAATGCCTGTATTGTGTGATTTTGTTGTTTTTTTTTTTAAATACTTCTGAAAGGCGATCGATTGCCGGCACAGCCCTACTCCAGTATTATTGTTAGTTTGGTATCTTGAATCACTTGTACTGTTAAATTATCAAAATGCCTTTTACGGTTATCTGGGCTATATGTGTGTGTGTGTATAAATATATAAGATTATACAGAATTCTAGATTGCTATTGTGGACTCCGATCAATTAAAACAAAGAGAAAGCTAATCGAAAATTGACGGTTAAAATATACAGACCTGTAGTGGGTGTTTTTTTGAGGGGATAAATTAAAATTCACGAAAATGTAATATTTGGTGCTGGGTGTGGAACTGTTATCAGAATTCTGTTTAGGATATCGTTAATCTGGGCTTTTTTTACAGCAGTCGAGGGAGTTGAAGAATAATAATAATAAATAAATAAATAAAGAATGTGGCATTAAAAAAGTCTGTGCTTCCATTGTCAGGTTTATAGCTGGTTTTCTGTAGTTTTTTTTTTTTTTTGTCTTGAACAGATCCTGTCCCTTTCCTCCTCTTCCTTAACTACAGAAGCTGTTGTTTTATTTTTTTTTGAAATACTAAAACTCCCATGATTTTTTTTTTTTGTTTCCATTTCACAAAGTTTCTTTTCGGTATTCCCTAGCTGTGCTCCATGCCGTCCCGATTCGACGCGTCCGCCAGTCAGCTCTCTTCTTTCAGTACAAGCGAACGGGAGACCCTGCTGTGTTTTTCGCTGCTGTGTTCTGTGAAATAGACTCCCAATTAACAGCTGGAAACGGTTCAATTGTGTGCTGGAAGCTCGCTGACAAAACTCCAGTCCGTCCACCGCTGAATCTCAGAGGGAGAGGGGTATAAAAGTTTGTGGATATACAGAGCGCTGTGCAGCTCTATCGGAGCACCTCCAAGATCCGTCATCAATCTCCTTTATAGACCCCGCCTGCATGAAAACACCTCTGGGGTGAGAATCTCAATTTCGCTCAGTAATCTATAGAAACAGCAGCCGCTCCTGTGTGAAAATGCGTCCGACCGCTTTGGGCTTTTAAATTAGGGAAACCGCTTCTGAAAAGTCTCCTGCGTTTTACCGTGTGTGGCTCTGTGCTCCTTTTCTCTTTCCAGTCCCAGCGGTCTGATTTCATCCGCACAGCAATTCAAAACTACAGAAGCAATGGGGGCTCTGATAAACCTGCACGCTGCTGTATGTACACCATGTACATTAAATATCTAATTATTATTATTATTATTATTATTATTATTATTATTATTATTATTATTGTTGTTGTTCATGCAATTTTATACACCTGTACTGGAGGGAAGAAATCTATAGGTTTTGTTTCGTTTTTGTTTCTTTTGAAATAAACATTGGGACTCAACTCAAACAGGTGCTGTACTGGTAATCTGTATTGCTGTTTTTATTTTATGATATCTCCTTTTGCAGGAATAACCTCCCTTCCTCCCTCTCCTGCATCCAAATGAGGCGTTGTCAGCCAGCTAGCCATAACTTCCCATATAAAGGGGTATTTAATTAGTTCTAGCTAATTCAATACAGTCTAGTATAGAGAACTCAGTGCTGTACTGGGGATCTGAGAGCCAGCTAATTCAATACAGTCTAGTATAGAGAACTCAGTGCTGTACTGGGGATCTGAGAGCCAGCTAATTCAATACAGTCTAGTGTAGAGAACTCAGTGCTGTACTGGGGATCTGAGAGCCAGCTAATTCAATACAGTCTAGTGTAGAGAACTCAGTGCTGTGGATCTGAGAGCCAGCTAATTCAATACAGTCTAGTCTAGAGAACTCAGTGCTGTACTGGGGATCTGAGAGCCAGCTAATTCAATACAGTCTAGTGTAGAGAACTCAGTGCTGTACTGGGGATCTGAGAGCCAGCTAATTCAATACAGTCTAGTATAGAGAACTCAGTGCTGTACTGGGGATCTGAGAGCCAGCTAATTCAATACAGTCTAGTATAGAGAACTCAGTGCTGTACTGGGGATCTGAGAGCCAGCTAATTCAATACAGTCTAGTATAGAGAACTCAGTGCTGTACTGGGGATCTGAGAGCCAGCTAATTCAATACAGTCTAGTGTAGAGAACTCAGTGCTGTACTGGGGATCTGAGAGCCAGCTAATTCAATACAGAAAACTAAAAATATAAATTTTGGGGTTAAAAGGGTTAGTAAGGTCATTTCTAGGAGGGTAAAATCTGTTGCTTTTTGGTTGTTGATCTCTGGAGTTTTTTTGTTTTTTTTTCATGTGTGTTGCTGTGTTTATATTTAAGTTTCTATTTGTGAATGCCAAAATTATTGCAAATATATCGATCTATTGTGTGTGTATATATATATATATATATATATATATATATATATATATATATATATATATATATATATATATATATATATAGGTAGTGTGTGTAAAAAATAAATAAATAAAAAATTATAATTAAGAAAAAGAAATATCTGAAAGCATTAGCGCAATGTTGCAAACAAGATTCGCACACCGTTTGGTTTTTAAATTATCAGCGCTCCTAATTTGAAAGATACCGAGAAAGGGGGACGGGGGGAAGGTGCAGGAATGATATTTATCCACCAGGGGAGCCAAGTGCTTAGTAAAACTAATAATAATGAATAATAATAAAATGTGAATCTTAAAATTCTTCAAAGTAAAGGTAAACATTAACACACTAAAGGGGAGTTTATTTAACCAGTTGTTTTTTTTTTAATTATTATTTAATTTTTGTCATTGTTGTTGCTTTTTCTGTTGCTGTACAAAAAACAAACCAAATCGCTTTTGGGGCAAAGAAACGCAAATATCCCCAAATCTCTCTCACCCTGTTAAAGAAACTAGAAACCAAAACCAGTGAAATGTCCCAGGAAGGCTGTGTGTAATGAAATGGAGCGAGAAAACTTATCATTGTTTTACTTTTATAATTGTCATATCACTGTTCATGCGTTCTGTAATGATCAAGTTTAATGTTTTAAGTTTAAAATGAAACTTTTTCCTTCTTTTAAGTGGAGTTTGATTTATTATCATTTTTTTTTTCCTGAGATAATGTATCGTAAATATGAACTTGTATATACGTGTATTGATACTTCTGTGTTTTGTGATTGGTCGGTTTATGCCACATGACTTGTCGTTCTAACCAATGAGATTTTTTTCACGTCATATACAATATAGTTTTTGTTAATTTTTTTGGAAGATTATTATAAACAGACAATGCGATTGGATGTAGTTTTTTTTTTCCAGATTATAGATTAAAAAGAAATCCATAAATAAAATGAAAAAAAAAAAATTAAACTGTGTTTTATTTATTTATTAGTTCTAATAAATCGCTTTTAGCCAACTTTTCCAGGCAAGTTTCAGGTCTGGAACCCTTAAGAAATCTGGGGTGGGGAGCGCAATATTAAAGTTTAAAATCTTAAAAGGATTTGACAGCGTTAACCCAAACCAAACTAGCTGCACCAAAACCCAGGACCAAAGAACACAGTGTGGACATGCACCAAAACCCAGGACCAAAGAACACAGTGTGGACATGCACCAAAACCCAGGGCCAAAGAACACAGTGTGGACATGCACCAAAACCCAGGGCCAAAGAACACAGTGTGGACATGCACCAAAACCCAGGGCCAAAGAACACAGTGTGGACATGCACCAAAACCCAGGGCCAAAGAACACAGTGTGGACATGCACCAAAACCCAGGGCCAAAGAACACAGTGTGGACATGCACCAAAACCCAGGGCCAAAGAACACAGTGTGGACATGCACCAAAACCCAGGGCCAAAGAACACAGTGTGGACATGCACCAAAACCCAGGGCCAAAGAACACAGTGTGGACATGCACCAAAACCCAGGGCCAAAGAACACAGTGTGGACATGCACCAAAACCCAGGGCCAAAGAACACAGTGTGGACATGCACCAAAACCCAGGACCAAAGAACACAGTGTGGACATGCACCAAAACCCAGGACCAAAGAACACAGTGTGGACATGCACCAAAACCCAGGGCCAAAGAACACAGTGTGGACATGCACCAAAACCCAGGGCCAAAGAACACAGTGTGGACATGCACCAAAACCCAGGGCCAAAGAACACAGTGTGGACATGCACCAAAACCCAGGACCAAAGAACACAGTGTGGACATGAACTGGGGGTGGACTGGGTTGCTATGGGTTACCGAGCCACGCTGTCGATGCTGGATCACTGGGATCCTTTTAAGACCCGATTTGACAGATCGATCAGCTGCTCGGATCCGGGTGAACGGGACTCCTCTCGCTCGCAAAACTATCCTGTGTCCAGCCCCCTGGAGCCGAGCTGTCGTCATTAATTAAATGATAATCTTCCTATTAATAAAGGGCAAAAAATTTAATTGCAAACCTATCCATTGACATTCCAGCAACGATCTTGCATATCAAAGGGGAAATGATTGCGCAGACAAACACACTCACACACAGGAAAAAAAAAAAAGTTCATTTTTTCATTCATTTTAATTAACAAAACACAATTCAAGTTTTATTTAAAAAATCTGAGACAATTACAAAAAACATATCACGCAAAACAGAAACAGCAATCTGAAATTCCTCATTTTTTTTTTTTGTGTGTTTTTTAATGTATTTATGTAAATAGTCTTCAGTGCGACACGTTTCAGTCGTTAGTGCTTCCTCTATTCTAGGCTCTAGCTGTTTTCAAATTGCTCGCGTCTTTCAATTCCTTTGCAAAGTAGAATTTTTAATTTTTATTTTTGATAGTTCAGTCCACCTTCTCCCAGTCCAGCAATGGGAGAGCCACCAGTACTGAGCTTGTAATTCCCAGTTGAAGGATGTTTAATCCTAGGACTGGCCCATCCGCCTCTTAGATTTTCATTCCCGCCCGCTCCCTGACAAAGACGTTGCTATAGAAACAGGTTGCAAAAAAAAAATTAAAAAACTCGGGATACCCTGAGTGTTCCTTGGTTGCTATGGAGATTCAGTGTATATTAGTTGCTCCTTTTTTCCCTTCCTTGGTTGCTATGGAGCTTGTTGCTACGGAGACAGTGTTCCTTGGTTGGTTCAGTGCATCTAGCTCCCTGTGTGAAAGATTCAGTGTATGGACAGAAAGAACGAGGAGTTTAAATTCAGGGTCACACTAGCCCTGCTGCTGCTGCTGCACCCAGTCCTGGGGTTCAGAGCTCCCCTCAATGAAGTCTAGTATTATTATTATTAATATTGAAATGATCAGGAGCCAGGAGTTTGAGCAGGGTTACAAACTCACACTAGCCCTGCTGCTGCTGCTGCTGGAACCCAGTCCTGGGGTTCAGAGCTCCCCTCAATGAAGTCTAGTATTATTATTATTAATATTGAAATGATCAGGAGCCAGGAGTTTGAGCAGGGTTAGAAACTCACACTAGCCCTGCTGCTGCTGCACCCAGTCCTGGGGTTCAGAGCTCCCCTCAATGAAGTCTAGTATTATTATTATTAATATTGAAATGATCAGGAGCAAACAGCAGGGCTCAAGTGGGTGTTAGTGGGACCCGGACCCTCTCTCAGTGGGCAGGGGTGGGGGTCTACTTGCAGCCCCACCAGTGACGGGGAGCTGGTTGGAGGCTCCTCCGCTTGAAGATCCCGTCGAGGAGCGGAGTGCCACCTGCTGGCGAGCCGCTGCTACTGCAGGTCGGATGAGGGGAGGGGCTGGTTCAGAGAGCTCCGCCTGGAGGAAGCGGCCCTGCTGGAGGGGGCTGGCGGTGCAGGGGGGCAGAGGGAGGGGGCCGGAGGAGAGGGGGCTGGGACAGGGCAGGGGGCGGCAGCGGCGCTCTGGGAGGAGCAGAGACCCCGTTATCTGGACCTGCAGAGAGAGAGAGAGACTAGATGTTAAAAATCACACAGACATCCACAGCTGTACTTTCAAAATCAGATTTGAACCTCCTGGTATCAAGACCCCTTTTCTTTAACCACTGGACCAGACAGACAGACAGACAGACAGACAGACAGGCACCCCCCCCCCATATCACCTCCATCCTCAAATCATGTTAAGCCCCATGTTACGTGACAATTTTTACCCGTTCTCTAGACCCGTTTCACCGGACGGTAAGTCCATCTTTAACACAGAAAGCATGCTGGGAAGAAAAAAAAAAAAAATCACCTCTGACCTCATCCTCCTCATCCTCCTGCTCCTCTTCCTCCTCGCTGCTGGCGGTCGACCCCGCCCCCGAGCCCTTGCCCCCGTCGAGCGAGGCCGCGCTCCCAGCATGCCCCTGCACTTCCTGTTCGGCCTGCCACTCCCGCAGCACCTGCTCCAGGTTGAAGCGCCGCTGGTGGCTCACGAAGAACGATTTGACCTGCGGGACGGTTTTGTTCCCGATGACCTCCGCGATCGCCGACATGTCCTTCCCGTACTTCCGGATCGCTGCTCCGGGAAAACAAACACGCGTCAAAATCAACGAAGCAAGACAAACACACACACACACACACACACACACACACACACACGGGCTGGGAATCAGACTCCCATCACACAGCAGTGTGATCCAGTCCAGGTTTTACTGCTACCAGCTTGATCAGCCCCCCAGTGTGTCTAGCTAACAAGCTCAGGGTGTGTCTGATTATTAAACTCCCAGTGAAACCAGGACTGGATCACACTGCTGTGCAGCGGGAGTCTCGCTCCCAGCCCTGCAGTAGATAAATCTAATCGATTGATGAATTGCAGGGTGCAGTTATAATGACTCCGGGGGTGCCCAGGTTCAGCCGCGTTGTAACTGCAGTTCGTTACGAGGGCGAAGGAGCCCCGGGTGTGACGTCACCCCAGAATCGGAGACTCACCCTGCACTGCAAGGAGCTGCTCATCTGTCGACCATCGGGAATTCAACTTGGGGTGCCCCTGCAAGACAGAGACAGAAAGAGAGACACAGACAGAGAGACAGACAGACACACACACACAGATAGAGAGACAGACAAGTTACTAACTGTTATACAAACAGCCATACATATATACAGAAATTTAAAAAATAAATATATAGTTAATTAAGGATATTTATTGTTAAGGATTTTTCAAAAAACCTGCAGGATTAGTTACTCCATTTTTCTATAGAGGCGTGTAGGGAGCCGAGAAATCCCTGTGCAGTTACCCCCAGCTCACCTCCAGAGGGCGCAGTTGGTCGATTCCCTTCTGCAGGTTCTGTTTCAAGCTGCTGTTCATCTGTTTGATGTTCTGGACCTTAAAAGAGAGAGAGAGAGAGAGAGAGAGCGATGAGTGACACTGCAGAGAGAGAACACTGCCAGCAACACCCTTCAAACACCAGAGCAAACGACCTGAGAGAGAGAGAGGAGAGAAAGAGAGAGAGAGAGAGAGAGAGGGGAGAGCTCAAACCCTGAGGAATACCCATTAAAAGCACAGCATCCCCCTTCATTTCACAGACTGACTTTCTGCCAGAAAGTATAGGAGGTGTTTGGCTGGGTCTGTTTTCAAACCAGTGAAAACATGCGGCTGGCTCTTAAGAGGTGGCTGACAGACCTGGCGTTTCAGAGACACTAGCTGTGTGTCCAGCTGTCTCAGGGTCGCGCTGTCCGTACTGGCTGACACGGCTGCGATGTCCTCCTGGCTCAGGTATATGCCCTTGGGGGGCGCCGCGAGCTCGCAGGGGTGGTGTCGGTTCTGGGAGCTCAGCTGCTCCTTCTTCATCGGACCCATCCGACCAGAACCAGCGCCAGAACCACCGCCAGGATGCCTGTGAGAGATGGACTGAAGAGAGGAGAGACACTTTTATAAGGGTCAGTTTGCCCTGTTTTTTTTAATATGCTTTACCAGACCTCTCTGTGCTTTACAATGCTTCCCTATGCTTTACCAGACCTCTCTGTGCTTTACAATGCTTCCCTATGCTTTACCAGACCTCTCTGTGCTTTACAATGCTCCCCTATGCTTCCCCACCCCTCCCTGTGCTTCAGCATGCTTTCGCTGCACCGTGCTGTTTTCCGCGGCTGCGTCTCTCACCTCTCTCTTGGTATCAGCGTGGAAGTCGCTGTCGCTGGCTCCGTTCCCCTCCTCCATCTCGTCATTGCTGAGAAAAGAACCACAGAGACAGAAGGAGACGTGGCTTGAGTCTGCGTTTGCAAATGGTTTCAGAGGGACGGACGAGCACACAGGAAGCGCACCTCTCCTCCTTCTCTTTCCTGCTCAGCAGCCTGCGCGCCTGCCTGTCCATCACGCTGGTCCGAGTGCGGGTCTTCTTCCAGGAGTAGTAATACTTCACCAGGCTCGGTATCACCTTCTCTGGGAGCTGTGGAGGGGCGTCACACAGACACGTGAACACACAGACACCAGAGATTCACAGAGACGTCAACACAGACACCAGAGATTCACACAGACACGTGAACACAGACACCAGAGATTCACAGAGACGTCAACACAGACACCAGAGATTCACAGAGACACGTGAACAGACACCAGAGATTCACAGAGACGTCAACACACACACACACACACCAGAGATTCACAGAGACGTGAACACACACACACCAGAGATTCACAGAGACGTACACACACAGACACCAGAGATTCACACAGACACGTGAACACACAGACACACACAGACACACAGAGATTCACAGAGACGTCAACACACACACACACACACCAGAGATTCACAGAGACGTGAACACACACAGACACCAGAGGTTCACAGAGACGTCAACACACACACAGACACCAGAGATTCACACAGACACGTGAACATACAGACACCAGAGATTCACAGAGACGTCAACACAGACACCAGAGATTCACACAGACACGTGAACAGACACCAGAGATTCACAGAGACGTCAACACACACACACACACCAGAGATTCACAGAGACATCAACACACACACACCAGAGATTCACAGAGACGTCAACACACACACACACCAGAGATTCACAGAGACGTCAACACACACACACACCAGAGATTCACAGAGACGTGTACACACACACACACACCAGAGATTCACAGAGACATCAACACACACACACCAGAGATTCACAGAGACGTCAACACACACACACACCAGAGATTCACAGAGACGTGAACACACACACACACCAGAGATTCACAGAGACATCACACACACACACACCAGAGATTAACAGAGACGTCAACACACACACACACCAGAGATTCACAGAGACGTGAACACACACACACACACACCAGAGATTCACAGAGACGTGTACACACACACACACACACCAGAGATTCACAGAGACGTGAACACACACACACACACAGACACCAGAGATTCACAGAGACATCAACACACACACACACACACACACACACAGACACCAGAGATTCACAGAGACATCAACACACACACACACACACACACACACAGACACCAGAGAGTCACAGAGACATCAAACACACAGACAGGTATTCAGATACATTCAGACAGACAGATAGATATTCAGACAGACAGACAGATAGATGGACAGAAATCAATGATAAATATGATATAATAATTGTGGGGGGGGGGGGCGGCTTGTTTATCAGCATTAAATAAAACTGCCTCTCTCCCTTCTGCCCATCTGCTGTATGCAACAGAAGCTGTAGCCCTCCCACCCAGCCCCCTAGCCCTCCCACTCCCCTAGCCCCTCCCACCCCCTAGCCCATCCCACCCGTTGTAGCCCTCCTCTCCCTAGCCCTCCCTCTCCCCTAGCCCCTCCCTCTCACCATCTGCTGTATCCGATGGAAGCTCTTCCCATGGAAGCTGTAGGCCTGCTCGAACAGCACCTTGTCCTCCAGCGTCCACTCCTCAGGGAACGGGGTGAAGTTAGCCAGGTCAGCGAGAGACTTCTCTACATCGTGCTTGTGCCACAGCAGCATCCCCAGAGCCTGGGGAGGGAGGGAGGAGGAGAGAGAGAGCGAGAGACACACACACAGAGAAAGACCGAGACAGAGAGAGGCAGACAGACAGAGAGAGAGAGAGGGAGGGGGGGGGAGAGAGAGAGAGAGACACACACACACAGAGAGAAAGACCGAGACAGAGAGAGGCAGACAGACAGAGAGAGAGAGAGAGAGAGAGAGAGAGAGAGAGAGAGACACACACACACACAGAGAAAGACCGAGACAGAGAGAGGCAGACAGACACAGAGAGAGAGAGAGAGAGAGAGAGAGAGAGAGAGAGAGAGAGAGGAGGGAGATGCTGATCAGTAACGGGTTCAGTGCTGCATGGCGGATGTCAGGTGAATGCGGGTCTCCAGTGGCATGCCCTGCCCCAGCCAGCAGGGGGTGCTGCCGTTCCCTACAGTACCTGCTCCATGTTGTATCCATGCTTCTCTTTCGCCATTACGATGTACTCGTCCACTGCAGAGAGGAGAGAGAGGAGGAGAGAGGAGAGCACAGGAGAGGTCAAAGAACTTCAAATCAATGCAGCCCTTTACTGTATATTTACAGGGATGGGAATCAGACTCCTATTGCACAGCAGTGTGATCCATTCCAGGTTTTACTAGCAGCTTGATTAGCCAGGGATGAGACCCCTAACTGTAAATACTCAGGGTTTGAGCCCTTACAAACAACATTAGAAGTCAAAACAGACGAAGCTGATGTTAACGCATTGGCCTCTCAGTGACATCAGAAAGGCAGCTGGGGACCGAACTTGTGTTGGACTGTAGAGGAGAAAGGTTTGGTTTTTGCAGTGTGTGTGTGTGTGTGTGTGTGTGTGTGTGTGTGTGTGTGTGTGTGTCCCAGTCCTGGGTTAGTGAGTGGGGCTGACACACAAACACACACACGATGTCACTGGTTTATTACAATGAGGGTATTCTATCAGAGAGAGAGAGAGAGAGAGAGAGACAGAGAGACACACACAGACTGTGATCCATTGACAGATGGCATAAACCAGCACAGTTTGGACCCAGCACTCTTTGGAAGACAGCCAAGCAACTGTGTGGCTGCTGCACCCCCTCTCCTCTCTCCTCCCCCCTCCCCTCATATCGAGATCCCTTTTTCTTTCTTTAACAGGATGAACAGAATGCTTACGCTTGGCGTCCGACACGACTTGATTGGGAGACCAGACCAGCATGGCTTCGATTCCTTCTCGCTGAAGCGAGTCTCTGCGTCTGCATCGGAACAGGGAGGGAGAGAAGAGGAGGGGGCGAGATGAGACTGGGGAGTACAGAGAGAGACACAACACACTGCACTCCAGCCCTGGGGCTCAGAACCCCTCAATGAAGTCTAGTATTATTATTATTAATATTGAAATGATCAGGAGCCAGGAGTTTGAGCAGGGTTACAAACTCACACTAGCCCTGCTGCTGCTGCTGCACCCAGTCCTGGGGTTCAGAGCTCCCTCAATGAAGTCTAGTATTATTATTATTAATATTGAAATGATCAGGAGCCAGGAGTTTGAGCAGGGTTACAAACTCACACTAGCCCTGCTGCTGCTGCTGCACCCAGTCCTGGGGTTCAGAGCTCCCCTCAATGAAGTCTAGTATTATTATTATTAATATTGAAATGATCAGGAGCCAGGAGTTTGAGCAGGGTTACAAACTCACACTAGCCCTGCTGCTGCTGCTGCTGCTGCACCCAGTCCTGGGGTTCAGAGCTCCCTCAATGAAGTCTAGTATTATTATTATTAATATTGAAATGATCAGGAGCCAGGAGTTTGAGCAATCAGGCTCGATTGAACCGATTCTCATCGCAGCACGCATACGCCTCACCAGTGAGCCTGTGGTTTTGCTAACAGGAGTTGTTTGCGAGATAGATCTAAGGCAGGAATATTTAAATTAATATCCGATAGGTAATGCTCGGAGGTCCTCCGAGTTGCTGGATAATTGAATACAACTACCTGCTTTGCATTCTGGGATAGAAGCTTGATAGTCTCCACCAACTCGGATCATCATGCTGTCTGGAGAGAGAGAGAGAGAGAGAGAGAGAGAGAGAGAGAGAGAGAGAGAGAGAGAGAGAGAGAGAGAGAGATGACGACACAATGGCCCACGTCAGTTCAGAAAGACCAGAACTTTGTTTTAATAAACCTAGTTAGTTTAAATAATTTCACAAACAATTACTAAATAGTTTTAGGCGAGTTTCAAAGAACAAACTAAGTTAATAACTGTATAAGCACTAGCACTATTATTAATAATAATATTATTATTATTATTATTATTATTATTATTATTATTATTATTAATGAAAATAAACAAGAAATTAGGTTAAATATGTACTCTCTTCAGAATATAAACCTCAAAGCAAGTCCTTCTGATTAAGTTACCGTTTGAATTCTCTTCGTCGCTGCTCTCCTCGGAGTGGGGAACACTATTTCCGTTGCCCGCATTTTTGGCCCGGCTCCGTGACAGGATACCCGAACCGGTCCGCTCCATTACCGACGGCATGCTGCTTTTAAAATAAAAAGGAAACACATTTTTTAAAAATAGATAAAAGTCGAATCATGACTTATATCAAAATTAACATCACACCCGTGTTTTACACACAGAATTATACTGAGACGCAGATCCGTCATTTGACGTCTTTCGTGGGTCAAAAATCTTTCCATTTCCACCGGACGTTTTAAAAACTTTTTTTGTTTGTTTGCTTGTTTTTGTACCGCCCTCTTAATAAGCTGTCAAATCTCGTGTATTTCACTCGTACTGTCAATATTCAATAGACTTTATGAAGTTTCACTAAACAAATCAGTCACTGGACTTGTATAACGTTTTTGTAACTTGGGGTCTATTTGATCAAGCGTGGAAACATACAAACTCGCTATAAAACAAAAAAGTAAGCCTTACCAAATATAAGCTTGAGAGAGAGAGATGATTCGATTCAATTTTGTAGCCGTGAATGAGAATTTGACATCAAAACGGTCAGCTATTATGAGTTACTTTGGTCGGGTATCAAACTGCCCAAATACCAGAAGTATTACGGTTATTCGAGCTCGCTTTGCAGGTTTGTATCGAAAACGCAAATTCTAGTTTACAGCCCTTGTCGACAAACACGAAGACGAAACGTTGTAACTTTTGACTCGATGAACAGTTTCAGAATCAGACTCCCGTTGCACAGCAGTGTGATCCAGTCCTGGTTTCACTGGGAGTTTAATAATCAGACACACCTGAGCTTGTTAGCTAGACACACTGGGGGGCTGATCAAGCTGGTAGCAGTAAAACCTGGACTGGATCACACTGCTGTGCAACAGGAGTCTGATTCCCAGCCCTATAAACAATTCAGTTTGTCCCGGTCCGGAACTAAATTATTGATACATATAAAATCGTATACAACAACACATTTCTATTACAAGAATTAACAATTTAAACTCGACCACACAACGATAAACTCGACCACACAACGATAAACACAAAACCCACTTTATTTAACTGTAAGGCGTCTCTTTTAGTTTGAATCCAAAGTTATTACAGAAAATACAAATTGATGAACTTTAAGTGTTTTGCATAGGATAGCCCACTGCCGTGCGAGACACAAAACACGCGCGACGCAGACAGACAAGCCACGCACGAAGCTACCGGTTTTCTTAGTTAAAAACACAACGCTTTTAATACAAGTAGAAACGAGGGATGTTTTTTTGTGTCTGTATACGAAGCTAGCGTGGGGTTAAAATTGGGAATAATTCATATGATAAAAAGCGTCGTGATAAGTAACAATGCTTACCCGTGCCGGTTTATCTTCTCGGCGACAAATATAAACGTCCTTTGTCGTTTTTAAAAAAGGAGATTCCAAACAAAAAAACAACCGAAATTAAAATAAATATCGTGTTTTGTTTGTGAATATCGCGGTCTGGTTGCAGCGTTTGAACCCGATATTGCTCCTTTACACCCGGCAAACAAACAAATAAAGATATCAATATAAAACTAAAAAAATATATATATATATATCGATTAGGAAGAAGAAAAAATATCCACAAGGTTATTTTTTAAATATATTTATTATTGTTTTAAAATAGCCGTCCCTTTAAAAGTTCAAGTCGATTCTTGCAGAATAAAACACGATACGTTCATTTTTCCTCTCGCCTTTTACTTAACGTACCTT
>JAGXEW010000089.1:260361-267861 GCA_030684275.1 Acipenser oxyrinchus oxyrinchus | reverse complement strand
CAGTAGTATGTTTTTTTTTAAATGATTAACGTAATTTGGTGCTAAATTTGTACATCGGTTGTTATATTATGCACTATATATGCCCTCCACCCCCCCAAAAAATATTGCATATATTGCAGAACACCTTACATGGGATGGGGGTTGTCGAATTTATTTTGTTTGTGCTTTAAAAAAATACATTTTAATAACTATACCTAAATATATTTTACATCTTAAGTTTCTATAATAATAAAAATAGTTATAATAATAGTTTTGCTACCTGGACGAGGTAAATTCTGGCGTCACTTCCCGTACGCAAAAACATCAGATCAAATAGAGCCTTGCCATCAATAAATATGGCGGCAAATTGGCTGGCTTCAGTCTCGTTTACCGCTATTGGTTTTTTCCTCATTGCCAGTAGCAAGTAATGGCAAAAGTGATGACGACGCTAGAGGGCGCAGCGGAGCGCGCTCCCGCTCCTCTTTGATGTCAGTGATTCCTTCAGAGGGGAAAAATATATATATATATATATCGCTGCCACAGGGTCGCGAAAATTAAACTTTTAACACAACAAAAGCCTGTTTTCCTTTCTTTTACACCTTAAAGTCGCACAGCAGCGCTCGGTACTTCGACCATGGGGTGAGTCGACGTCTATAATCAACAAAAAGAGACGTTTTAATTTTTTGTTTGTTTGTGTGAGGGGCAGCACGGGGTGTTTCTGGTTTATTTTAACGTTACGCGTTATTGTTTTTATAAACCCGACTCTTTCGATGTCTTTTTATTATTTTAAGGATTTGTAATGATCCCAAATCCTTTTTAAAACTCCCGTTATATCGGATCACATCCACCATACCGTTTGTATTGCAGTGCTGCTAGTAAACACAACACGCTAGGCCCGGCGTTTCCCATTCGTTTAAATCTTTTAATTTTATTGTACAGAATAATGAACACGAGTAAGAATTCTTGTATTTTTTTTCTAATTTGTTTTACGAACTCCTATTAGCACGGGGAGGCTCTGGTTTGTGTTCAAAAGATCATTTTAGTTATTTTGTTCCTTTCCGCCTTTTTGTAAGATTCGCGCCACCCCCTCCTCCTGTCTCACATTCTTGAAGAAATAAATATATTTATTTTACACGCTCGTGTAACTCAAACGGACGGGAAACTCGCAAACATTATATTATAAGTTTTGTCTATAATATATATTTTTTTAAATCTGTTTGTTTGTTTTGAAATAAGTTTAATGTTTGTTTGTATGTGTGTGTGTGTGTGTGTGTGTGTGTATGTATGTATGTATGTATGTATATATATATGTGTGTGTATATATATATATATATATATAATTTTATTAAAATCATACCGACCTCGTCGCTTTTTTGTTTAGAATGTATTATTATTATTATTATTATTATTATTATTATTATTATTATTATTTACAACCGAGGAAGGTACGTGTGTGTGCTTATGGATATGTTTTTGTTTTGTTTTTGTCATTTTGAAAAAAAATATATATATATATATATATAGATAGATATATAGATAGATAGATATCTCTAATTATATATATATATATATATATATATATATATATATATATATATATATATATATATAATTAGTCTCCTATCTAAGGAGGCTGTGTGGTCCAGTGGTTTAAAAAAAGGGCTTGTAACCAGGAGGTCCCCGGTTCAAATCCCCACCTCAGCCACTGACTCATTGTGTGACCCTGAGCAAGTCACTTCACCTCCTTGTGCTCCGTCTTTCGGGTGAGACGTAGTTGTAAGTGACTCTGCAGCTGATGCATAGTTCACACACCCTAGCCTCTGTAAGTCGCCTTGGATAAAAGGCGTCTGCTAAATAAGATCTTGTAAAGCGCTTTGTGGTGATCCACGATGAAAGGCGCTATATAAAGATTATTATTATTATGTAATGTGTGTGTCTCAAGGTGGATAAATAAATTCTGGACGTTACTGACACACTGATTCGATGCTGTTGATTACGTCATGGTTATCGACTGTTTCGTCATACGCATAGCTCTGATTTTGAATTCACAGCTGTGGCAATGGGGGATGTGTCTCATTGTCTGAAGTCATTTAGCAGACGATTTTATCCAAAGAGACTAGAAGGGGGGTGAACTCTGCTTCATCAACAACTGCTGCTCAGAGCTGCGGGGCGGTGATGCAAGGGAGTGGGGAAAAATTCACCCTCCGAGCCTCTCCGTCACTTCACGCGCTCCTCTGTTGATCTGCGTGGCTTGTGCTAAACTGATTTGAAAGTTTAGCGCCAGAGAGAGCCTGCTGAGGCGCAATGATCGAAACCCCAGCTTTACTCACACCCCACTCGCAGCGTCCCAGAGGACGGGAAACATCTCTCCTGTGTGCGTGTGTGCGTGGGGGTGGGCTCCTGTGAATCCTCCAGACCCAATCAGAAGCTACCGTCATCGTCTGTGGTCGCTAAGAAATAAAATACAAATTAAAAAAAAATGGATGCTAAACCGGAGCCCTGAGTTTTTCTCCTGCTGCGCCCCTCGTCCGTGGGACTCTATCCCGAGCGACGTCATCAGTCAGGTTGAAAACGTTCGATTCTTTTGAAGTGTCTTTTTTTTTTTTCTTTTTTTTTTTTTAAATGTTTTTTAAGTAATCGCTTGTAGCTGCAGTGCGTTTGTCGCCTGGACTGTCCTGTTTTTGTTTTGGACTTAAGCACAGCTCTGGGATCCTGTGGTGTGAAGAGAGGGATTGGATTCTAAAACACTGGGGTGCAGTTTTATTTCATTTTTTTTTTAATATATATTTCCCAGTAGCTCGTTTACGCCAGCAACGGACCGCCACCCCAGCCACGGACCGCCACCCCAGCCAGCGCGGGCTCTCATCAGCCTGAGTGGAACCGGAACTCGCATGGCTGCTGTCTTTTTCTTTTCTCTCGCTCGCTCGCCAGAGATTATAAATTAAAAACAATCCTGCGTGGGGCAGTGTGTGTGTGTCTGTGATAAATGAGAATTGAATTGCCCCCTCCCTGGGCTTTCCGTAGCCTGCCAGCCCCTCGGGGTGTGTTATTGGGGTCTCCCGTCGCCCGTGGGCTGGTTAACGATCTCGCTGCTGTTTTTTTTCAGAGGAAATCCAACAAAGCGAAAGGGAAGAAGCAGAAGAGGCTGGAGGAGCGAGCCGCCATGGACGCGGTGTGCGCCAGAGTGGAGTCGGCCAATAAGGTGAGAGCGAGTCCGCGTGACCTACAGCTGCGGCGCTGCCCCGCCCCGACAATAAAATACTGTTAAAATTAAATAAAGTTAGCCAGTACCCTTTATAAAAGTTCCCTCCCTCTGTGCTTTACAATGCTTCCCTATCCTTTACCAGACCTCTCTGTGCTTTACAATGCTTCCCTATGCTTTACCAGACCTCTCTGTGCTTTACAATGCTTCCCTATGCTTTACTACACCTCTCTGTTCTTTACAATGCTTCCCTATGCTTTACCACACCTCTCTGTGCTTTACAATGCTTCCCTATGCTTTACCAGACCTCTCTGTGCTTTACAATGCTTCCCTGTGCTTTACCAGACCTCTCTGTGCTTTACAATGCTTCCCTATGCTTTACCAGACCTCTCTGTTCTTTACAATGCTTCCCTATGCTTTACCAGACCTCTCTGTGCTTTACAATGCTTCCCTATGCTTTACCAGACCTTTCTGTGCTTCTCAATGCTTCCCCATGCTGTCACTGTGCTTGATTACACTGTATTGAATTGTTTGTAATCTCTTATCCATAGCTAGATGACCCTTTAGCTGCTTTTCCAGTTTTCAAGAAATACGACAGAAATGGGTAAGAAACAGGCTGATGAACCGTGTGCTACATCATACATATTCTTATTGTTATTCTTAATAATAATAATAATAATAATAATAATAATAATAATAGTGACTCCCGTTGCAGATTTGTGTAATTGCCACAACCATCCCATGTTAAGTTTCATCTTTTCCTTGTGTCCCCCCCTCTCTCTATCTCTCTCTGTCCCTCTCTCTCTCTCTCTCTCTCTCAGGTTGAATCTTGCTATCGAGTGCCAGCGTGTCTCCATGCTCAAGCCCGGGACGGTTGACTGGGCCTACGAGCTCACGAGAGCCAACATGCAGACCCTGTGAGTGAGTCCTGCTCGTTTTTATATGCAGCCCTGAGCCACGCGAGAAAGCAGCGCTGCTGTCACTGCAATTCATTGTGATTTACTGCAGCAGCAGCAGCGTTGTAACTGGAATTGTGTGTTTAACTAATCAGCATTGTGGCAGGAATAGCAGTTTCAGCAAACAGCCGAGTTTAATTGAGAATTATTGTTGACCTCGCATCCAAGCTGTTAAAAAAGGTTTGCATCATCTAGAATTGTAGGATTGTGACATTGTTTATGTTTGTGTGTATATATATATATATAATGGAATTCAATATGTTAACAAGGGAACATTATTCAGCAGCTTTCATTGGACTCTATGAAGCTGAGGGAGTTCATTCTATATAGAGGGGGTGGAATTCAATATGTTAACAAGGGAACATTATTCAGCAGCTTTCATTGGACTCTATGAAGCTGAGGGAGTTCATTCTATATAGAGGGTGGAATTCAATATGTTAACAAGGGAACATTATTCAGCAGCTTTCATTGGACTATGAAGCTGAGGGAGTTCATTCTATATAGAGGGGGTGGAATTCAATATGTTAACAAGGGAACATTATTCAGCAGCTTTCATTGGACTCTATGAAGCTGAGGGAGTTCATTCTATATAGAGGGGTGGAATTCAATATGTTAACAAGGGAACATTATTCAGCAGCTTTCATTGGACTCTATGAAGCTGAGGGAGTTCATTCTATATAGAGGGGTGGAATTCAATATGTTAACAAGGAACATTATTCAGCAGCTTTCATTGGACTCTATGAAGCTGAGGGAGTTCATTCTATATAGAGGGGTGGAATTCAATATGTTAACAAGGGAACATTATTCAGCAGCTTTCATTGGACTCTATGAAGCTGAGGGAGTTCATTCTATATAGAGGGGTGGAATTCAATATGTTAACAAGGGAACATTATTCAGCAGCTTTCATTGGACTCTATGAAGCTGAGTGAGTTCATTCTATATAGAGGGGATGGAATTCAATATGTTAACAAGGGAACATTATTCAGCAGCTTTCATTGGACTCTATGAAGCTGAGGGAGTTCATTCTATATAGAGGGGGTGGAATTCAATATGTTAACAAGGGAACATTATTCAGCAGCTTTCATTGGACTCTATGAAGCTGAGGGAGTTCATTCTATATAGCGGGGATGGAATTCAATATGTTAACAAGGGAACATTATTCAGCAGCTTTCATTGGACTCTATGAAGCTGAGGGAGTTCATTCTATATAGAGGGTGTGGAATTCAAAATGTTAAATAATAATAATAATAATAATAATAATAATAAAATTCTTCTCCAGTACTGTGGTCCTTTTTCACGGTATTGTTTTATTTTATTTTTTTTCCTCGGTGGCTCGTTTGTTTGCTTGACGGACCCGGTTGCAGGTACGAGCAGAGCGAGTGGGGCTGGAAGGACCGGGAGAAACGTGATGAGATGACGGACGAGCGCGCGTGGTACCTGACTGTGCGCGACGCTGACTCCTCCCCTCGCCTTCTCTCACTCCGATTCGACGTGGAGTGCGGGAGGAGGTGCTGTACTGGTGTGTGTGGGGCTACTCTTACTACTGCTGCTATTAATATCATCATCACTATCATCATCATCATCACTATCATTATCATCATCACTATCATTATTATTATCATCACTATTATTATTATTATTATTGTTATTATTATTATTAGTATCATCACTCATTATTATCATTATTAGTATCACCATCATCATTATTATTATTATTATTATCATCATCATATTATTATTATTATTATTATTATCATCATTATCATCATCATTATTATTATTAGCATCACTATCATTATTATTATTATTATAATCACTATCATCATTATTATCATCATTATTATTATTATCATTATTATTATTATCATTATTATTATTATTATTATCATCATTATCATCATCATTATTATTATTAGCATCACTATTATCGTTATCATCATCATTATTATTATTATCATTATTATTATTATCATTATCACTATCATTATTATTATTATCATTATTATTATTATTATCATTATCACTATCATTATTATTATTATCATCACTATCATCATCATCATCATTATTATCATCATTATTATCATTATTATTATTATTATTATTATCATCACTATCATTATTATTATTATTATAATCACTATCATTATTATTATTATCATTACTATCATTATTATTATTATCATCACTATCATCATCATTATTATCATCTATTATTATTATTATTATTATCATTATTATTATTATTATTATGAAGCTCACAGAGTGAATGTTAAACCTGGACATACGACACGCGCAACAGAAATAGAAAATAAAATGCAGCAAACGTCTCTCTTGGGGGCAGGCAATCGATCCTCTTGTTTTAAAAACTTGACATCAGAATGCCAGCGAGACTCTGCCTGTCTTTTTGTAAATTAAAACACACACCTCTTGCTGTGGAAGAATAAGGACAACGCATTGAAAAGTGATGTAGTAATTGTCTTTGTGTTATTATTTTTTTGCTCCCCTCACAGTTATGAGGTTCAGTTGGAGAGCAGGGTACGAAGGAAAGGACTGGGGAAGTTTTTAATACAGATTCTTCAACTCATAGCAAACAGGTGAGTTCAACTGGCAATCAGGGGTGAAGCCAGGGGTCCCCGAGGGTCTCCCCTGGTAAAGGCACGCCAGTGGTGTGCAGGGGAGTCGCACAGTCAGGGGCGCAGGGGTCCCCGAGGGTCTCCCTGGTAAAGGCACGCCACGTGGTGTGCAGGGGAGTCACACAGTCAGGGGAGCGCAGGGGTCCCCGAGGGTCTCCCCTGGTAAAGGCACGGCCGCTGGTGTGCAGGGGAGTCACACAGTCAGGGGAGCGCAGGGGTCCCCGAGGGTCTCCCCTGGTAAAGGCACGGCCGTGGTGTGCAGGGGGAGTCGCACAGTCAGGGGAGCGCAGGGGTCCCCGAGGGTCTCCCTGGTAAAGGCACGCCGCGTGGTGTGCAGGGGGAGTCGCACAGTCAGGGGAGCGCAGGGGTCCCCGAGGGTCTCCCCTGGTAAAGGCACGCGCGTGTTGCGCAGGGGAGTCGCACAGTCAGGGGAGCGCAGGGGTCCCCGAGGGTCTCCCCTGGTAAAGGCACGGCGCGTGTGTGCAGGGGGAGTCACACAGTCAGGGGCGCAGGGGTCCCCGAGGGTCTCCCCTGGTAAAGGCACGCGCGTGGTGTGCAGGGGGAGTCGCACAGTCAGGGGAGCGCAGGGGTCCCGAGGGTCTCCCCTGGTAAAGGCACGGCGCGTGGTGTGCAGTGGGGAGTCACACAGTCAGGGGGCGCAGGGGTCCCCGAGGGTCTCCCCTGGTAAAGGCACGGCCGCGTGGTGTGCAGGGGAGTCGCACAGTCA
>JAGXEW010000089.1:240619-259861 GCA_030684275.1 Acipenser oxyrinchus oxyrinchus | reverse complement strand
TTTTACTGCTACCAGCTTGATCAGCCCCAGTGTGTCTAGCTAACAAGCTCAGGTGTGTCTGATTATTAAACTCCCAGTGAAACCAGGACTGGATCACACTGCTGTGCAGCGGGAGTCTGATTCCCAGCCCTGCATACACCAAAGAGAGAAAGACTTCTAGCGGAAACGTTTTGCCATTGAATTTACACTGAAGACGCTGAGAAAGACTTCTAGTGGAAACGTTTGCCGTTGAATTTACACTGAAGACACTGAGAGAGACTTCTAGTGGAAACGTTTGCCATTGAATTTACACTGAAGACGCTGAGAAAGACTTCTAGTGGAAACGTTTGCCGTTGAATTTACACTGAAGACGCTGAGAAAGACTTCTAGTGGAAACGTTTGCCATTGAATTTACACTGAAGACGCTGAGAAAGACTTCTAGTGGAAACGTTTGCCGTTGAATTTACACTGAAGACGCTGAGAAAGACTTCTAGTGGAAACGTTTGCCATTGAATTTACACTGAAGACGCTGAGAGAGACTTCTAGTGGAAACGTTTGCCATTGAATTTACACTGAAGACGCTGAGAAAGACTTCTAGTGGAAACGTTTGCCGTTGAATTTACACTGAAGACGCTGAGAAAGACTTCTAGTGGAAACGTTTGCCATTGAATTTACACTGAAGACGCTGAGAGAGACTTCTAGTGGAAACGTTTGCCATTGAATTTACACTGAAGACGCTGAGAAAGACTTCTAGTGGAAGCGTTTGCCATTGAATTTACACTGAAGGCGCTGAGAGAGACTTCTAGCGGAAACGTTTGCCATTGAATTTACACTGAAGACGCTGAGAAAGACTTCTAGTGGAAGCGTTTGCCGTTGAATTTACACTGAAGACACAGAGAGAGACTTCTAGTGGAAACGTTTGCCATTGAATTTACGCTGAAGACGCTGAGAAAGACTTCTAGTGGAAACGTTTGCCATTGAATTGACACTGAAGACGCTGAGAAAGACTTCTAGTGGAAACGTTTGCCATTGAATTTACACTGAAGACGCTGAGAAAGACTTCTAGTGGAAACGTTTGCCATTGAATTTACACTGAAGACGCTGAGAAAGACTTCTAGTGGAAACGTTTGCCATTGAATTGACACTGAAGACACTGAGAAAGACTTCTAGTGGAAATGTTTGTCATTGAATTTACACTGAAGACGCCGAGAAAGACTTCTAGTGGAAACGTGTGTCACTGAATGTATTTTAAGTGTTTAGAGCTGTGCTCTGATGTCTGGAAAGGAAGCAAGTAAAAAAAAAACAAGACTTCCTTTTAAAAGGAGAAGGCAGTTAAAACCCCAGATCTTTGCCAAGCACAACAGTCCCTGCACCATCGAGCCACGCGACAAGCACCTGGTTACCGTAGAAACCGCGCGGAGAGAACTCGCAAAACTGTCGGAATCTGCAGTGTGTTTTTTAATAAATAACGACACAACCAAGCACGACCAGGAATGCAATTAAGGTCAGCTTAGTGAGCAGAGAGAGAGAAAAAAAGTTTGAGATTTGGACTCCTGTGTGTGTTCCACAAACGTGATATTAAAAAATAAATAAAAAAGGAAATTCGCCTGTTTGCACACAGCTGCAATACTGGCATTGCAGAAAAACACACACACTGGTGCAAAACAGCTGAGAAAATAGCAACCCTCCCCGCAGGTATTCTACAAATCATGCTGGCTGACAAGGTGAGACAGCAGGCTCAGTTATTATACCAGCATGGCTTCAAACTCACACTAACCCTGACAATAGTGTGCGTTTCTAACCCTGCTCAAACTCCTGGCTCCTGATCATTTCAATATTAATAATAATAATACTAGACTTCATTGAGGGGAGCTCTGAACTCCAGGACTGGGTGCAGCAGCAGCAGCAGCAGGGTTAGTGTGAGTTTGTAACCCTGCTCAAACTCCTGGCTCCTGATCATTTCAATATTAATAATAATAATACTAGACTTCATTGAGGGGAGCTCTGAACCCCAGGACTGGGTGCAGCAGCAGCAGCAGCAGGGCTAGTGTGAGTTTGTAACCCTGCTCAAACTCCTGGCTCCTGATCATTTCAATATTAATAATAATAATACTAGACTTCATTGAGGGGAGGTCTGAACCCCAGGACTGGGTGCAGCAGCAGCAGCAGGGCTAGTGTGAGTTTGTAACCCTGCTCAAACTCCTGGCTCCTGATAATTTCAGCTAATCCGCATTCCTAGTTTTCGTTGGGCTTCCATTATCGTGCACGGGTTCACCCCAGCAGTTCCGTAAGGGAGGGCTTGTGCTGGTAAATACTTATCAAACATGCAATTACTTTCATTTCCGTATAGAACCAGGGCACTCCCTGATAGTTATGTGTTTTGTTTATTTGTACTCCCTGGGTTGTTTTTTCTTTAAGAAGGAGCAGTTGTCTTCAATGATTTCGGTTATTATTATTATTATTATTATTATTATTATTATTTGCCAGGCGCCTGCTTCATCCCAGGCGACTCACACAGGTGTTGCAGGGCAGCAGGGTTACAATGCAAGCTTCAGATTTAAACACAGTGTAGTTTACAGCAAGTGCAAATAATAACACTACTAGAATCCAATATGAACTAGGATGCTGTGTATAATAATAACACTACTAGAATCCAATATGAACTAGGATGCTATGTATAATAATAACACTACTAGAATACAATATGAACTAGGATGCTATGTATAATAATAACACTACTAGAATCCAATATGAACTAGGATGCTGTGTATAATAATAACACTACTAGAATCCAATATGAACTAGGATGCTGTGTATAATAATAACACTACTAGAATCCAATATGAACTAGGATGCTATGTATAATAATAACACTACTAGAATCCAATATGAACTAGGATGCTATGTATAATAATAACACTACTAGAATCCAATATGAACTAGGATGCTATGTATAATAATAACACTACTAGAATCCAATATGAACTAGGATGCTGTGTATAATAATAACACTACTAGAATACAATATGAACTAGGATGCTATGTATAATAATAACACTACTAGAATCCAATATGAACTAGGATGCTATGTATAATAATAACACTACTAGAATCCAATATGAACTAGGATGCTGTGTATAATAATAACACTACTAGAATACAATATGAACTAGGATGCTGTGTATAATAATAACACTACTAGAATCCAATATGAACTAGGATGCTGTGTATAATAATAACACTACTAGAATCCAATATGAACTAGGATGCTATGTATAATAATAACACTACTAGAATCCAATATGAACTAGGATGCTATGTATAATAATAACACTACTAGAATCCAATATGAACTAGGATGCTGTGTATAATAATAACACTACTAGAATCCAATATGAACTAGGATGCTATGTATAATAATAACACTACTAGAATCCAATATGAACTAGGATGCTATGTATAATAATAACACTACTAGAATCCAATATGAACTAGGATGCTGTGTATAATAATAACACTACTAGAATCCAATATGAACTAGGATGCTGTGTATAATAATAACACTACTAGAATCCAATATGAACTAGGATACTATGTATAATAATAACACTACTAGAATACAATCTGAACTAGGATGCTGTGTATAATAATAACACTACTAGAATCCAATATGAACTAGGATGCTATGTATAATAATAACACTACTAGAATCCAATATGAACCAGGATGCTATGTATAATAATAACACTACTAGAATACAATCTGAACTAGGATGCTGTGTATAATAACACTACTAGAATACAATATGAACTAGGATGCTGTGTATAATAATAACACTACTAGAATCCAATATGAACCAGGATGCAACAAGTTAGGATCACAGCGAGTTGTATCTGCAGTGACATGTAAGCAGTGCGATAGTGCAAGGATAGCGCATCAGCTGACGATCCAGTAACGTGGTGCTGAGGTCAGACGAGTCCAGAGCAGAGCAGGAGGGGATAACAGAGATCTACAAGCGCAGTCTTATTTAACTAAACTGTTGCTCAACATTACACCCGAAGAGGCAGCACAGCCACAGCGAGCAAGTCACAGACCAGTCGTTATCTCTGAAGTTAATTTTAGCATGGGCGCCTCACCCTGATGTCGGAGGGCTGGTTTTAGCCTCTGTGACAATTCCACAGGTCTGTCACGGCGTACTTTTTCCCCATTGTGTTTCTAGGAGGAGTTATTTTTCCAGCAAATTTCTCTCTTAAAATATGTCGAGTTTGTTTTTGGGGAGGGAGGGGGTCAATTCCTGTTTTTCCAATTCCATTTCAGCCGAGGTGTAGGGCTGTGTGTTTGAGTCTCGGGTTCAAGGGTTGGTTTCACGAGACAGGCAGGTTTCATAAAAATCGCCTTTTTCTTTTCTGTTCGTTCGTTTTTCCCCCATTTCCTAAAAACTTTAGGATTCGATTTTTATTATTTTTTCGTCGACGCCGCTTTTAGATGAGACCCACGAGCATCTTCTCAAGGCATGTCAAGCGAAACCCTTTACTAGCAGAACGTGAAGCTCACGAACGACAGGAGATCGTTCAGCCCATCGGGGCTCGTCGTGTTCCTGTTAGCCGACTGACCCCCAAAACCTAATCAAGATCTTGGGAGGATCCCCGAGATTCAGCAGCACGGCTAGACAGCCCATTCCATACCCTCGCCACGCCTCCTGATTTGTCTCTCGGTCCTGGTTTCAGAGTTTGAAACGCCAGCTGCTGGGTTTGCCAGCTGATTTCACAGACGTCAACCAAGTCTTAATGCTTAGCGATACACTAAGGTTACGACAGTGGTGACGTTGTTCAGGTTGTGATAAATTCGATGGCCTACTAAGATCAAACCTATAGTCATTCAATTTCCTTTTTCTGTGTGTGTGTGTGTGTGTGTGTGTGTGTGTGTGTGTGTGTGGGCAGGTTTATAGCGCTTGCTGGGTCAAAAAAGTCTCCACAAGGAAGGAAAGTCTGACAAAACCTACCTCATGAGGACGCAGGTTCTTGTCGTGTTTAAACAGATATTAAAAAGTCATTTTTGCTTTTTATAACAAACTAAAAAGTGCCCAAAATATTTAGTTTGTTGTCGACTTTCACCCCGTGTGGAGTTTTGTTTGAGTGGAGTTAGGAATCGTAAATAAAAATATAGTGAGAGTCAATGAGCAGTCCTCATAAACACTATAAACACACACGCAGTGTGTGTGCGTTTAAGGAACTCTGAGGTTTTTCCTAAACCCCCCACGTCCCTAAACTTCATTCAAACAACATTGCTTTTCTTTCAGAAGATCAGCCGCACAGCTTGCAAGCAGAGTTTAAAGCTTAAAAGCTTTGCCACTGCAGCAGCTGCAAATCTCCTTCGAGAAATCCTCTTTCAGGTGCTTAAACACCACCAACAACAACTCCGCAGCCTGCGTCTGAGTGCCAGCCCCTGTGCTGTTGTAGTCTCGACGCTGACTGGAAACCAGTCGGGTCAGACCAGCGACGACCAGTATAGCGGCTGTCCTCCCAGAGTCTTTAAGAAAAGCAGCGATCATCACAAACCCAAGCAGCTGTTTCACAATTCACTCTGAACAGAAGTTAGTTTACAAAACGAGAGGAGGCCCCATTCGCCCATCTTTGCTCGTTTGGTTGTTAGTAGCTTATTGATCCCAAAATCTCATCAAGCAGCTTCTTGAAGGATCCCAGGGTGTCAGCTTCAACAACATTACTGGGAGTTGGTTCCAAACCCTCACAATTCTCTGTGTAAAAAGTGCCTCCTATTTTCTGTTCTGAATGCCCCTTTATCTCATCTCCACTTGTGACTCCTGGTCCTTGTTTCTTTTATCAGGTCGAAAAGTCCCATATAATATATATATATATATATATATATATATATATATATATATATATATATATATATATATATATATATATATATATATATATATATATATATATATATATAGAGAGAGAGAGAGAGAGAGAGAGAGAGAGAGAGAGAGAGAGAGAGAGAGAGAGAGAATTCTCCACTGAAGAGCTCTCCTTTCCTTCTCTCCTTTCCTTTCTTGCTCTCGCTCTGTCGCTCTCTCTCTCTCTCCCTCGTCTCGCTGGCTGCAGCCAACAGTTTCCAGCTCTAAGCCCTGCTAACTCCTCGAAGGTGCAACCCTAAACCTGACCTGTCCTTGAGCCAGTTTGAGGCTCGCTGCCACCCTTTCTATATCAGGGCTTGTCAAACACACCGCCACTGTTTCTGTCTCCACTCACCTCCCCAGAACACAAATAGAAGCAAGAGAGTTATTTTAAGCTGACTTTACTCCATGCTTTTGACTCTCTCTCACCCCGACCTGGGGTGTATTTTACAAATTACAATACACAATTACAGCAGCGTTGTTTGCTGAAATTGCTATTATAAAATTACAATTGCAAACGCTGTGTTGTCCAATTGCAATCGGTTTACAACGCTGGCGGTCTCTGCTACAGTATAGATGGGTGCAGAGTTGCTCGTTACCCGATTCAAAAAGTGTTTTCAAGTCGCACATGGAGCAGAAACGTCCTGTCAGCTGTCTGGCGATCCCGGTAGATCTGCGAGAGGCCAGTCTGTAACAGTAAGGCTGCTTTGTTGTCCTGTGCTTTGTACTAGTTAGTGTTGGGGGTGGGAGGGGGAATCCAAATTTTAAACTACAATCAGGTTGTATTGTCTTTGAAATACAGGAAAGTACTTTGCTTTTCCATATATTTTTACGTCGTTTTCTCTCATTTTTGGGGATTCTTGCAGGTTTAAATTCTCACCTACAGCAGCGACCTGCGGCCTTAAAGAACATTGATTTGCATTTGGTCCCATGCCTGGGCTGTGTATTGTTTTAAAACTAGCCTGTGAAACGACTGATGCATGAAATGATCATGAGCCAGGAGTTTGAGCAGGGTTACAAACTCACACTAGCCCTGCTGCTGCTGCACCCAGTCCTGGGGTTCAGAGCTCCCTCAATGAAGTCTAGTATTATTATTATTAATATTGAAATGATCAGGAGCCAGGAGTTTGAGCAGGGTTACAAACTCACACTAGCCCTGCTGCTGCTGCTGCTGCTGCTGCTGCACCCAGTCCTGGGGTTCAGAGCTCCCTCAATGAAGTCTAGTATTATTATTATTAATATTGAAATGATCAGGAGCCAGGAGTTTGAGCAGGGTTACAAACTCACACTAGCCCTGCTGCTGCTGCTGCTGCTGCTGCACCCAGTCCTGGGGTTCAGAGCTCCCCTCAATGAAGTCTAGTATTATTATTATTAATATTGAAATGATCAGGAGCCAGGAGTTTGAGCAGGGTTACAAACTCACACTAGCCCTGCTGCTGCTGCTGCTGCTGCACCCAGTCCTGGGGTTCAGAACTCCCTCAATGAAGTCTAGTATTATTATTATTATTATTGAAATGATCAGGAGCCAGGAGTTTGAGCAGGGTTACAAACTCACACTAGCCCTGCTGCTGCTGCTGCTGCACCCAGTCCTGGGGTTCAGAGCTCCCCTCAATGAAGTCTAGTATTATTATTATTAATATTGAAATGATCAGGAGCCAGGAGTTTGAGCAGGGTTACAAACTCACACTAGCCCTGCTGCTGCTGCTGCTGCACCCAGTCCTGGGGTTCAGAGCTCCCCTCAATGAAGTCTAGTATTATTATTATTAATATTGAAATGATCAGGAGGCAGGAGTTTGAGCAGGGTTACAAACTCACACTAGCCCTGCTGCTGCTGCTGCTGCTGCTGCACCCAGTCCTGGGGTTCAGAGCTCCCCTCAGTGAAGTCTAGTATTATTATTATTAATATTGAAATGATCAGGAGCCAGGAGTTTGAGCAGGGTTACAAACTCACACTAGCCCTGCTGCTGCTGCACCCAGTCCTGGGGTTCAGAGCTCCCCTCAATGAAGTCTAGTATTATTATTATTAATATTGAAATGATCAGGAGCCAGGAGTTTGAACAGGGTCACAGGTCATTTAAAGGAATACACTTAATTGAGGGGAGTCCTGAAACCCAGGATTGTGCTACAGGGTTAGTTTCCAGCCATGTGCCACAAAAAAACAAGCAAAAAAATTCAACTTAAAACTCATGATAGATTGCAGCGTGGTACCAAAGAGGATTTGAGACAGTGTTATAGTTTTGTAATTATGATGAAATCGCCCTCTAATACATTATTTGAAGAGGCCAGGCTAATCTTGGATTAATTGATGTCAAAGGGTGATTTTGACGGCAAGATTAAGGCAAAATGGATCAGATTCTTTTTGTTGGGTTTGTTTTAATGGTTTTGAACCGCCAGCCAAGGAAAAGGAAAAAACTATAATGTATTGCCCGCTTTTTAACCTCAAAGTTAATTTTTTACAAGGCAAATTATATATATATATATATATATATGAAGAAAACGACAGCAATTTAGTACACCTCCTGCTCAAAGCGCATCGTCGTTTTTACAAATGCAAAACCACAATGATTTCACATCCACACACCTGTGACATTTGCTCTGCATTAAAAACACGCCTATTCTGGAAATGCTAGTGCTGTAAAAACGACAAATTCCTCAGCTAATAATGTACACGCAACACACAGAAACAACAAACTGTTTATCTTTCATTAAAATCGTATAAAAGATGGATTGCAGCATTGAGGGATGTTATATTGATCGACAATGACGTATTATCGTTTAATAATGACGTATTATCGTTTAATTATAACGTCATAAAACTTAAAATAACATTCACACACCCCGTATCACACAGTCTTCCCTCGAAACAACACGATTAAATGATTTATTTTTACAGCCTCGTTTAAGCCGGTTTCGTGGGTTCTTGCAGATTTAAATCATACACAGAAACGACAGGATTTAGACAGTAGGTTCCATCGCCAAAATAAACAAATAAATTGTATATTTATTTGTAAGGGTTTTTAAAAAAAAACCTAACTTATTTTCTAACCATACTTATATATCCCAGGATATATATATATATATATATATATATATATATATATATATATATATATATATATATATATAGTAATTTGACAAAACACACACACAAGCAACAGCGTTTGCAGATCAAGGAAGCAGTTGAAAGTTAACAAAAATCAAACTAAAACACATATAAGTTAAACTATCCGACAGCTGCTGCTTGTCTTAATTGAGAAGAAGAGGGGGGAAAAAAAAAAAAGGATTGTCGGACTTGTAAACAAATGATTTGTTTTCAAGTTATTTGTGTTTGATATTTTTTTTTTATAAATAAAATTAATGCGACTCACCTGAACGCTGTCTTTCTCGTTCACTGTTGATAATGGCGTTCTGGTAGACATTTTGAGGTTTATTTAAAAAGAAAAAAAAGAAAAGCTTTTTTTCTTTCTAAAATGTAGACAACATTATATATATCTATATATATATATAAAGATTATAAATCAAAAAGTTGAGACCCACATTGAGGGGAAGAAAAAATATGTTTTTGTTTCGGAGGTTCCAAAAAAAGGGTAAAAATATAAACTTTTTTTCAGCTACAGCACCCCCTAAAAATATATATACTTTATTTAAACAAAAATATATATATAACTTAACTTTTTTTTTAAAAAAACCGTCTGTTTTTACATTTGGCTTCTCCCCTCACGAGGAAGTGAAAATGTAAATAGAGAGGGGAGAGAGATAGAAGGGGTAGTTGTATTGAGTGGGATACCCGGGCGGAGGAGCTTGTTCTCCGGTACGAGGGTTCGAATCGAGGCCGGGGATTACTGGGTTCAGCTAGGCCAAGCGGAACTCGACCTCTGGTTTGAAGGGAAAAAACAAAACAAAAAAAAACCCCACCACCACCCCCCCTCTCTCTCTCTCTCAAAAAAAAAATGTGTTCGCGTCTCAGTCCGGATAGCAAGGCTGCAAAAAAACAAAAACAAAAAAATAGGTCCCCTCCGTTTCGTGAAATCCAAGTTTCGCTGTGAGTGTGATGCAAATCTGGAGAGGTCCCGGTAAATAGTTGTGTGTTTGTTTGTTTTTTTTTTTTTTAATTTTTATTTTTTTGTTGTTGTTTTGTAGCTGGGCTCCGGTGGTCTCCGGTATCTCCGAGCCGTCTCCCTGATTCAGAAACTGAGAATCCGGAACAGACACTATGAACATGGCCGCCGCAGCCGCTGTGAGGGGTGGTGGAAAGGGGCTGTCCGTCCGCCGACGAACGAAACTCGGCTCGCTTCGGCAATCTCCGGAAGCCACCGACTCCCTTCGGGCTTTCCCGTGCTTTGCTTTGACATGCCGCTTGCGAAAGTTGGGGAAAAAAAACCGAATCATTGGACCGACCAGCGTGACGTCACCCGACCAGCCCACGCTTCGTTGGTTGATGAAGTCCGATTTTGCAATAATTCAAGCGCTTCCGTATTTATTCCACTAAATATACTTTTTTGTCGTTTTGATTTTTATGATTTTTGGTACGCAAGTGTTTTTTTTCTAGTATCTTTGACTTGAATGTCTTTGTGACGTCATTCACTGTATAGAGCGAATGATGTCACGATCTACTGTTACATTCTATTTTAAACTGTGTATTTTCTCAGCTCATTGGATTATAAATGCATGTATACATTATGAAGGGCCAGTAAACGTTACTTGACATGCGTATTAGGACCCGGTTGGTATGCTGTTTAAACGTAAAATTAATTCAAAACGTGTTTATATTATTGATTTTAGGACAGCTCCCCACCCCAGAACCGAACATCAGGGGCAATCGACAACAACTGATACATTGAGAACAGTTTATTATTCAGAAGCACGATGTAAATATAAACCAGCACGTTTTTTTTTTTAAATAAACGTCACGGGCAGCATTGGAACGCGGCCTGGAACCGAGTCTATTATGAATTAGTCTGCTGCCACCCAGCGGCAACTCTGTGAAACGACACCCTTTTTGATTCGGTTTAAATGATGCTAATTGTTGATATAGCAGCTTGTTCAGCCCCCCAGCGTGTCTAGCTAACAAGCTCAGGTGCGTCTGATTATTAAACTCCCAGTGAAACCAGGAATGGATCAGAACTGAATTTTGTAGTCAAAGGAAGACAGGGAGGGGGAAACACAGAGAGGAAAAGAGAAAAACACACACAAGGGAACCACAGGGGTAAAATCAACGCCTTTATATTTGTCAAAATACAGTATGTACACAGATTTAAAATAATAATACACTCCGATTAGAGAACATATCAATACTTACAAAAAAAAAAACCACACACACATCAGCCATCAAAAGTCCAACTATATATAATTTTTTTTTTTTTTGCTCGCATCGCTCTTGTCCAGCCCTCCTATTGGTCGAGCACCTCGTCAATCGGCAGCGTCATGGTGTCCGAGTAGAACCCGCCCTCATTGTCCCCGCCCCCGAAGATCAGTAGAGTGTGGGGGCGTGGCTCCGGCCGCCAGTCTTCCTCTGTGGGTTCTGACCCCGCCTCCTCCTCTGCTGTTGTCAGGGTAACCATGGAATGCCCCGCTCTGGGCAATGCTGAGAGAATGGGGTGGATCAGGGCTGTCCAGCTGTTATTTACTGGGGTTAAAACAGAAAAATATTGAGACTCACAAATCCTGAGCATGGAATATATAACTGGGGCAGACTCCCCTGCCCCCCAAAAAAATGCCTTATTTCACAAAAAAACAGGTATTTCAATTTTAAACCATGAGATTTATTAAAAGTTGAAAAAATACAGCTGTAGGAGTTAATATATACAGCAGGCTGTGTGGTCCAGTGGTTAAAGAAAAGGGCTTGTAACCAGGAGGTCCCCGGTTCAAATCCCACCTCAGCCACTGACTCATTGTGTGACCCTGAGCAAGTCACTTCGCCTCCTTGTGCTCCGTCTTTCGGGTGAGACGTAGTTGTAAGTGACTCTGCAGCTGATGCATAGTTCACACACCCTAGTCTCTGTAAGTCGCCTTGGATAAAGGCCTCTGCTAAATAAACTAATAATAATAAATAGTAAAACGGATACATTTCACGGGAATCGTGAAATCCTCACGCAGGGCGCCAGGAGCATGGCAATGGGCTCTCACCGGTGTTGAAGATGAAGGAGTCTTTCAAGGCAACATTCCCATCATACCCTCCGTGAATCACAAAGCTGGAATCGGACAGAGTGGCACAGGCATGCCAGCTGGGAAAAACAAAACCAGCCAGGAATCACAAGACAGCTCTGGTAAAGTTTTGAACTCGCTCAGCTTCATAGAGTCCAATGAAAGCTGCTGAATAATGTTCCCTTGTTAACATATTGAATTCCACCCCCTCTATATAGAATGAACTCCCTCAGCTTCATAGAGTCCAATGAAAGCTGCTGAATAATGTTCCCTTGTTAACATATTGAATTCCACCCCCTCTATATAGAATGAACTCCCTCAGCTTCATAGAGTCCAATGAAAGCTGCTGAATAATGTTCCCTTGTTAACATATTGAATTCCACCCCCTCTATATAGAATGAACTCCCTCAGCTTCATAGAGTCCAATGAAAGCTGCTGAATAATGTTCCCTCGTTAACATATTGAATTCCACACCCTCTATACAGGGTTAAAAGATAAAAAAGGAAAAATAAAATTTAAAACACACAGCCAAGTGTAGTGCATACCTCCGAGGTGAAGGGGGCGCTCCACTGACATCCACTTTGGAAAACTCCATGAGACCTGCATGGGATGAACCGACAGCATTACTGAGGAACTTCGAAAATGTATAAAAAAGATCAAATAATTTAAAATAGCTAATGTAACGTGTTCCATAATGTATAGGGTCAGCAGTGTGGAGTAGTGGTCAGGGCTCTGGACTCTTGACCGAGGGTCGTGGGTTCAATCCCAGGTGGGGGGACACTGCTGCTGTACCCTGGATAAGGCGTCTGCTTAGAAATAATAATGAATTTAAAAAAATTATATATTTTTAATCCATCCCCATGATGTCGGCTTGCATGAAAGGGAGAATGAGATTCGGTATTTATTTATTTTTTTAACCCCTGGTACAGAGGGAGCTGTCGAGTCGTTCTGCTTACCCAGATCCAGTATATGCATGTCGTTGAAGCAGACAGGAGTGTCCCAGCCTCCAAAAACATACAGCTTCCTCTGAGCAGAGACAGGCAGAGTGACTGAAGAGAGAGAGAGAGAGAGAGAGAGAGAGAGAGAGAGAGAGAGAGAGAGAGAGACAGCATCACAGCAAGACCCAGGACTGAGAGATCAACTACAAGGCTGGGAATCAGACTCCTATTGCACAGCAGTGTGATCCACAGGGAGAGAGAGAGAGAGAGAGAGAGCAGATACAGGCGAGGGAGGGACGGAGGGAGGGGAGGAAGAGAGAGAGAGCAGATACAGGAGAGAGCAGATACAGGTGAGAGGAGAGAGAGAGAGAGAGAGAGAGAGAGAGAGAGAGAGCGAGCAGATACAGGTGAGGAAGAGAGGGAAAGAGGGAGGGAGGGAGAGAGAGTGAGCAGATAGAGGTGAGGGAGGGAGGAGAGAGATACAGGTGAGGGAAGGAGAGGAAAGAGAGAGAGAGAGAGAGAGAGAGAGTACACACTGTGAAGGTTTTAGCACACCAGCTTGATCAGCCCCCAGTGTGTCTAGCTAACAAGCTCAGGTGTGTCTGATTATTAAACTCCCAGTGAAAGCAGGACTGGATCACACTGCTGTGCAGCGGGAGTCTGGTTCCCGTCAACGCTTGTAAGCGGAGCGTGTTTTATAGTGCTGAAGCGTTTCTCACCCGATCAGCGGCCGGTCCCTCTCCAAGTACAATGGGCTGGTACCAGATTTCATGCTGCGGGTCAAAGATGTACAGGAGTCGCTGCAGCCGTCGGGCTCGGGTGGGGCATCGGGAACACCCTCCGAAAACAAAGAGCTCCCAGCGGAACAGAGAGGTGCTGTGATAGGCCAGAGGGGCACCTTGCCCATCGCCTGAGGAAGGGGGAAAACAACACCAGTCTCCCTCAAAACACAGCGGACAGACACCTGATCCCACTCATCAGATCGAGACTGGAAGGAAACTAAATGATTTATTCATTTATTATTTAGTTAAGCAATAACCTTTCTTTACCCGATCGCCGGAAACAGAGGGCTGTATTAATTCGCGATGCAAGGCTCCTGCAGAGCTAGTTGTAGTTAAAGAACTACAGTTCCCATCATCCCTCAGGGTTGCCACAGCTGGGAGGCATGCTGGGAACTGTAGTTCTAGCTAGGCTGTACCGATTAAGCTCGTTAAATCGACGAATCGCGATGCTTTCTGTGCATGAGCTATACAAGGCCACAGCTTTGCACGTGTAGAATGTTCTTGAAATGAAGGAGAGCGTGTTTCTTACGGATATGTCATCTCTTCATTAAAACGACCAGAGAAGTAACTGAATCGCCCCACTGCATGCGTCCGTGCAACCCTCCCTCCTCCTCCTCCTCCTCCTCCTCCTCCTCCTCCTCCTCCTCCTCCCTCCCCTCCTCCTCTTCTCCTCCCTCCCTCCTCTTCTCCTCCTTCCTCCTCCTCCTCCTTCCTCCCTCCTCCTCCTCCTCCTCCTCCTCCTCCCTCCCTCCTCGTCCCTCCCTCTCTCTCTCCTCCCCTTCTCCTCCCTCCCACTCTCCTCCTCCCCTCCCTCTCTTCTCCTCCCTTCCCTCTCTCCTCCTCCCTTCCCTCTCTCCTCCTCCTCCTCCGTCCCTCCCTCCTCGTCCCTCCCTCTCTCTCTCCTCCCCTTCTCCTCCCTCCCCTCTCCTCCTCCTCCTCTCTCTCCTCCTCCTCGTCCCTCCTCCCTCTCTCTCTCTCCTCCTCCTCCCCTCCCTCTCTCCTCCTCGTCCCTCCCCTCCTCGTCCTCCTCTCTCTCTCCCCTCCTCATCTTCCTCCTCCCTTCCCTCCTCTCCTCTCTTCCCTCCTCCTCCTCCTCTCTCTCCTCCCTCTCCTCCCTCCCTCTCTCCTCCTCCCTTCCTCCTCTCCTCTCCTCTCCTCCTCCTCCCTCTCCCCCCCCTCTCTCCACCTCCTCCCTTCCCTCTCCCTCTCCCTCTCCTTCTCCTCCCTCTCTCCCTCCTTCTCCTCCCTCTCTCTCTCTCTCTCTCCTCTTCCCCTCCCTCCTCTCTCTCTCCCCTCCCCCTGCCCTCTCACCTCCACCGTGGTCCAGCGCCACGTCTTGGTAGCCAGGATGTGGATGTCGTTGAACCACTTTTTGTTCTTGGAGCCTCCGAAGACGTAGATGCGCTCCGTTTCCGGGTCGAAGGTCGCGGTGTGGCGATCGACATTCAGGGTGGGGCCGTTGGCGCGACCGTCTCATGGCAACCCAGGAACAGGTGTCTATAGCGAGGGGAAACGTTAACATAATCGAACGACATGCGGCTTTATTTGAAGGATCATTTTGTAGTTTATTTGTAGTTTATTTTTGGCCACAGCTGTACCCTGTCAGTGATATTATAGGTGTAGCTAATGTGAACGGCTTCCAATGGGGGCGGGGTTTATAATGTGCATTCTAATGGATTCCAAAGGGGGCGGGGTTTATAATGTGCATTCTAATGGATCCAAAGGGGCGGGTTTATAATGTGCATTCTAATGGATTCCAATGGGGCGGGGTTTATAATGTGCATTCTAATGGATTCCAAAGGGGCGGGGTTTATAATGTGCATTCTAATGGATTCCAATGGGGGGGGTTTATAAAGTGCATTCTAATAGGTTCCAATGGGGGGGGTTTATAAAGTGCATTCTAATGGATTCCAATGTGGGGGGTTTATAAAGTGCATTCTAATAGATTCCAGTGGGGCGGGGTTTATAATGCCGGGGGTCTCCGCTGTACCTGTGTGGAGCTTCCACATGGGGTCCTTACAGAACTGCATTCTGGATCCCTGCCCCCCGATCAGGAGGGCTGTCTGCCCCCCGATAGAGCACAGGGCCTGGCCCCACCGGCCGGAGGGAGTGCCTAAACCAACCAGACCACCAACACAGAGAGAGAGAGAGAGAGAGAGAGAGAGAGAGAGAGAGAGAGAGAGAGAGAGAGAGAGAGATTTACCAGGAATGCAATTCGACAGCTGTACAATAGAGAAGAAAATGAGGAGAGTGTATAAACAGGGTCCCGCCTCGAACCCTGCTTTTACCTCCTGTGCCGGCGGGGGCAGTGGAGGCTGGGGGCCCTCGATCTTCCCGGCCCCTGCTGGGTTCAAAGAGCTGGTCTGGCTGGCGTGGGCCGCTGGTTTGACTCTCTGCCGGGGGTGGTGCGTTTGGAGGAGGGGCGGGGCTGTTGGGACAGGCGTTCTCCTCGCCTCCCCTCCTCCTCCTCCTCCTCCTCCTTCACTCTCATCCCTCGTTTCCTCTTCCCGTGAGACTCCTTCACAGCAGGGGCGGGGAGGGCGGGGGCTGGAGCTGGTGAGCAAACAGATTCAAAATAACCCGAGTCCTACAGGAAGCTATTTTCTATCACTGAGAAATAAAACATTATACAAATTATACACACACACACACACACACACACACACACAAACATATCTCAATATCTATCTATCTATCTATCTATAATGTTACTATTTTAATTACATTTCAAAACGCTTTGATCACTTAACAGCTAAACTGCATCAACACGATCCGGCCTAGCCACGTGAGAATACACACGAGCACTCTTCATTTTAAAATCGGACATCATTTTAAAACACAAGAGATTTCTCTACCTTGGCGTTTTCTCCGTCTTGCAGAGTGCGGTCTGTGGATCCTTCAACCGGGACTGGACCCTTCCCCAGCAACTAGAGAGACACCAACAAACCCGCCAGCCCTCAACTCATGAGGGAGGGATGCTACAAAGCAACGTTACTGTCGCTGCTATTAGCGACACTGAAATACCCCAAACCCTTCACCGTTTCTTAAAGTGTTTGAAGCGGAGTCTCTGTCGAGGCAAACACTGGTGAACGAGGAGACAAAAACCACACACACAGGCAGGGGTGGCTGGTGTGGATCAGGGGCTGATTCCCGTTCAGAGTGAATTCAGAAACAGCTGCTTGGGTTTTGACGATCGCTGCTTTTCTTAAAGACTCTATGGAGAACAGCGACCCACACAAACCCGAGCAGCTGTTTCTGAATTCACTCTGAACGGGAATCAGCCCCCGATCCACACCAGCCCCCTCGTCTGACTGTAGAGAGCTCTGGGTAATTGGTTCGTGCAGCTCTGCAGTGGTGGTAAATAAATAAATAAATAAATAAATAAATAAAATACAAATCACATGGTTTGGTGTAAACCCAGTGGCTTCAAATTACCCTTCCTTGAACTGGGAGCCTCAGAGCCTCCCAGTCTTCCCAGTTCTCTCCCACTCCACGCTCCCAGTACAGGCATCTGTACAAATCAGAGAGAGAGAGAGAGAGAGAGAGAGAGAGAGAGAGAGAGAGAGAGAGAGAGTTCAGCAGATTATCTATTAAACCACACCAGATTCTTACACACACACACACATTGCTCCCTTGTATAAGACAGCAGAAGCTGCTCTGAACGATTTGGAAATGATAAGAAAACGGGAGGAAATGACTTTCCTGAGCAAGGCATCGGTTCATCTGACAGCCGCTGTGTCCTGCTGAATGAGAAACGAGGTCGAATTTCTATCAAGAGCAGGGCTGGGAACGAGACTCCCGCTGCACAGCAGTGTGATCCAGTCCTGGTTTCACTAGGAGTTTAATAATCAGACACACCTGAGCTTGTTAGCTAGACACACTGGGGGCTGATCAAGCTGGTAGCAGTAAAACCTGGAATGGATCACACTGCTGTGCGATAGGAGTCTCATTCCCATCCCTGTAGTTGAAAAATACAACAGGCACTCCAATGATTAAAATCAGCACACAGCGTCTGTTGGTTCTTACCTGTTTTTTGGGGTCAGTGTCCCGAGGGTCCGAGGTCCCCCCTCTCCCCCGGTCACCTGCACATCGATCACCGTGTCCGCGGAGAAAGAGCACCAATCACCGCGGCTAAACACGACGAGCGCGTCCGGCCGGGAGTCCAGCAAAGCAGCGGTGAACTGCAACGACTCCAAATCACTTCAGGGGAAAAAAATACAAGAAACACAGACTGGTTACAAACTCACTAGCCCTGCTGCTGCTGCTGCTGCTGCACCCAGTCCTGGGGTTCAGAGCTCCCATCAATGAAGTCTAGTATTATTAATATTGAAATGATCAGGAGCCAGGAGTTTGAGCAAGGTTACAAACTCACACTAGCCCTGCTGCTGCTGCTGCTGCACCCAGTCCTGGGGTTCAGAGCTCCCCTCAATGAAGTCTGTTATTATTATTAATATTGAAATGATCAGGAGCCAGGAGTTTGAGCAGGGTTACAAACTCACACTAGCCCTGCTGCTGCTGCTGCTGCTGCTGCACCCAGCCCTGGGGTTCAGAGCTCCCCTCAATGAAGTCTAGTATTATTATTATTAATCAGATATTTGACGTTAAATATTGTTAAAACAGCTGCATCAATTATTAAAGGTTTGCATTACATTAAAAAAGCAAATTAAAACAAAATAACAGCCTATACGATTTGAAGTTATTTCTATCTCGTTCCAAGTTTAAAAGTCTAATCCGAAATATATCGAATACAGTGTAATGGAACACAGCGCTTGTCAACAGAACTCTGACTGCGTCACACACACGCGTCACACACACACAGTGGCGCCTAAACTACACGCTGTTTTAACAAAATTACGGTAAAGCATTAGTCGCTGGATTTAAGTTTTAAAATCCTCGCGCGTTTGTGTAATTAATACCCGACCGTTGCAACCAGCAATGCATAAATTAATTACAGTATACGCTTATTTTTTAATTAAAATATGACATGTTACCTGTCTTGCACGGGACTTGATAAATGCAGCAGAAGTTGAAATCGACAAGCTACGTTAACTAGCTAATCGCCGTTTAATTATTCAATGATCTGCGGCACTATATTGCTGTGCAAACTCTTAACAGGACACAGGATTTATCAAAAACAAACACACACTTACCATCGCAGCTTGCACGGAACTTGATCGGTGCTACAAACGGCATATATACTGAAATCCTCCATGCTCCGGCTGTACTGTACGTTAATAAAATAGCTGAGTTAAAAATACCACACACACACACACAAAATGCACGGTCTGCTGCGTTATATTCTCTTGCTCCGCTCGAATTTTGAACCAACATCTCCCGCCAACCTTCCAAACCAGGAGCCAGAGGGCGTGGCTTCTGTGTGAGTGACGTGTGCGTCACCGACAGAACCCTGAGACGCTGGACCAATCACTGCAGTTTATTTATGTGTTGCGGCGCTCCAATAACAAAACAAGACCGTCTGTTTGAAGCCTATGAG
>JAGXEW010000089.1:222461-240119 GCA_030684275.1 Acipenser oxyrinchus oxyrinchus | reverse complement strand
AAGCTTTCTGCAAAGCCACATTCTGTATAAAATTTTTTTTTTAAATGAAGGGATATTAACTTCTGAAAAAGTAATCTACCGATTACTTTCTCCAAAAATGTAATCTGTCATGGATTACCGATTACTTTTGGATTACTTTAGCCAAAAGGCACAGTTTTACACTGTCAATACCACCTGGTTAATAGTAACACACTGCACTAAGTATCTTTAAAATTTCCAAACTCAGTTCCTTTCCTGTGTTAAGCAGATGTGGGCAGTTCTTATGGTTCACTTGCTGTAATGTAGTAACTCTCTCTCTCTCTCTCTCTCTCTCTCTCTCTCTCTCTCTCTCTGCATTTGTGTGCTAGGTTTGGTTTAGAAGTTCAGATGCTGTTCTTCAGTCGTGCCTGCCACAGATGGATGCAACAGCATTGCAGACCACTTTCAAACGATTAAATAACTTTATGGAGCCATAGCTACTGCCCGGACGGAGGTGGCTTAATTGCAAAACCACTTTCGCACGCCAGACGCGGATCCTTTCACCCAGACTGATTTGCAAGTCAAATGAAGTCCATAAACAAATGACCTAAGCATATGTGCCTCTTGGCTGACCAGGAATTCAAGTGTGGAGATCACAGAGCATATATATATATATATATATATATATGTGCGGACATATGGAAGACTAGCAAGCAAATGCATGACAGCCTCAGAGGAAAGGGATGGCATTTAAAATATAAAGGAAATTTGAAAAAGTGTGTGTTATCACACTCCTAGTAAAACCAGGAATGAGTCACACTGCTGTGCAATGGGAGTCTGTACTAATATATCCGATAGGACCCATTCCCAAAAAACCACAGCGGCTTTAATTCGCAACACCCACCATACCAGCGTCAATATCCGATGCGACATTGGTTCTGGCGGGATCAGTCTGTACAGATGCGACTCTGGGTCGATTGTTGATCGCGGTTTGTCCACTAATTAATCATCAATCTGTTTAAAACTTCTAGTTTCTTCCAAACTCTGCAGGGTGTTCTGTAACGGTGCTGTGCGTCTCACTCCTGGCCAGAAAATACAGAAGGGTTTGGGGTGGGGTTTTTTTCTATAGGGAATGTTTACTTAAGGGGAAATGAAATCGAACTAACCTTGCAATAACAGAGAAAGCCTTTTGTTCTCCTCACACGCATGGAAAGCACCATCTGTTGCATCGAATTATATTCCTTTATCAGTTCATCACAAATTCAGAAAATGGGGAGGGACGGAGGGAGGGAGGGAGAGGGGGGGCAGAGGATAGGTCCAGTGGTTAAAGAAAAGGGGTCTTGATAGCAGGAGGTTCAAATCCCGGCTCAGCCACTGACTCCCTGTGTGTGCGTGCGGGACCCTGAGCAAGTCGCTTCACCTCCTTGCGCTCCGTCCTTCGGATGAGACGGAAAACAAACGAGCTCCTATTGGAAGTGACTCTGCAGCAGCAGCAGCAGCAGCAGTTGCTGATGAAGCAGAGTTCACCCCCCCTAGTCTCTGTGAGTCGCTTTGCATAAAAGCCTCCGCTAAATGACTCATTAATAATAAGAGCGATTGTAGCCAACAAAACGCTTCCCTGAAATCTGAACTGTGATGCCCTTCCGTCAGCGTCACACACCGATCAATTAAAAACCATCATCTTAGATGCTACACGTGAGGTTAAAAGAAGCGTGCAGTTTCCAACACGCACGCACGCACGCAAACGCACACGCACGCACACACAGTATAATAAACGGGAAGCCCCAGCTCAATGATCCCCACGCGGTTTTGCACACCAACGAAACTGAACTGAGGCAACACTTACTGGAATTTTCCAAGGGAGGTATTTATAAAATTATATATATATAAAAACTAAACGTGAAAAAACACGTGTCCAGCTACATTTTATTAATAACAACAACATACCACAGTTGCGCATAAATAAGTTTAACTTACCATTTGCCGTTATAATAATAATTGAAAGTTATTTATGCGCAATATCTAGTTTGATTTTGTATTACCGTGGAGGCGCATGCAGACCAATATAGAAAGCTGCGAAACCCTAACGTTGAAAGTTATGTGAACTCCTTATTATTAATATTATGATGATTATTGTGTGGTAGTGCTAGTCGCAATGTGTTTTATTAGAGAACACGTGACTAAATCAAATGTCTAAGGAAGTTTTATTTAACTTTACTCTAAAAGTACGCCACCTTGACGTCTTGTGTGAAAATAAAATACTACGAAAAACACCAATAATTCAAGATAAATCAATAATACACACACACATAAATAATGTGTAAATATATATATATATATATATATATATATATATATATATATATATTATATACACAGAGAGAGAGAGATTATAATAGTATTAATAATATTATTATTATTATTATTATTATTATTATTATTATTATGAATTCCTTAGCAGACGATAAGAATGATGTATAATTTTTATATACATATATAATATCTATAGAAACACAGCGGATATTTAGATCGACTCACCGTTATATGTCGCGTTGGAAGGTGACAGGATATCACAGAAATGAAACGAAGTCGTCTTTTTATTTTCAGGATCACCACATCGTATATTCAAGTCCTTGCGGGTTTTCCTTCCCCGAATTGTATTGAAGAAGCGTCTCACAGACACGCACAGCACGGCTAAGCCGAAGCACAAACGTTTTCTGCATTGAAAACCCGACAGGCGAAATCTACCTCGCCAACAAACCGACAGAAAAGGGCAGCTCGACTCTTGAGACGCTCCCGTTTAAACCAAACAAACCCGAAACATCTCCAAAATCTTTCTCTTCTCGCTGTAATACGATGAAGTCGCACGCCCAACGCCCAATCGACAGCAAGTGACTGTTCGTGATATTATTATCGACACATCCCGTCCGGTTATTCTGCTTAATCGATGAGGGGCTGTGAACGACACGTTAGCAAAACACAAAGCCGGCGGACACTAAACCTACAGGTGTTCATATTTGCATAGAGACTAGACCGGCCCTCTAACCTACACCGCCGTTCACGTGGGTGTGGTCATTATCATCAGAGAGGGTGGGGTAATTAGCAGAGAACAAGGGGGTGTTTTCTATATATTTTTTTGGGTTAATTTTATAAGCATTGTAAAGCGCAGTGAGCCATTATAATTAGGGACTTCTGAACAAAAGGGCGTTCAAAATGTAAAGTCTCTCTCTCTCTCTCTCTCTCTCTCTCTCTCTCTCTCTCTCTCTCTCTCTCTCATACAAAATTTCTGTGGATGATGTCATGATTATTAGAATATAATTTTGTATATATATATATATATATATATATATATATATATATATATATATATATATATATATATATATATATATTGACGAAGAAAAGTCAATATATATATATATATTACAAATTACAAATTTGACCATAAACAATACCTCCTCATTAATTTCATTATGGGATGTGTCCCGCAACTCAAGCACGGATGAAACTACACCAAGATATCAATTATAAGAGCCGTCCTTACCCAACAAGAGGTCTGACGACAGTGATGCGCGTTGCAATTGTATTCGAGTCCACAAGGTGGCGCTTTAGTACACTTTAGTTCCAACTGATGCCTGGTGAAGCCCGGGTGTGTGTTGTGTTTATTTCACAGCACTCTGGAGGGGGGGGAGGAGGAGGAGGAGGAGGGAGGAGGAGGAGGGGAGGAGGAGGGGGAGGGGAGGGGTTTATGGGTCACCCATCCGCAGTGAAGCTCCGCTGTGCCTGGGGTACTGATGAGTCTGTCGCAGTGGGCTTTACTGTAAAAAACACACACACACTCACACATACAAAATCCTTCAAGAAGCTGCTTGAGGAGATTCTGGGATCAATAAGCTACTACACACACACACACAGCACAGATGGGCTGAATGGGACACACACACACGTTTGGAAACTCTCTTACGCTCTTACACACAAATCAGATCCATCACACACACACACACACAAATCAGACCCAAACACACACACACACACACACACACAAATCAGACCCAAACACACAGACACACACACACACACACAAATCAGACCCAAACACACACACACAGAGACACACACACACACAAATCAGACCCAACACACACACACAGACAGACACACACAAATCAGACCCACACACACACACTGACACAAACACACACAAATCGGATCCACACACACACAGACACACACACACACACACACACACACACACACACACACACACACACACACACACAGACACAAACACACACACACACACACACACACACACACACACACACACACACACACACACACACACACACACACACACACACACACACACACACACACACACACACACACACACACACACACACACACACACACACACACACACACACACACACACACACACACACACACACACACACACACACACACACACACACACACACACACACACACACACACACACACACATCTTTCGTTGTCGAATTAACTGATGAATAAAAAAACAAGACAACGAGGTGTAAAAAAAAATATTTTTAATAAATTACTTTGATGACGTCGTTTTTCCCCAGACAAATAAATAGAGGGAGATTTACTGTCATAGTATTAGCATCAGTATTACAACTATTAGTATTATCATTAGTATTATTAGTATTATTAGTATTTTACAGAATGACGTCTCCCCACGTCACACACGCATCAATACCAGCGGACAAACATGAAGGTTCAACTCAGGCCAGTGAAAACTAGACGGAACTTCTTAAAGGGAAATGTATTTATCCCTGGCATAACTACAGTGCGGTATTTCTGTTTCAAACAAAGTTTTTTTGCTTTAATTGGTTTTGAAAAGAGATGCCAGATTTGGCAGAGGCTCACAGTTTCATCGCTTATCTTTCTGTCAACAAACAACAGCACAGCCTGCAGTACCCTGATAGAGGCACCGGGGAGCCGAGGAGCACAGACCCAGAGGGGACTCCTGGAAAACACAAACAGTATAGACTGTATTGAATTAGCTGGCTCTCAGATCCCCAGTACAGCACTGAGTTCTCTATACTAGACTGTATTGAATTAGCTGGCTCTCAGATCCCCAGTACAGCACTGAGTTCTCTATACTAGACTGTATTGAATTAGCTGGCTCTCAGATCCCCAGTACAGCACTGAGTTCTCTATACTAGACTGTATTGAATTAGCTGGCTCTCAGATCCCCAGTACAGCACTGAGTTCTCTATACTAGACTGTATTGAATTAGCTGGCTCTCAGATCCCCAGTACAGCACTGAGTTCTCTATACTAGACTGTATTGAATTAGCTGGCTCTCAGATCCCCAGTACAGCACTGAGTTCTCTATACTAGACTGTATTGAATTAGCTGGCTCTCAGATCCCCAGTACAGCACTGAGTTCTCTATACTAGACTGTATTGAATTAGCTGGCTCTCAGATCCCCAGTACAGCACTGAGTTCTCTATACTAGACTGTATTGAATTAGCTGGCTCTCAGATCCCCAGTACAGCACTGAGTTCTCTATACTAGACTGTATTGAATTAGCTGGCTCTCAGATCCCCAGTACAGCACTGAGTTCTCTATACTAGACTGTATTGAATTAGCTGGCTCTCAGATCCCCAGTACAGCACTGAGTTCTCTATACTAGACTGTATTGAATTAGCTGGCTCTCAGATCCCCAGTACAGCACTGAGTTCTCTATACTAGACTGTATTGAATTAGCTGGCTCTCAGATCCCCAGTACAGCACTGAGTTCTCTATACTAGACTGTATTGAATTAGCTGGCTCTCAGATCCCCAGTACAGCACTGAGTTCTCTATACTAGACTGTATTGAATTAGCTGGCTCTCAGATCCCCAGTACAGCACTGAGTTCTCTATACTAGACTGTATTGAATTAGCTGGCTCTCAGATCCCCAGTACAGCACTGAGTTCTCTACACTAGACTGTATTGAATTAGCTGGCTCTCAGATCCCCAGTACAGCACTGAGTTCTCTATACTAGACTGTATTGAATTAGCTGGCTCTCAGATCCCCAGTACAGCACTGAGTTCTCTATACTAGACTGTATTGAATTAGCTGGCTCTCAGATCCCCAGTACAGCACTGAGTTCTCTATACTAGACTGTATTGAATTAGCTGGCTCTCAGATCCCCAGTACAGCACTGAGTTCTCTATACTAGACTGTATTGAATTAGCTGGCTCTCAGATCCCCAGTACAGCACTGAGTTCTCTATACTAGACTGTATTGAATTAGCTGGCTCTCAGATCCCCAGTACAGCACTGAGTTCTCTATACTAGACTGTATTGAATTAGCTGGCTCTCAGATCCCCAGTACAGCACTGAGTTCTCTATACTAGACTGTATTGAATTAGCTGGCTCTCAGATCCCCAGTACAGCACTGAGTTCTCTATACTAGACTGTATTGAATTAGCTGGCTCTCAGATCCACAGCACTGAGTTCTCTACACTAGACTGTATTGAATTAGCTGCTCTCAGATCCACAGCACTGAGTTCTCTACACTAGACTGTATTGAATTAGCTGGCTCTCAGATCCCCAGTACAGCACTGAGTTCTCTATACTAGACTGTATTGAATTAGCTGGCTCTCAGATCCCCAGTACAGCACTGAGTTCTCTATACTAGACTGTATTGAATTAGCTGGCTCTCAGATCCCCAGTACAGCACTGAGTTCTCTATACTAGACTGTATTGAATTAGCTGGCTCTCAGATCCACAGCACTGAGTTCTCTATACTAGACTGTATTGAATTAGCTGGCTCTCAGATCCCCAGTACAGCACTGAGTTCTCTATACTAGACTGTATTGAATTAGCTGGCTCTCAGATCCCCAGTACAGCACTGAGTTCTCTATACTAGACTGTATTGAATTAGCTGGCTCTCAGATCCCCAGCACAGCACTGAGTTCTCTATACTAGACTGTATTGAATTAGCTGGCTCTCAGATCCCCAGTACAGCACTGAGTTCTCTATACTAGACTGTATTGAATTAGCTGGCTCTCAGATCCCCAGTACAGCACTGAGTTCTCTATACTAGACTGTATTGAATTAGCTGGCTCTCAGATCCCCAGTACAGCACTGAGTTCTCTATACTAGACTGTATTGAATTAGCTGGCTCTCAGATCCCCAGTACAGCACTGAGTTCTCTATACTAGACTGTATTGAATTAGCTGGCTCTCAGATCCCCAGTACAGCACTGAGTTCTCTATACTAGACTGTATTGAATTAGCTGGCTCTCAGATCCCCAGTACAGCACTGAGTTCTCTATACTAGACTGTATTGAATTAGCTGGCTCTCAGATCCACAGCACTGAGTTCTCTATACTAGACTGTATTGAATTAGCTGGCTCTCAGATCCCCAGTACAGCACTGAGTTCTCTATACTAGACTGTATTGAATTAGCTGGCTCTCAGATCCCCAGTACAGCACTGAGTTCTCTATACTAGACTGTATTGAATTAGCTGGCTCTCAGATCCCCAGTACAGCACTGAGTTCTCTATACTAGACTGTATTGAATTAGCTGGCTCTCAGATCCCCAGTACAGCACTGAGTTCTCTATACTAGACTGTATTGAATTAGCTGGCTCTCAGATCCCCAGTACAGCACTGAGTTCTCTATACTAGACTGTATTGAATTAGCTGCTCTCAGATCCACAGCACTGAGTTCTCTATACTAGACTGTATTGAATTAGCTGGCTCTCAGATCCCCAGTACAGCACTGAGTTCTCTATACTAGACTGTATTGAATTAGCTGCTCTCAGATCCACAGCACTGAGTTCTCTATACTAGACTGTATTGAATTAGCTGGCTCTCAGATCCCCAGTACAGCACTGAGTTCTCTATACTAGACTGTATTGAATTAGCTGGCTCTCAGATCCCCAGTACAGCACTGAGTTCTCTATACTAGACTGTATTGAATTAGCTGGCTCTCAGATCCCCAGTACAGCACTGAGTTCTCTATACTAGACTGTATTGAATTAGCTGGCTCTCAGATCCCCAGTACAGCACTGAGTTCTCTATACTAGACTGTATTGAATTAGCTGGCTCTCAGATCCCCAGTACAGCACTGAGTTCTCTATACTAGACTGTATTGAATTAGCTGGCTCTCAGATCCCCAGTACAGCACTGAGTTCTCTATACTAGACTGTATTGAATTAGCTGGCTCTCAGATCCCCAGTACAGCACTGAGTTCTCTATACTAGACTGTATTGAATTAGCTGGCTCTCAGATCCCCAGTACAGCACTGAGTTCTCTATACTAGACTGTATTGAATTAGCTGGCTCTCAGATCCACAGCACTGAGTTCTCTACACTAGACTGTATTGAATTAGCTGGCTCTCAGATCCCCAGTACAGCACTGAGTTCTCTATACTAGACTGTATTGAATTAGCTGGCTCTCAGATCCCCAGTACAGCACTGAGTTCTCTATACTAGACTGTATTGAATTAGCTGGCTCTCAGATCCCCAGTACAGCACTGAGTTCTCTATACTAGACTGTATTGAATTAGCTGGCTCTCAGATCCCCAGTACAGCACTGAGTTCTCTATACTAGACTGTATTGAATTAGCTGGCTCTCAGATCCACAGCACTGAGTTCTCTATACTAGACTGTATTGAATTAGCTGGCTCTCAGATCCCCAGTACAGCACTGAGTTCTCTATACTAGACTGTATTGAATTAGCTGGCTCTCAGATCCCCAGTACAGCACTGAGTTCTCTATACTAGACTGTATTGAATTAGCTGGCTCTCAGATCCCCAGTACAGCACTGAGTTCTCTATACTAGACTGTATTGAATTAGCTGGCTCTCAGATCCCCAGTACAGCACTGAGTTCTCTATACTAGACTGTATTGAATAAGCTGGCTCTCAGATCCCCAGTACAGCACTGAGTTCTCTATACTAGACTGTATTGAATTAGCTGGCTCTCAGATCCCCAGTACAGCACTGAGTTCTCTATACTAGACTGTATTGAATTAGCTGGCTCTCAGATCCACAGCACTGAGTTCTCTATACTAGACTGTATTGAATTAGCTGGCTCTCAGATCCCCAGTACAGCACTGAGTTCTCTATACTAGACTGTATTGAATAAGCTGGCTCTCAGATCCCCAGTACAGCACTGAGTTCTCTATACTAGACTGTATTGAATAAGCTGGCTCTCAGATCCCCAGTACAGCACTGAGTTCTCTATACTAGACTGTATTGAATTAGCTGGCTCTCAGATCCCCAGTACAGCACTGAGTTCTCTATACTAGACTGTATTGAATTAGCTGGCTCTCAGATCCCCAGTACAGCACTGAGTTCTCTATACTAGACTGTATTGAATTAGCTGGCTCTCAGATCTCCAGTACAGCACTGAGTTCTCTATACTAGACTGTATTGAATTAGCTGGCTCTCAGATCCACAGCACTGAGTTCTCTATACTAGACTGTATTGAATTAGCTGGCTCTCAGATCCCCAGTACAGCACTGAGTTCTCTATACTAGACTGTATTGAATTAGCTGGCTCTCAGATCCCCAGTACAGCACTGAGTTCTCTATACTAGACTGTATTGAATTAGCTGGCTCTCAGATCCCCAGTACAGCACTGAGTTCTCTATACTAGACTGTATTGAATTAGCTGGCTCTCAGATCCACAGCACTGAGTTCTCTATACTAGACTGTATTGAATTAGCTGGCTCTCAGATCCCCAGTACAGCACTGAGTTCTCTATACTAGACTGTATTGAATTAGCTGGCTCTCAGATCCCCAGTACAGCACTGAGATCTCTATACTAGACTGTATTGAATAAGCTGGCTCTCAGATCCCCAGTACAGCACTGAGTTTTCTATACTAGACTGTATTGAATTAGCTGGCTCTCAGATCCACAGCACTGAGTTCTCTACACTAGACTGTATTGAATTAGCTGGCTCTCAGATCCCCAGTACAGCACTGAGTTCTCTACACCAGACTGTACACAGTTTTGAACACACAGTATATTGTTTTTTTCAACAGCAGAAATTCTGGAAGACATTGATTATAATAATAATTTTAAAAAGTTGTCACAGTTCTGGGTTTTAAACACAATTACAACGACAAAGGGTCCTTGAGTTTTTAATAGGGCAGCGTTGTTTCTGAATTCACTCTGAAAGGTGAATCAGACCCTCCCCCTCCCTCCCTCCCCTCGATTAATCGTTTTTGCAGCTCATACAATGGATTCTAAAGGAGTCGCAGGACAACACAGCGAATTTAAATAACTGCATAATCAACTATATAAAACAGTCGACAGCTTAAACTTTCACAACTTGAATTTCCAGGCCTGAACTCAAAACTCAAGTATCCTCTCCATTTTCATCCTTATTTAATATATATTCTAAGAAAGAAACGAGTCTCGCACCCAACTCAGTTTTCTTTGTGTCAGTAACAGCCTTTCAAATTGTCCTTCTGCGTTTGTTTGTTTTTAAATATTTGTTTTACAACTTTCAGGTGACAACCCTGAATCTAGAAGCGCAGATACCGTACACCCCGGTCGGACACCCGGTCTTTCTCACAGAGAGGTGAAACGTTTGAAACTTTTTAATGTTCCTAGGACGTGTGAGAAAAGTCATTTTGAAGCCCTGTCTGCTTAGGAAGGCTGCGGGACGCTTCATCAACTGAGCGTGGAAAAGAAAAGAAAAACCAAGCGTGCCCCCTAGAGGTAGAAACTGGTAATGGTGTTTTTACAGCGTTCATAATCGGATGGGAACGTGCCTGCTAAAATTTTAAAACGAGCACGTATTACAGTCGTGTGCAAATGTATCCCACCTGCGGATCCGTCATCGATCTCCATTATAGACACCGCCTGCATGAAAACTCCTCTGGGGGTGAGAATCTCAATTTCCGCTCAGTAATCTATAGAAACAACAGCCGCTCCTGCGTGAAAATGCGTCGGACCGCTTTGCTTTTAAATTAGGTAAACAGCTTCTGAAAAGACTCCTGCGTTTTACCACGCGTGGCTCCGCGTTCCGTTTCTCTTCCTGTTTTAAATGAATTGCACGTGTGGCCGATTAAAGTCATCCATTAAATTAGACAGTCGCTAATTTGCCTATGTCAGCAGTATTCGAAGATTTTTTTGATTTGATTTGATTTCTTCTGCACACGAAATCAAAACTACAGAAGCAATGGGCTGTTGTAATACATGTACACACTGCTGTACACATATATAATGCAAATACGTCTCAAATGATCCTAGTTAGGTTATTTCTATATGGAAGGAGGCTGTGTGGTCCAGTGGTTAAAGAAAAGGGCTTGTAACCAGGAGGTCCCCGGTTCAAATCCCACCTCAGCCACTGACTCATTGTGTGACCCTGAGCAAGTCACTTCACCTCCTTGTGCTCCGTCTTTCGGGTGAGACGTAGTTGTAAGTGACTCTGCAGCTGATGCATAGTTCACACACCCTAGTCTCTGTAAGTCGCCTTGGATAAAGGCGTTTGCTAAATAAACTAATAAAAATTCATTTCCAGTGGTTTCAGCTCCTCTGGCTAAAGAAATCTGTGAAATCCTGTTCTGGGCAAATTTGGTGGAAAAGCTGTGAGCTACTGTGAGGGCCTGAGCAGAAGAAATACATCATCATCATCATCAGTAGAAAACAAATACTATAATAAATAAATAAATAAATAAATCCATCTGAGAATAAAATGTCAAAATTGAAATTTCCTTGTTCTTCATGGTAAAGCAAATGGTGAGTCCTATATTATATATACATATAAATATATATATTGCAACTTAGGGATGTGTGTGTATATATATATGTATATATATATATATATATATATATATATATATATAGACTGGTGTTTTATGGCATCCTGATACAGTAATTGCTTTATCCCACGCTAGTCAGTTTTCTAAGGTCTTTATATATAATCCAGTATTTTTGCATTCTTGAGCGACGTTAAAAAAAACACAAAAAAAAACCCTGATTTGTCTTTTAAAGTTCAGTTTTCTTTAAAAATAAAATAAAATAAATGTATTGCACGTATTGCCAAAATTCCAGATTCTTCCCAGCCTGCCCCTGAGATCAGCCCCTCGTTCTGCAGCGACGCCAAGTCCTTGGACAATCCTGGGAAAATCCTGGGAATCTGGTAATCCTCTCCGCTCAGCTCCATATTTCACGAGCTTGAGAGAACGATTGCTCATCGCCATCGCCGCGCCGCTTGCATTTGGCACTTTTCAAATAAAGAAAAACAGTTAAAATTATAGCTGCCATAATTTGAATTGAATCCAGGGCTAAGCCGTATAAAATCTTGCACGGTCATTTTTTTCCAGTTTCCCCTGCATGTTTTTGCCATCGGTCTACAGCGTTTCAAAATTGAGACACAGAGACAGCTGGGGTTAGGGGTTAGGGGTTAGGGGTTAGGGGCTTCGGGAGGTGGTTTTGGGTGGGGGCGGGGGCCCTCAGACCTCGGTCTCCAGGCCCGCCAGTTTGGGGGTGAGGATCCGTGGCGTGACCCCGAGTTGAGGTCGTTCTCAAACTCCAGCAGCTGTCCCATGAAGTTCAGGTTGGGGAGATGACGGACGCTTGCCCTTCACGCACTTGTAGGCGCCTGTCATGGTCATGAGCGTGTGCTTCATCAGGTACGCGATGACGAGGGTGGCCGATCGAGAGACCCCCGCCTGGCAGTGGATCAGGACCCCTGGCCACACTGGTGGGCTTCCTCTGGGGGAGAAGGGAGGAGGAAGGGGAGGGGAGGGTTAGTAGTTAATATCAGTGCCGGGACATTTCATCCATTACTCCAGTGTAAAGTTCAGCAATGAAAACAAGATCCATTTCAGGTTCTGATACCATGAGCTTGATGAGCCCCAGTGTGTGCAGGAAACAAGCTCAGGTGTGCACTATTCACTTACAATGCTTCCCTATGCTTTACCAGACCTCTCTGTGCTTTACAATGCTTCCCTATGCTTTACCAGACCTCTCTGTGCTTTACAATGCTTCCCTATGCTTTACCACACCTCTCTGTGCTTTACAATGCTTCCCTATGCTTTACCAGACCTCTCTGTGCTTTACAATGCTCCCCTATGCTTTACCAGACCTCTCTGTGCTTTACAATGCTTCCCTATGCTTTACCAGACCTCTCTGTGCTTTACAATGCTTCCCTATGCTTTACCAGACCTCTCTGTGCTTTACAATGCTTCCCTATGCTTTACCAGACCTCTCTGTGCTTTACAATGCTTCCCTATGCTTTACCAGACCTCTCTGTGCTTTACAATGCTTCCCTATGCTTTACCAGACCTCTCTGTGCTTTACAATGCTTCCCTATGCTTTACCAGACCTCTCTGTGCTTTACAATGCTTCCCTATGCTTTACCAGACCTCTCTGTGCTTTACAATGCTTCCCTATGCTTTACCAGACCTCTCTGTGCTTTACAATGCTTCCCTATGCTTTACCAGACCTCTCTGTGCTTTACAATGCTTCCCTATGCTTTACCAGACCTCTCTGTGCTTTACAATGCTTCCCTATGCTTTACCAGACCTCTCTGTGCTTTACAATGCTTCCCTATGCTTTACCAGACCTCTCTGTGCTTTACAATGCTTCCCTATGCTTTACCAGACCTCTCTGTGCTTTACAATGCTTCCCTATGCTTTACCACACCTCTCTGTGCTTTACAATGCTTCCCTATGCTTTACCACACCTCTCTGTGCTTTACAATGCTTCCCTATGCTTTACCACACCTCTCTGTGCTTTACAATGCTTCCCTATGCTTTACCAGACCTCTCTGTGCTTTACAATGCTTCCCTATGCTTTACCAGACCTCTCTGTGCTTTACAATGCTTCCCTATGCTTTACCAGACCTCTCTGTGCTTTACAATGCTTCCCTATGCTTTACCAGACCTCTCTGTGCTTTACAATGCTTCCCTATGCTTTACCACACCTCTCTGTGCTTTACAATGCTTCCCTATGCTTTACCACACCTCTCTGTGCTTTACAATGCTTCCCTATGCTTTACCACACCTCTCTGTGCTTTACAATGCTTCCCTATGCTTTTACCAGACCTCTCTGTGCTTTACAATGCTTCCCTATGCTTTTACCAGACCTCTCTGTGCTTTACAATGCTTCCCTATGCTTTACCAGACCTCTCTGTGCTTTACAATGCTTCCCTATGCTTTACCACACCTCTCTGTGCTTTACAATGCTTCCCTATGCTTTACCAGACCTCTCTGTGCTTTACAATGCTTCCCTATGCTTTACCAGACCTCTCTGCTTTACAATGCTTCCCTATGCTTTACCAGACCTCTCTGTGCTTTACAATGCTTCCCTATGCTTTACCACACCTCTCTGTGCTTTACAATGCTTCCCTATGCTTTATCAGACCTCTCTGTGCTTTACAATGCTTCCCTATGCTTTACCACACCTCTCTGAGCTTTACAATGCTTCCCTATGCTTTACCACACCTCTCTGAGCTTTACAATGCTTCCCTATGCTTTACCAGACCACCCAGCTCAGCTCGCGAAGTCTCCATATCAGCTATTAAAAGATCAATTTTAAAAACGAGCCCCGGCTCCTGCGCCAGACTCACCGATGAACTCAAGGCCTCCTCAAGTACTGCTGCAGGTTCTGTTTGCTGCTGTCAGTAGCGGGAGCCTCTTGTAGCGCAGCAGCCCGAGTCCAGGTGGTACAGGGGAGGTGGGCCGTGACGCTCAGCACTGACCCAATCCCCAGCCGCAGCATTCGCTCCAGGTCCCGCGCCCCGCTCGCTCCCCAGGAACAGGAAGGGCAGGACGGGCTCAGGGCGGCGTTCTCAATGTCGGGGGTCAGAGGCAAGGGGGCGTCCCCGTCCGAGGACCAGACCGAGGCTTCTGGGAACAGAGAGCATTGTAAAGCACAGAGAGGTGTGGTAAAGCATAGGGAAGCATTGTAAAGCACAGAGAGGTCTGGTAAAGCATAGGGAAGCATTGTAAAGCACAGAGAGGTCTGGTAAAGCATAGGGAAGCATTGTAAAGCACAGAGAGGTCTGGTAAAGCATAGGGAAGCATTGTAAAGCACAGAGAGGTCTGGTAAAGCACAGGGAAGCATTGTAAAGCACAGAGAGGTCTGGTAAAGCACAGGGAAGCATTGTAAAGCACAGAGGTCTGGTAAAGCACAGGGAAGCATTGTAAAGCACAGAGAGGTCTGGTAAAGTATAGGGAAGCATTGTAAAGCACAGAGAGGTCTGGTAAAGCATAGGGAAGCATTGTAAAGCACAGAGAGGTCTGGTAAAGCATATTAGAAAACATAACAGATCAGGGTAAACTATGATAAATGCACAGCTTAACCATGAACGCACAAACCTAGGGTTAGCATAGAAATCCGAGTACATGAGGACAGTTTGGGACAGTCCAGGCTTTTCAACTCACACACACACACACACACACACACACACACACACACACACACACACACGCCCCAGTGCATTCTGGTAAGTGTAGTCCCGCTGTGAAAGGTACCTGAGACAGGTAAACGCATTCAGAATGCCTTGCGGTGGGAGTTGAAAAGCCTGAACTGTCCCAAACCGGCCCCAGCGTAAACAAGAGTCACGTGGTAAACCCCAAAACAGCCGAAAACGCTGGTCCACTTGACTTCCTCCCAGCGTTACCTGATGCAGACGAAGCCCCCCTCGCCTCCTTACCTCTGTACGGGAGCTCCTCCTGCTCCTTATTGAGAGAGTTCAGCACGAGGTGCAGGGACTGTGTTGGCACGGGGACCTGCAGGGGGCATCCTTGAGCTCAGCGGTGGGCATGGCGGGACCGGAAGAAAGGGGCGGGCTGCTGGGAGAGGGGAGGAGTCTGCCATCTCGCCAGAGCCAATCCGCCTCCTTGTTCCAGAGCCTCTTGAGCGAGTCCCCGCCTCGGTTGGAGATGAAATCCAGCACGCCAGCTTGCCCTGCTGGAGCCTCCGCCTGCCCGGCTGCGCCTGTGAAGCGCTGGCCGCCCCTGCAGGTGGCTCCTGGTATAACCCACCAGATTCCTGCAGTCCAGGACCAGCGGGTTGCTGGAGCTGCTGTTCTGATCCTGGGCTGCTTTGGAGCTGGTCATCTTTTTCGCCAGTTCCTCCGCCAGATTGTCCGCGACGCTGTAGTCGCTTCGCCGTCCGGGCCCCCGAGCCGGGCCTTGGAGGACCCCCGGGCTGGCGGTCGAGGGTCACGATGGGGTCGCAGCTGCTGCAGAAGCTGCAGGAGGAACCGACCGACTTGATGGAGGGGTTGCAGCCCCCGCCACGCAGCTCTGCAGGGCCCTGAAGGAGGCCGGGGCCGGGAAGAGAGCGGGCGCAGGGCAGGCAGCCCCCAGCTTCTTCCCCAGGGCCGCTGGGCTCCCCAGGACCCCGCCCGAGCAGGGACACAGTCCAGGGGCCTCAGGAGGCAGGAGTGGGACGTGGACATGGAAGAGGAGGAGGAGGCAACGGAGGCAGACAGGCAGCCACCCAGCAACCTGAGCCCCCCCACCATCACTCCGCCTGCCTCCCCCGGCCGGCAAGAGAAGGAGGAGGCGGTGCTGGACCCCCACCCCACCCCCGCCCTCCCCACACCTGATGAGCCTGCCAGCAGCCCCTGCAGCCGCACTTTAGGGGTGCATGAGCTCCAGCGGGAGGAAGAGGAGGAGGAGGAGGGGTCTTGGCTGGGGAGGCTGGCGCCGGGCTGGGTGCCGGTCCCTGGCCTGGATGAGCGGTTCTGGGTCCGCTGGTCTGCCCGAGGGTCTGGAGTTCTCCTTGCTGGACGAAGTCTCTTTCCGTCCCTGCAGTGGCCGGACGCCGCCGGGGAGCTCTGGGACGGCTGCTTTGAGACTTCCTCCTCGGCCGATCGGCTTCTCTGGCTGCTGGTTCAGATCCAGGTGCAGGGACAGCGGCGCCGAGCCCCGCCGGCCCCTTCGATAGCCCCCCGCTCCGCTGCTCCCACTCTTGAACCCGGTCCCAGGGAGAGCTTGATATCGATGGTGTGGGTGTGTCTGTACCCACGGGAGGCTCCGCTGCTGCCCTGTTCTTTTCAACGCCCTCCTCCTCCTCCTCCTCCTCCTCCTCCAGCCCGCCCCTCTCCCCTGCCCTGCCCAGGGTCACCGGGACAGCCTGGCGGGCAAGAGCCTCTCCAGCTCAGGGAGCAGCGGCGCTTCTGGGGCTGGCGGGGAGCAGAGGAGGCTGCTGGGGAACGAGGGGTGGGGAAGCGAGGGTCAGGGTCTTGGTCTCAGAGAACCACGATGCGCCGTCAGGGAGAGGAGGCATCGGAATCACAGGCTGGAGAGAGAGAGAGAGAGAGAGAGAGAGAGAGAGAGAGAGAGAGAGAGAGAGAGAGAGAGGGGGAGAGAGAGAGGGAGGAGAGAGGGAGAGAGAGAGAGAGAGAGAGAGAGAGAGAGAGAGAGGAGGAGAGAGAGAGAGAGAGGGGAGAGAGAGAGGGAGGAGAGAGAGAGAGAGGAGGAGAGAGGGAGAGAGAGAGAGAGAGGGGAGAGAGGGAGAGAGAGAGAGAGAGAGAGAGGAGAGAGAGAGAGAGAGGGAGGAGAGAGAGAGGAGAGAGAGAGAAGGAGAGAGGGAGAGAGAGAGGGAGGAGAGAGGAGAGAGGAGAGAGAGAGGGAGAGAGAGAGAGAGAGGAGAGAGAGAGGGAGAGAGAGGGAGAGAGGGAGGGAGAGAGGGAGAGAGAGAGAGAGAAGAGAGAGAGGAGAGGGAGAGAGAGAGAGACAGAGAC
>JAGXEW010000089.1:200699-221961 GCA_030684275.1 Acipenser oxyrinchus oxyrinchus | reverse complement strand
ATATATATATATATATATATATATATATATATATATATATATATATATATATATATATATATATATATATATATTAGCTCAAAGAGCCAACTGCCCAACGTTTCGATATGTTGTACATGTAAGGGAGCCTGTCAAAGGAACTCAAGGGAACTATATATATATATATAGTTGTTAAAAACGGTTTTATTTTGAAATATTCGACCACTTATTTTTTTCTTGCAACGAGAGAGAGAGAGAGAGAGAGAGAGAGAGAGAGAGAGAGAGAGAGAGAGAGAGAGAGAGAGAGACAACGCAAGCAATTGAAAAATGCAAAAATCAAAAAGGAAAAATTAATGTCACTACACAAAAATGTGAATAATTGATACAAACGTTTATATATATATATATACACGCGTTTCATATCTGCATATAAACCATTGTCTGTGCTACTCGTGATTAACAGCAGCACAGGCCATTATTATTTTTAGTATTAGTTAGCAGATGCTTTTATCCAAAGCGACTCACAGAGACTAGGAGGGTGAACTCTGCTTCATCAACAACTGCTGCTGCTGCTGCTGCAGAGTCACTTCCAATAGGAGCTCGTTTGTTTGACGTCTCATCCACAAGGAGGTGAAGCGACTTGCTCAGGGTCACACACACGCACGCACGCACGCACGCACACACACACACACATACGCACGCACGCACGCACACACACACACACACACACACAAGGAGTCAGTGGGTGAGCCGGGATTTGAACCTCCTGGTATCGAGACCCCCCTTTTCTCTAACCTCGGGATCATTAAGCCTCCGCGCTTTTTTTAAATCCCACGCCAGCCACTGGGTTGAAATAGCGTTAGTGTGTCGGTGAAGCTCGTCTACTTTAACGCGTGCATGAAAAGCATTGTCCAAAAACAGAAACGGGAGTGGGCTTCACACCGGAACGGATGTAAAAATAGCGACCGCATCAAAAAATAACGCTACGTTCATGAAGCTTGAGCACTTTGTTTTTCAAAGGTGCAAGAAGCATCTATCAATCTATCAATCTATCAATCTATCTATCAATCTATCAATCTATCAATCTATCAATCAATCTATCAATCTATCAATCTATCAATCTATCTGTATCTGTGTATCTATGTCTCTGTCTGCCTGTCTATCTATCTATCTGTCTATCTATCAATCAATCTATCTATCTGTCTATCAATCTATCAATCTATCAATCTATCTATCTATCTATCTATCTATCTATCAATCTATCAATCTATCAATCTATCAATCGATCAATCTATCAATCTATCAATCTGTCTATCTATCAATCTATCAATCTATCAATCTATCTATCGATCGATCTGTCTGTATCTGTGTATCTATGTCTCTGTCTGCCTGTCTATCTATCTATCTATCTATCTATCTATCTATCTATCTATCTATCTATCTATCTATCTATCTATCTATCTATCTATCTATCTATCTATCTATCTATCTATCTATCTATCTATCTATCTATCTATCTATCTATCTATCTATCTATCTATCTATCTATCTATCTATCTATTCGTGCTGTCTGTCTGTCGCGGTGTCTGTTGGGAGTGCTTGCAGCGAGTGGAGCTCAGAGTGAGTGAGGGGTTCTCTCCCCTGTTGTTTTTTTTTTTTTTTTTCTCATTCTTTCTTTTTTCACTTTTCATCCTTTATTTATGTTATAGGTTTAAAAAACAAAAGAAGGGGTAATAGTTGGGTCTGTTTATCGGCCGTGATGGCCAAAGTCGGGGGATTCCCGAGGGGATCAGTTCCCAATTTTGAACATATGACACGGAGAAATGGCATAAAAATTGTAGTGGATGTGTCTGTCCCGGTTGAGAAATGTGTGGTAGAACTTGGAAAAGTAATTGGGTGTGAGAATATCAAGTCGGCGTCACGGATGAATAAGGTTGTAGTTGTATTTTTGAGCAATGAAATAATAGTTTCCGAAATGGTTCAGCAAGGGTTGGTTATTGACGGAGTGTTAGTGTCTGTTCTGCCTCTTGCGGCTCCCGCTAGGAAAATAACAATTTCCAATATTCCGCCTTTTCTAAAAATGAACTTATAGTGAGAGAGCTAAGTCGTCATGGTCAGATAATGTCAGGCATTACAATGATTCCTCTGGGTTGTAAGGCCCCTGAGTTAAAGCACGTAGTTTCTTTCAGGAGACAGGTATATATGCTGCTGAATGACCCGACTGGAGAGCTGAATGTAGCGTTTAGGTTTCGGGTGGAGGGTAGCGATTATGTAGTGTTTGCTTCTTCTGATACAATGAAGTGTTTTAAATGTGGCCGTAAAGGGCATATTGCAAAGAACTGTAAGAGGACTGAAGGAGAAACTGAAAGTGAGGGGAAGAAGTCATTGAGGTGAGAGAGAGCGTAGCTGAGCCGGGAGCCAGGTTGATGGACCTTCGGATCGCAGCGCTGTAGATACTATTAGAACGGAGAGACAGACTGAAAAAGTCAACCCGGTTTTGGTTGAGGCTGGTGTGTTAGATGGTGAAAGTGAGTTGCAGGTATCGTCTAAAATACCTGTGGTGGGGGTGGTAGTTGACGGACAGGGCGGTGAGGGGAGAGAACAGATTGAAGAAAGTTTTGCACAGAATAAAGGTGCAGTTTTAGCGTTAGAGAAGGAGAGGGAAGTGGGTGAGTTTAAACTCCCCAAAGGGAAAAGAAAGGCTAAAATTAGGCACAGTTTTGCAGCAAAACGCAGCCTCGTTTCTGAGGATGGAGTCGACCAGGCTGATGAATCAGTGAGTGAGTTATCTGAGAGAGTGGACTGCGCTCAAATGCATTGCGCAACGGGCAGTGGTGGCGATTTTAGTGAGGACGGGGTAGTGATACTGATTCATCGGTTAGCTCTGATCTCTCGGCTAGTCAGCAAGCGAGAGGGGGTATAGTGCTGAAAGCATTCGGGCATTTTAAGCTCTATCAAAGGGAAAAGAGGGATTGATGTTATTGATCACTTCCCTGATTTAAAATTGTTTTTAAATTCGGCACAACAAATTAGACGTAATGCAGCTGTCTTGGGAATGGAGCAAAGGGAAAGAGATCAGTTAAAAATATAATAAGTAAAGTTCGTGCCTCTCTAAAAAGTAATGATGGATAAGTCTACACAAGCATTATTTCTTTTCATGTCTACATTTTTATTAGTGTGTGTTTTTCCAGTGTATTTTTCCTTTAAAACCTATAATGCAGACTCTTAATATAGGAACTTTAAATGTTAATGGGGGTAGAGATTGTGCAAAGAGAGCAGCTCTGTTTGAATATTTGACCCAAAAGAAAGTTGATGTTGCCATGCTCCAGGAGACCCATACAGATGATAATAATAAATCTGAATGGATTCGGGATTGGGAAGGGAGGTTATTTTTAGTCATGGAACGAATTTTAGTGCTGGAGTTGCCATATTATTTGCAAAGGGGTTTAAGTATGACTCTATCAATGTAAGTGAGGTTATTAAAGGGCTTGTTAAAAGTGCAAGTATCGGTAGAAGGGAGAAAGTTAGTATTTGTTAATATTTATGCACCAAACGATGGAAGAGAGAGGGTGCTGTTTTTTCAGACTCTCAATGGAGTTATTGCCCAGAGTCAGACTGAAGAAGTGGTTTTATTAGCTGGTGATTTTAACTGTACAGTTGACGACAAGCTAGACAGAAACAGCCCAGAGCCTCACCCCAGGTCAGTTCAGGAGCTGGTCACTGTTTTAACAGCGCAGGATATGGAGGATGTGTGGAGAATAATGAATCCTGATGTGAAGCAGTATACCTGGGCTAAGGGGAGGGATGGGAATATATGTTTAGCTCGATTAGATACGTTTTATGTTTTTAAGCATCAATTAAATTGTTATTCTAAATGTACTATTCACCCCACAGGTCTATCTGATCATAGTTTGGTCAATTTGAATATGATTATCCCTACTGTACGTGTTTATTCGTCTTATTGGCATTTTAATATTAAACTTTTAAAGGATAATCATTTTTAAAATGTTTCAAATTCTTTTGGGAACGGTGGAGGAGGCAGAAAAAGGCATTTTTATCAATGAGGCAATGGTGGGACGTGAGTAAAATTCAGACCCGACTGTTTTGTCAGCAGTACACTATGAATGCTACAAAGGGCACTAGTGAGGTGATGAGAGAGCTGGAGGAGGAGATTACTGAACTCCATAATGCACTGGAGACCACTTACAGTGACAGGCTTTATGAAGATCTGAAGCTCAAAAAGAGGAGTTTGGCTGAATTGTTGGACTCACAGGTACAGGGAGCTTTGGTACGTTCAAGGTTTTAAAGCTTTCCCAGATGGATGCTCCAACTCAATACTTTTTGCATTGGAAAAGAAAGTGGTTCAGAGTAAAGCAATACACTGTCTTAGAACAGTGAATGGTCAGTTGCTGTGTGAGCCTGAGGCTATCAGGGAGCACACTGTGGGTTTCTTTTCAAAACTGTACACAGCAGAGGCTGTGGATGGATCTGAGGGAGCCAAGTGTTTCCTCCAGGGGCTAACGCAGGTTCCAGAAGGCGAGAAGGAGAAGCTGGAGAGTGCACTGACGTTGCAGGAACTTTCTACAGCTCTGGAAGGGCTCAACACGGGTAAAACACCCGGAATCGATGGAATACCTGTTGAGTTTTATAAAACTTTCTGGTCTGAGTTGGGAGGTGACCTTTTGGAAGTGATGGAGGAATGCATTGTGGAAAATGAACTGCCACTGAGCTGCCGGGCGCAGTACTGACTCTGCTACCTAAGAAAGGGGACTTGTGTCTTATTAAGAACTGGAGGCCTGTAAGTATTCTTTGCACTGACTATAAAATCTTGTCAAAGGCATTGGCAAATAGACTAAGCGGAGTAATGAGCACTATTGTGCATTCAGACCAAACGCACTGTGTACCAGGCCGAACAATATTTGATAATATTTTTTGGTGCGGGATTTAATAGTTGCCTCCAAGCTCTTTGGTTTTAAAGCTGGATTGCTCTCTCTGGATCAAGAGAAGGCTTTTGACCGGGTAGACCACCGGTATCTTTTGATGTTATTAGGTCATTTGGCTTTGGTCCCAATTTTTGGGAAAAATTAAGTTGCTCTATAGTAGCATTTTTAGTGTACTAAAATAAATGGTGTATTATGTGCTCCTTTTAAAGTTCAAAGGGAATTCGCCAGGGTTGTCCTCTATCAGGAATGTTATATTCTCTGTCATTTGAACCCCTGATGGTAAAATTGAGAAAGATATTGAATGGGTTGTCTATCCCTACTGTGACAATGGAGCCTGTTAAGGTGGTGGCTTATGCTGATGATCTTGCTATTTTAGTAACCAATAAGAGAGACATTCAGATAATAGAGGAGAGCTTGAGGGTATTTGAAAGAGTGTCCTCAGCTCGGGTAAATTGGGACAAGAGTAATGCCTTTTAATTGGAGAGTGGGAGGGCAGCAGACCACCAGTTTTACCATCAGGGCTTAAATGGAACAGGGAGGTTTTAGATATTTGGGAGTGCACTTGGGAGAGCAGGGACTGGCTAAAGAGAATTGGGAAGGAATACTGGATCAGGTGAAAGGCCGATTGGATAAATGGCGGTGGCTTCTAATTAAGCTTTCCTATAGAGGAAGAGTTTTAATTATTAATAACCTGGTCACATCAATGCTGTGGCACAGATTAATGTGTGGGGATCCCCTCCATCTCTGCTGGTGGAAATTCAGAGAGTATTACTGAGCTTCTTTTGGGATGGGCTGCATTGGATAAAGCAGGGGTGTTATACTTGCCTGTAGAAGAAGGAGGACAGGGACTGATGGACATAAGAAGCAGAATAACAGCTTTTAGACTCCAGTCGCTTCAGAGGCTGCTGTACTGTCAAGAATCACTACCCTGGAGAACAGTGGCTTTTGCTTTCCTTCGTTTAGTAGGGAGGTTGAATTTTGATAGGCATCTGTTCTTATTAGATGGTGGAAAGTTAAATCTCTCAGTCTTGCCTGTTTTTATAGGGGATGCTGAATGCTTGGAAGGTTTTTAGAGTTAACAGAGATTTGAAGTCTGTAGGGTTGTATTGGTTGCTTGAAGAGCCTCTAATTTATAATTCAGCGTTAAAATGCAATCTTTTAGAATCAAAGAGTTTTGTTTTACTTTTAATTTCCAGAGGAGTAGTGAAGGTCGGTGATTTAATTAATTTTGATAACCGAGCCTGGAAAACTGCAGAATCACTAGCAAGTGAGCTGGGTGTGAGATCAGTGCGTGTGATGGAGGGGTTTTAGTGCAGCTGAAAGCTGTTTTGCCTGCAGAGATGTTACAGCAGATGAGTCAGTTGTTCTTAGGAAAAAGCCAGCTGGAGACAGAACCGCCAGAGTTGGACCTGCAAGTTGAACCTGCAGTAGGGCAGACCACTGATATCCCGGGCAGATCCTGAAGTTTGCAGAAGGATATAAGGTTCAGTTCGGGGATACAAAAAAAGAAATGTATCGGATGTGTGTGAAAGTGTTGCATTTTCAAAATTTAAAGAACTTGCCTGATACACATTGGCGAGAGAGGCTACAGGTAGAGGACTCCATCACCCCTGCATGGAGGAATCTGTATAGATCACCAGTTCCTAAGAGAGTGGGGATCTACAGTGGAGAATATTGCATACCATTGTGGCCACCAACTCATTTCTCTCCATCATTCAGCCGGGGAGGAGATTCATGTCAGTTTTGCTCGATAAGGGAAACAGTTTTTCATTGTTATTTATTTTGTGATCGGTTAAAGCCTTTGTTTGAGTTATTGAATGATTTGTTTAGTGAATTGGGTCTGAGTTTTACTCAAACTACTTTTATTTTTGGGGTGAAGAGTGCTAAAGGAAATAAAAATCTTTGTCAATTGGCAAATTTTCTACTGGGCCAGGCAAAATGGCAATTTTGAAAAGTAGGAAGAATAAAATGAATGGAGTTTTAACTGATGCGGTAATACCTATTTTTAAAGTGTTGGTAATCTCAAGAATTAAAGTTGATTTTACTTTTTATAAATTGGTGCACCAGCTAGAAAAGTTTCAGGCAATTTGGGCAATTGGGGAGGTGGTGTGTTTGGTGGAAGATGATAATTTAAAAATGTGTTTGTGATTGTTGTAATGGATGGTTTTGTATGGACATTTGGGCTATTTGTTTTGTAATGTTAATAGTGTTTTGATTGTTTGAAATAAAGGATATTAAAAATAAAAAAATATCTATCTATCTATCTATCTATCTATCTATCTATCTATCTATCTATCTATCTATCTATCTATCTATCTATTCGTGCTGTCTGTCTGTCGCGGTGTCTGTTGGGAGTGCTTGCAGCGAGTGGAGCTCAGAGTGAGTGAGGGGTTCTCTCCCCTGTTGTTTTTTTTCATTCTTTCTTTTTTCACTTTTCATCCTTTATTTATGTTATAGGTTTAAAAAACAAAAGAAGGGGTAATAGTTGGGTCTGTTTATCGGCCGTGATGGCCAAAGTCGGGGATTCCCGAGGGGATCAGTTCCCAATTTTGAACATATGACACGGAGAAATGGCATAAAAATTGTAGTGGATGTGTCTGTCCCGGTTGAGAAATGTGTGGTAGAACTTGGAAAAGTAATTGGGTGTGAGAATATCAAGTCGGCGTCACGGATGAATAAGGTTGTAGTTGTATTTTTGAGCAATGAAATAATAGTTTCCGAAATGGTTCAGCAAGGGTTGGTTATTGACGGAGTGTTAGTGTCTGTTCTGCCTCTTGCGGCTCCCGCTAGGAAAATAACAATTTCCAATATTCCGCCTTTTCTAAAAATGAACTTATAGTGAGAGAGCTAAGTCGTCATGGTCAGATAATGTCAGGCATTACAATGATTCCTCTGGGTTGTAAGGCCCCTGAGTTAAAGCACGTAGTTTCTTTCAGGAGACAGGTATATATGCTGCTGAATGACCCGGCTGGAGAGCTGAATGTAGCGTTTAGGTTTCGGGTGGAGGGTAGCGATTATGTAGTGTTTGCTTCTTCTGATACAATGAAGTGTTTTAAATGTGGCCGTAAAGGGCATATTGCAAAGAACTGTAAGAGGACTGAAGGAGAAACTGAAAGTGAGGGGAAGAAGTCATTGAGGTGAGAGAGAGCGTAGCTGAGCCGGGAGCCAGGTTGATGGACCTTCGGATCGCAGCGCTGTAGATACTATTAGAACGGAGAGACAGACTGAAAAAGTCAACCCGGTTTTGGTTGAGGCTGGTGTGTTAGATGGTGAAAGTGAGTTGCAGGTATCGTCTAAAATACCTGTGGTGGGGGTGGTAGTTGACGGACAGGGCGGTGAGGGGAGAGAACAGATTGAAGAAAGTTTTGCACAGAATAAAGGTGCAGTTTTAGCGTTAGAGAAGGAGAGGGAAGTGGGTGAGTTTAAACTCCCCAAAGGGAAAAGAAAGGCTAAAATTAGGCACAGTTTTGCAGCAAAACGCAGCCTCGTTTCTGAGGATGGAGTCGACCAGGCTGATGAATCAGTGAGTGAGTTATCTGAGAGAGTGGACTGCGCTCAAATGCATTGCGCAACGGGCAGTGGTGGCGATTTTAGTGAGGACGGGGTAGTGATACTGATTCATCGGTTAGCTCTGATCTCTCGGCTAGTCAGCAAGCGAGAGGGGGTATAGTGCTGAAAGCATTCGGGCATTTTAAGCTCTATCAAAGGGAAAAGAGGGATTGATGTTATTGATCACTTCCCTGATTTAAAATTGTTTTTAAATTCGGCACAACAAATTAGACGTAATGCAGCTGTCTTGGGAATGGAGCAAAGGGAAAGAGATCAGTTAAAAATATAATAAGTAAAGTTCGTGCCTCTCTAAAAAGTAATGATGGATAAGTCTACACAAGCATTATTTCTTTTCATGTCTACATTTTTATTAGTGTGTGTTTTTCCAGTGTATTTTTCCTTTAAAACCTATAATGCAGACTCTTAATATAGGAACTTTAAATGTTAATGGGGGTAGAGATTGTGCAAAGAGAGCAGCTCTGTTTGAATATTTGACCCAAAAGAAAGTTGATGTTGCCATGCTCCAGGAGACCCATACAGATGATAATAATAAATCTGAATGGATTCGGGATTGGGAAGGGAGGTTATTTTTAGTCATGGAACGAATTTTAGTGCTGGAGTTGCCATATTATTTGCAAAGGGGTTTAAGTATGACTCTATCAATGTAAGTGAGGTTATTAAAGGGCTTGTTAAAAGTGCAAGTATCGGTAGAAGGGAGAAAGTTAGTATTTGTTAATATTTATGCACCAAACGATGGAAGAGAGAGGGTGCTGTTTTTTCAGACTCTCAATGGAGTTATTGCCCAGAGTCAGACTGAAGAAGTGGTTTTATTAGCTGGTGATTTTAACTGTACAGTTGACGACAAGCTAGACAGAAACAGCCCAGAGCCTCACCCCAGGTCAGTTCAGGAGCTGGTCACTGTTTTAACAGCGCAGGATATGGAGGATGTGTGGAGAATAATGAATCCTGATGTGAAGCAGTATACCTGGGCTAAGGGGAGGGATGGGAATATATGTTTAGCTCGATTAGATACGTTTTATGTTTTTAAGCATCAATTAAATTGTTATTCTAAATGTACTATTCACCCCACAGGTCTATCTGATCATAGTTTGGTCAATTTGAATATGATTATCCCTACTGTACGTGTTTATTCGTCTTATTGGCATTTTAATATTAAACTTTTAAAGGATAATCATTTTTAAAATGTTTCAAATTCTTTTGGGAACGGTGGAGGAGGCAGAAAAAGGCATTTTTATCAATGAGGCAATGGTGGGACGTGAGTAAAATTCAGACCCGACTGTTTTGTCAGCAGTACACTATGAATGCTACAAAGGGCACTAGTGAGGTGATGAGAGAGCTGGAGGAGGAGATTACTGAACTCCATAATGCACTGGAGACCACTTACAGTGACAGGCTTTATGAAGATCTGAAGCTCAAAAAGAGGAGTTTGGCTGAATTGTTGGACTCACAGGTACAGGGAGCTTTGGTACGTTCAAGGTTTTAAAGCTTTCCCAGATGGATGCTCCAACTCAATACTTTTTGCATTGGAAAAGAAAGTGGTTCAGAGTAAAGCAATACACTGTCTTAGAACAGTGAATGGTCAGTTGCTGTGTGAGCCTGAGGCTATCAGGGAGCACACTGTGGGTTTCTTTTCAAAACTGTACACAGCAGAGGCTGTGGATGGATCTGAGGGAGCCAAGTGTTTCCTCCAGGGGCTAACGAGGTTCCAGAAGGCGAGAAGGAGAAGCTGGAGAGTGCACTGACGTTGCAGGAACTTTCTACAGCTCTGGAAGGGCTCAACACGGGTAAAACACCCGGAATCGATGGAATACCTGTTGAGTTTTATAAAACTTTCTGGTCTGAGTTGGGAGGTGACCTTTTGGAAGTGATGGAGGAATGCATTGTGGAAAATGAACTGCCACTGAGCTGCCGGGCGCAGTACTGACTCTGCTACCTAAGAAAGGGGACTTGTGTCTTATTAAGAACTGGAGGCCTGTAAGTATTCTTTGCACTGACTATAAAATCTTGTCAAAGGCATTGGCAAATAGACTAAGCGGAGTAATGAGCACTATTGTGCATTCAGACCAAACGCACTGTGTACCAGGCCGAACAATATTTGATAATATTTTTTGGTGCGGGATTTAATAGTTGCCTCCAAGCTCTTTGGTTTTAAAGCTGGATTGCTCTCTCTGGATCAAGAGAAGGCTTTTGACCGGGTAGACCACCGGTATCTTTTGATGTTATTAGGTCATTTGGCTTTGGTCCCAATTTTTGGGAAAAATTAAGTTGCTCTATAGTAGCATTTTTAGTGTACTAAAATAAATGGTGTATTATGTGCTCCTTTTAAAGTTCAAAGGGGAATTCGCCAGGGTTGTCCTCTATCAGGAATGTTATATTCTCTGTCATTTGAACCCCTGATGGTAAAATTGAGAAAGATATTGAATGGGTTGTCTATCCCTACTGTGACAATGGAGCCTGTTAAGGTGGTGGCTTATGCTGATGATCTTGCTATTTTAGTAACCAATAAGAGAGACATTCAGATAATAGAGGAGAGCTTGAGGGTATTTGAAAGAGTGTCCTCAGCTCGGGTAAATTGGGACAAGAGTAATGCCTTTTAATTGGAGAGTGGGAGGGCAGCAGACCACCAGTTTTACCATCAGGGCTTAAATGGAACAGGGAGGTTTTAGATATTTGGGAGTGCACTTGGGAGAGCAGGGACTGGCTAAAGAGAATTGGGAAGGAATACTGGATCAGGTGAAAGGCCGATTGGATAAATGGCGGTGGCTTCTAATTAAGCTTTCCTATAGAGGAAGAGTTTTAATTATTAATAACCTGGTCACATCAATGCTGTGGCACAGATTAATGTGTGGGGATCCCCCTCCATCTCTGCTGGTGGAAATTCAGAGAGTATTACTGAGCTTCTTTTGGGATGGGCTGCATTGGATAAAGCAGGGGTGTTATACTTGCCTGTAGAAGAAGGAGGACAGGGACTGATGGACATAAGAAGCAGAATAACAGCTTTTAGACTCCAGTCGCTTCAGAGGCTGCTGTACTGTCAAGAATCACTACCCTGGAGAACAGTGGCTTTTGCTTTCCTTCGTTTAGTAGGGAGGTTGAATTTTGATAGGCATCTGTTCTTATTAGATGGTGGAAAGTTAAATCTCTCAGTCTTGCCTGTTTTTATAGGGGATGCTGAATGCTTGGAAGGTTTTTAGAGTTAACAGAGATTTGAAGTCTGTAGGGTTGTATTGGTTGCTTGAAGAGCCTCTAATTTATAATTCAGCGTTAAAATGCAATCTTTTAGAATCAAAGAGTTTTGTTTTACTTTTAATTTCCAGAGGAGTAGTGAAGGTCGGTGATTTAATTAATTTTGATAACCGAGCCTGGAAAACTGCAGAATCACTAGCAAGTGAGCTGGGTGTGAGATCAGTGCGTGTGATGGAGGGGTTTTAGTGCAGCTGAAAGCTGTTTTGCCTGCAGAGATGTTACAGCAGATGAGTCAGTTGTTCTTAGGAAAAAGCCAGCTGGAGACAGAACCGCCAGAGTTGGACCTGCAAGTTGAACCTGCAGTAGGGCAGACCACTGATATCCCGGGCAGATCCTGAAGTTTGCAGAAGGATATAAGGTTCAGTTCGGGGATACAAAAAAAGAAATGTATCGGATGTGTGTGAAAGTGTTGCATTTTCAAAATTTAAAGAACTTGCCTGATACACATTGGCGAGAGAGGCTACAGGTAGAGGACTCCATCACCCCTGCATGGAGGAATCTGTATAGATCACCAGTTCCTAAGAGAGTGGGGGATCTACAGTGGAGAATATTGCATACCATTGTGGCCACCAACTCATTTCTCTCCATCATTCAGCCGGGGAGGAGATTCATGTCAGTTTTGCTCGATAAGGGAAACAGTTTTTCATTGTTATTTATTTTGTGATCGGTTAAAGCCTTTGTTTGAGTTATTGAATGATTTGTTTAGTGAATTGGGTCTGAGTTTTACTCAAACTACTTTTATTTTTGGGGTGAAGAGTGCTAAAGGAAATAAAAATCTTTGTCAATTGGCAAATTTTCTACTGGGCCAGGCAAAAATGGCAATTTTGAAAAGTAGGAAGAATAAAATGAATGGAGTTTTAACTGATGCGGTAATACCTATTTTTAAAGTGTTGGTAATCTCAAGAATTAAAGTTGATTTTACTTTTTATAAATTGGTGCACCAGCTAGAAAAGTTTCAGGCAATTTGGGCAATTGGGGAGGTGGTGTGTTTGGTGGAAGATGATAATTTAAAAATGTGTTTGTGATTGTTGTAATGGATGGTTTTGTATGGACATTTGGGCTATTTGTTTTGTAATGTTAATAGTGTTTTGATTGTTTGAAATAAAGGATATTAAAAAATAAAAAAATCTATCTATCTATCAATCTATCTATCTGTCTATCTATCTATCTATCAATCTATCTATCTGTCTATCTATCTATCTATCTATCTATCTATCTATCTATCTATCTATCTATCTATCATCATTTTAGATATTTTATTTAACATCGTGATGTAATCAAAGAAACTAGAAAAATGAAAGTCTACCGGAAGCCATAATAGTCATACAGTACTGATTCATGTTAGATTTTGAAATGTCACATTTTTCGGTTAGGTATATGGAAAACTACAAAGCGGCGGTGTGCAATTCAATATGTTAATGTAACATTATTCAGCAGCTTTTCATTCGACTCTATACGAAGCAAAATGAGTTCTGTAGGGTGAATGCTATCATTTCCATTGAAAGCTGCGTGTATGTGTGTGTAGATAGATAGATAGATAGATAGATAGATAGATAGATAGATGTGAAACTCGGCTGACGCTAAAAATAAATCCTCAAACCTCCGCGCTCACTGTTGCAAAGACGCCCGCCGCTTTCGACTTTTGATTTTGTAAACGCTTATGGACAAAGAAGAAGAATGAGAAACACACCCACTCATCAATTAATCCGCCTCCTCTCTTCTTTGCAAAAGCAGTCGAAGGCCGTGCTGTTTCCGCGGCAGCGCGTCGATAGAAGACGCTGATCGGCCGGCTTTCAGCGACCCAGGTGTTTCGGTTCATCCTACAGAACCGTCGAACGGTAGAACGAATAACGGCCGGACCGAGATTAAAGACGGATCTGGAACCGAGCCTACAGCGTCCACGGGCTGCGGGGAGTCGGTGAAAGAACTCGATTGCCTTGCCGGCGCCGGGGCTCCCCGCTTGAGACCCCTTATTATAAAGTGAACACGTCGTGTGTAGGGCGGGGTGTCGCTAATTATATTATTATTATTATTATTATTATTATTATTATTATTATTATTATTATTATTAATTGGTCATTTAGCAGATGCTTTTATCTAGAGACACCATCGGATGAGACGCAAAACAAACGAGCTCCTATTGGAAGTGACTCTGCAGCAGCAGCAGCAGCAGCAGCAGTTGTTGATGAAGCAGAGTTCACCTTCCTAGTCTCTGCAAGTCGCTTTGGATAAAAGCATCTGGTAAATAACTCATTAATAATAATAATAATAATAATAATAATAATAATAATAATAATAATAATAATAATATGTGAGAACTCGTGTAGTTTGGGCGTGAGGATATATATATATATATATATATATATATATATATATATATATATATATATATATATATATATATATATATATATATATCCATAGATAGATAGATAGATAGATAGATAGATAGATAGATAGATAGATAGATAGATAGATATCAGCCGCTATTTATAGCCGCGCCCCCTCCTCTTCCCCGTTCCTGCGTCATGAAAACGAGCGTGGACCCGGATCCAACACAGCCGTGCCGGCCGCATCCCACCCCCTCACCCCTGCGCCACGCTGCGCGGTGGGCAGAGCTGTCCTGAGAATCGCTGCGGCTGGCACACACACACACACACACACACACATCACACACACATTTCGCTCGTCCTTTCAGCTCCTGTGAGTGAGTGAGTGTGCGTGTGCGAGCGAGTGGGCGAGTGGGTGAGTGAGTGGGTGAGTGAGTGGGTGGGTGGGTGGTTCTGTGCAGTGCGGGCAGGCTAGGGATGAAGACAGATGCTAGAGGCGCTGAAGGAAAGCTGCACAGACGCAAACACCTGTATAGAAGGATCTGCTATACCCACTGCTGTATATAGGCTGGGTTCTCTGTGAGGGCTTTGCGTTTCATCTCGCCATGTATTTATAACACTCAGCGCCCTACGCACGTCCTGTTGATTTCTATGGAGCGACGTCATTCAAGTTAAGGCTAATTAATCAAGGGTCGAGTTTGCAAATCTATGTTATCTTTGCTTGTTAAAATACCAGAGCTAGAAACGAGTACAGAGAATTCAGAAACAGCGCCCAGCTCTCTTTATCCCAGGAGATCTGTTTGATCTGTTGTAATGAAATTGTCTATAAACCAATTTAGTGTGGAGTAGTGGTTAGGGCTCTGGACTCTTGACCGGAGGGTCGTGGGTTCAATCCCAGGTGGGGGACACTGCTGCTGTACCCTTGAGCAAGGTACTTTACCTAGATTGCTCCAGTAAAAACCCAACTGTATAAATGGGGAATTGTATGTAAAAAAATAATGTGATATCTTGTAACAATTAGAAGTCGCCCTGGATAAGGCCGTCTGCTTAGGAATAAATCATAATAATATACCATAGGGTGTGTGGTCCAGTGGTTAAAGAAAAGGGCTTGTAACCAGGAGGTCCCCGGTTCAAATCCCACCTCAGCCACTGACTCATTGTGTGACCCTGAGCAAGTCACTTCACCTCCTTGTGCTCCGTCTTTCGGGTGAGACGTAGTTGTAAGTGACTCTGCAGCTGATGCATAGTTCACACACCCTAGTCTCTGTAAGTCGCCTTGGATAAAGGCATCTGCTAAATAAACACATAATAATAAAGAATATATATATATATATATATATATATATATATATATATATATATATATATATATATATATATATATAGTTTAAGTTTGTACCTTCTGTCTATAGTTCACTGATCATTCAACAGCACATGCCTCCCACTCAGAGCTCCAGTTGCTGGTCCGCTTGGCGTACATGATCATCGCATTCCTCTGCACGCTGGGGAGAGTGAAATCGGGTCATTAGTTTATTAGGTAACAGGAACACAATGAAAAGCGACAGGCGTCGCTTTGGTGAGCAATGGAGCCCCTAGTGGCCGCTGTGCTGAACGGCAGTCAGGATGAAACACTAACTAGAGAGAGAGAACACTGATCTCTCCTGAGGTAGACACTTCACATGGGCTCTCCTGCCATTGGCTCTGCTCTTCGAAAGCACCAGCTTGCCTCTATAAATAATTTATAACAAAAGCCCCCTCACCTTTTTCACAGTTTGATCTGAAATTACTCTAAGGCATTTGTGTTATTCTAATTACCAGCTGTATCAAAAGGGCTAATTCTCAGAACCTCTTTTGTGCAAAGCTTGCCTATGCTTTACCAGACCTCTGTGCTTTACAATGCTTCCCTATGCTTTACCACACCTCTCTGTGCTTTACAATGCTTCACTATGCTTTACCACACCTCTCTGTGCTTTACAATGCTTCCCTATGCTTTACCAGACCTCTCTGTGCTTTACAATGCTTCCCTATGCTTTACCACACCTCTCTGTGCTTTGCAATGCTTGCCTGTGCTTTACCAGACCTCTCTGTGCTTTACAATGCTTCCCTATGCTTTACCAGACCTCTCTGTGCTTTACAATGCTTCCCTATGCTTTACCAGACCTCTCTGTGCTTTACAATGCTTCCCTATGCTTTACCAGACCTCTCTGTGCTTTACAATGCTTCCCTATGCTTTACCAGACCTCTCTGTGCTTTACAATGCTTCCCTATGCTTTACCAGACCTCTCTGTGCTTTACAATGCTTCCCTATGCTTTACCAGACCTCTCTGTGCTTTACAATGCTTCCCTATGCTTTACCAGACCTCTCTGTGCTTTACAATGCTTGCCTATGCTTTACCAGACCTCTCTGTGCTTTACAATGCTTCCCTATGCTTTACCAGACCTCTCTGTGCTTTACAATGCTTCCCTATGCTTTACCAGACCTCTCTGTGCTTTACAATGCTTCCCTATGCTTTACCAGACCTCTCTGTGCTTTACAATGCTTCCCTATGCTTTACCAGACCTCTCTGTGCTTTACAATGCTTGCCTGTGCTTTACCAGACCTCTCTGTGTTGATTTTATTTTCTTTAGCTCGTATGAGAAGGAGAGCATCCGGTTCCTAGCAGCCGATTGATCTCGAGAGAAAATAATTCACAAAATATCGTTTCTTTTTTTTTTTCAATTTTATTTGTCGTTTTTGTTTTATTTTTTTTTTAAAACACACAAATCATCATTACTGAGGCCATACAAACTTGGTAAATTAATGACAGCATTATTACACAAACATAGACATGTACTCGATTTCTTACAGAAGGCAAAATCAGAAGTATATTGTTCAACCAAATCAGCCTCTGCTTATAGTCAGCAAATGGTCCGTATTTCTGAACCATAAAATAAAAAGAACACTCTCAGGATCTTGGGAGGGCCACCAGAGCGACCAGAGATCGCTTTTCAAAGGCCAATAATCTCGTTAGCATTTTCTTCACTTTTTTTTTGTAGAACACACAGTAGGCTAAATATTAAAAAAAAAAAAAAAATTAAAATTGTTAAAATAAATACAGCCAGCTTTTTTTTTTTTCTTTTTTATTTCTTTATTTTTTTTAAAACTAAAGATGGTTTGTAATAAGTTATTAAAAAACGCCAAAAAAAAAACCTGTTTTTGATCGGTGTGGCTTTTGATTTTCGAAACTCACTTTTAAACGCAAACCAATTTAAGACGCTGAGAAAGACTTCTAGTCCAAAGACTTGTCATTAAAACTTATTACGTTCTCTTAAACTACAAGAAACTAAGCCAACTTCAAATGTACAATTTAGAACCAACTTTCCTTCTTTTTTATTGCTTGCAATACACTAACTGTCCATTAGATGGCGCTTAATAAAAAGAAGACAGGTGTCTGCGTACACGGAAGACGACACTACCCTACTTCTGTCTGCTTGACTTAGTTTCCTATATTTATTGATCTTGACACTTGGGAGATACAGCTTGCATATATTATTACAGAACGCGAAAGATGGCGATATCAGTTTTGTATTCCAAACGCCGGACGTTTGACCAGGAACAATTATAACCACTTGCAGCCTTGCCACCAACACCCCACCGCTGACAGTGTTATGGCAGGTGTTCCTAATTTATTGTCCGGACCCCCTCTCTCTCTGTGTAGATGCGGATTTGCTCTATGAAGTTTGCCCCGCCCACCCCCTAGGTTCTTTGGCAGAGAGGGAGTTTAGAAAGAGTGCTGTCCCACGTAAACTGAGAGCCGCAGGGCAGAGCTGGTCTGGTAGCTCATCAACGGATTGACTGACACCATCTCCAGGTCCAGGACATACTCTTTGGGTCCAGTCACGGGCGGGACAGAACCAGCATGGCGCTGATGTTGTTAATTTGCTGCGGAGACAAAACAGGCGACAGGTTTTTAGTTTCGCACTAGGCTGGTTTCATAGGACTGTCTGTGAAACCAGCTGCCTGCATCTTCTGCTCAACAAAAAATAACCTAAATTGGTCACAGGATACATATTGGTATGTGGACTAGCTTACAGCTCTGCAGTGTTGAGAGTGGAGCTCTCTTTCCTATAGACCTCTATACAGCTCTGCAGTGTTGAGAGTGGAGCTCTCTTTCCTATAGACCTCTATACAGCTCTGCAGTGTTGAGAGTGGAGCTCTCTTTCCTATAGACCTCTATACAGCTCTGCAGTGTTGAGAGTGAAGCTCTCTTTCCTATAGACCTCTATACAGCTCTGCAGTGTTGAGAGTGGAGCTCTCTTTCCTATAGACCTCTATACAGCTCTGCAGTGTTGAGAGTGGAGCTCTCTTTCCTATAGACCTCTATACAGCTCTGCAGTGTTGAGAGTGGAGTTCTCTTTCCTATAGACCTCTATACAGCTCTGCAGTGTGGAGCGATTTCTCTCCTAGCTCTGTCTTAAGCTGAAGGAACGCGAAACCACTTTTAAAGTCTTGAAACCTGATTCCAGGAGACCTAGTCTGAGGTCACTGTGTCAAACATCCCTCCCCATATCTCCCTGGTGAGCTGCGCGGTGGACATGAAACCTACAGACTCCTGAAATCAAGTCTCACCAAGACGTAAAGCAGCTTGGCTGTGAGGGGGTGTGAGGGGGGAAGGGAGGGAGGAGGGGAGGGAGGGAGAGGAGAGGGAGGGAGGGAGGGAGAAAGAAGGAGGAGAGAGAGAGAGGGGAGGTAGTTTATTCTGTTATAGCATTTCAATATTTAATAACATTTGTTGTACAACAACTGTAACAAAAAGGGGTGGGGAGGAGGAGAGGGAGGGGAGGGGAGGGAGGGGAGGGGAGAGGGAGGGAGAGGGAGGGGAGAGGGAGGGAGAGGAGAAGGGAGGGGAGGGGAGAGGGAGGGGGGGGGAGAGGAGAGGGAGGGGAGGGGAGAGGAGGGGGGGGGGAGAGGAGAGGGAGGGAGGGGAGGGGAGGGAGGGAGGGGAGGGAGGGGAGGGAGGGGAGAGGAGGGAGGGAGGGGAGGGGAGGGAGAGGAGGGGAGGGGAGAGGAGAGGGAGGGGAGAGGAGGGGAGGGAGAGGGAGGAGAGGGAGAGGAGAGGGAGAGGGAGGGAGAGGGAGGGAGGGGGAGGGGAGAGGAGAAGGAGGGGAGCGGGAGAGGGAGAGGGAGGGGAGGGAGGGGAGAGGGAGGGGAGGAGGCGCTGGGGTTACCCGGATGTAGAACTCCCCCTCCTCATCTCCAGACCGGATTCGGAAGGTGTTGTAAGCTCCAGGATAGACGCTGGTGGCCTGAATCTGGAAGATATCAGACGGGACGGTCCGGTCGGAGGTGATGCTCATGTATCGATGGACGATGGAGAAGGGAAGCTCCCGACAGGCTGGCTTGGTGACGGGACACACGCAGCGGCTGCAGACAGACAGACAGACAGACAGACTGAGGACAGGCACGCTGAGTCGACAGCGCTATGGCAGGTGTTCCTAATTTATTGTCCGACTCAGCTACAGCTGTGCTAAACACCCGGTTCTCCGGGTACTTCACAATTAAACGGATCGTATTTATGAAAGCGTTTCCCAGGCAGAATTCACGCCTGACCATTAAAAAAAATAATTATGAGTTGTCAAAGACAGACAACAGCCCAAAAAAAAAAACTGCAGTACATAGTGACTTCCACTAGGTGTCACTCATGACGTGCAGCACACGTGTTAGAACTTCACCAACGTTCCGCTTTTGGAATTCCACATTATTGTTCTTGCGTGTGACATTTTTTTAATTTTTTTTTAAACCACAGGAATTGTTGCTTGAAACTAGCCTGAGCTTGAGGTTATAAAGTTTGGCAAACAAACTGACTTAGGGACAGCTATTTACAATGCTTCCCTATGCTTTACCAGACCTCTCTGTGCTTTACAATGCTTCCCTATGCTTTACCAGACCTCTCTGTGCTTTACAATGCTTCCCTATGCTTTACCAGACCTCTCTGTGCTTTACAATGCTTCCCTATGCTTTACCAGACCTCTCTGTGCTTTACAATGCTTCCCTATGCTTTACCAGACCTCTCTGTGCTTTACAATGCTTCCCTATGCTTTACCAGACCTCTCTGTGCTTTACAATGCTTCCCTATGCTTTACCAGACCTCTCTGTGCTTTACAATGCTTCCCTATGCTTTACCAGACCTCTCTGTGCTTTACAATGCTTCCCTATGCTTTACCAGACCTCTCTGTGCTTTACAATGCTTCCCTATGCTTTACCAGACCTCTCTGTGCTTTACAATGCTTCCTATGCTTTACCAGACCTCTCTGTGCTTTACAATGCTTCCCTATGCTTTACCAGACCTCTCTGTGCTTTACAATGCTTCCCTATGCTTTACCAGACCTCTCTGTGCTTTACAATGCTTCCCTATGCTTTACCAGACCTCTCTGTGCTTTACAATGGACCTCTCTGTGCTTTACAATGCTTCCTATGCTTTACCAGACCTCTCTGTGCTTTACAATGCTTCCCTATGCTTTACCAGACCTCTCTGTGCTTTACAATGCTTCCCCATGCTTTGCTGTGCTGTGCATGTACACAGGCTGGGCTTGTACAAGGCAGGCAGGCAGGGAGGCAGGCAGGCAGGGAGGCAGGGAGGCAGGCAGGCAGGCAGGCAGGCAGGGAGGCAGGCAGGCAGGCAGGCAGGCAGGCAGGCAGGGAGGCAGGGAGGCAGGCAGGGAGGCAGGCAGGCAGGCAGGCAGGGCAGGCAGGCAGGCAGGCAGGCAGGGAGGCAGGCAGACAGGGAGGCAGGGAGGCAGGGAGGCAGGCAGGAGTACCTACTTGTCAGCGACCTGGACGTAGGGCTCCTGGCAGCGGTTGTTGTCCACACACTGGAACGCCCCATGGATGTTGACGCAGGTCTGAGAGTCAGTGCATTGGTGCGTTCCTGTCTCACACTCATTGATATCTGAGGAGAGAGAGAGAGAGAGAGAGAGAGAGAGAGACAGAGAGCAGGAGTGAAAAAGAGAGGTAGAGCATTCTCTAACTGACTTGTATATTACAACTATTAACATCCAGGGCTGGGAATCAGACTCCCACTGCACAGCAGTGTGATCCAGTCCTGGTTTCACTGGGAGTTTAATAATCAGACACACCTGAGCTTGTTAGCTAGACACACTGGGGGGCTGATCAAGCTGGTAGCAGTAAAACCTGGACTGGATCACACTGCACAC
>JAGXEW010000089.1:175483-192699 GCA_030684275.1 Acipenser oxyrinchus oxyrinchus | reverse complement strand
CTCTCTGTGCTTTACAATGCTTCCTATGCTTTACCAGACCTCTCTGTGCTTTACAATGCTTCCCTATGCTTTACCATACCTCTCTGTGCTTTACAATGCTTCCCTATGCTTTACCAGACCTCTCTGTGCTTTACAATGCTTCCCTATGCTTTACCACACCTCTCTGTGCTTTACAATGCTTCCCTATGCTTTACCACACCTCTCTGTGCTTTACAATGCTTCCCTATGCTTTACCAGACCTCTCTGTGCTTTACAATGCTTCCCTATGCTTTACCAGACCTCTCTGTGCTTTACAATGCTTCCCTATGCTTTACCACACCTCTCTGTGCTTTACAATGCTCCCCTATGCTTTACCAGACCTCTCTGTGCTTTACAATGCTTCCCTATGCTTTACCAGACCTCTCTGTGCTTTACAATGCTTCCCTATGCTTTACCAGACCTCTCTGTGCTTTACAATGCTTCCCTATGCTTTACCAGACCTCTCTGTGCTTTACAATGCTTCCCTATGCTTTACCAGACCTCTCTGTGCTTTACAATGCTTCCCTATGCTTTACCAGACCTCTCTGTGCTTTACAATGCTTCCCTATGCTTTCACTGTGCTTTAATTCCACCCCCTTGTCCTCCTCAGATATCAACGAGTGCGAGGCGATCCCGGGAGCCTGCAAGGGGAGATGAAGTGCTTCAATCACTACGGGGTTACCTGTGTCTGCCTCGCTCCGCCTCGGTCATCGCGAACAACGAGGTGGCGCTGGAGCGGAGATCGACTCCCCAGCCCCCAGCCCCCCGCGGGGCCCGGGAGAGCCCTACAACCCCTGTCCGCGGGGCTACGAGCCCAGCCAGAGAGACACCTGCCTGGGTGAGTGCACAGCGCCTGCCCCTGGACGCTGCATGCTAATACACGCCAGTACTGTGCTGTAGCACAGTGTTCTGCTACAGTACACCTCAATGCACATTTTTTACTTAGGGAACGGAAGTCTTTCTCCATGTCTGTCTCAGTTTTTTAGGAGACATAATTATATATATATATATATATGAACATAATTTAGATATTTTATTTAACATTGTGTAATTCAAATTAACTACAAAATGATCTTGCAAAAAAAAAAAAAATAGCAGTACAGTAATATTGCATCTTAGGTTTGGAAATGTCATATTTAAAAGTTTTGTCAGTTTTTTCCCCCTTTTCCTTTTTAAGTATCTGGAAAACCACAAAGCGCTGGGTGTGGAATTCAATATGTTAACAAGGGAACATTATTCAGCAGCTTTCATTGGACTCTATGAAGCTGAGGGAGTTCATTCTATATAGAGGGGGTGGAATTCAATATGTTAACAAGGGAACATTATTCAGCAGCTTTCATTGGACTCTATGAAGCTGAGGGAGTTCATTCTATATAGAGGGGAGGATGCAAAACTTTTGGCCAGAGCTGTACTCTAGTGCTCCTGTCCCAGGGGAGGGGGAGGGAGGAGAAGGGGGGGAGTCTTTGAATGAACTCCCGGACCCTCACTTGGCACCGCGCCCTGTGACCTCAGGTGCCCCCGGTGGAGGGAGGCTATCATTGCACAATAGCTGCATTGTGCGCAGTGGCATTGCAAGCGTGCGGTCTGTCGCTCTCCAGGGAGGAGTGAAGCTCTGTGTGCCAAGACCTTCTCACGCAGAACAACCCCTTACAGGAAACACAGCGTGGAGCATTGCACTGGAGATCTCCTATCTACCCTCATCTCTCTGTGCTTTACAATGCTTCCTGTGCTTTACCAGACCTCTCTGTGCTTTGCAATGCTTCCCTATGCTTTACCAGACCTCTCTGTGCTTTACAATGCTTCCCTATGCTTTACCAGACCTCTCAGTGCTTCACAATGCTTGCCTATGCTTTACCAGACCTCTCTGTGCTTTACACTGCTTCCTATGCTTTACCACACCTCTCTGTGCTTTACAATGCTTCCTATGCTTTACCAGACCTCTCTGTGCTTTACAATGCTTCCCTATGCTTTACCAGACCTCTCTGTGCTTTACAATGCTTCCCTATGCTTTACCAGACCTCTCTGTGCTTTACAATGCTTCCCTATGCTTTACCAGACCTCTCTGTGCTTTACAATGCTTCCCTATGCTTTACCACACCTCTCTGTGCTTTACAATGCTTCCCTATGCTTTACCATGCTTGCACTGTGATCTGCAATTTGCTGTGCTTTTACTGTGGCAAAGGGAAATGCCAGCTGTTTTAATCATCCCTGGTTTGGGCTTCGTTTCTATTAGAAATGCGATATCAAGTTACAGAGTGAATTCGCACGGACAGAGAGAGAGAGAGAGAGAGAGAGAGAGAGAGACTCTACAGCTGCTGCTACACACTAAAATCCCCACGCGTTCTCTGAGATCAGTCTCTCTTAGACCAGAAAAGCTGTCCTTCCCTAGCCTTTACAACGGAGCACCAGTTGGTCTACGGTTCACGGTGCGGCACCCCGGATTGAGGGGTGAAAATTAGCTCCCGTCCGGGCTTTTAAAATTCGCTCGACGCGGAAGTTTCTTTGGTGTTCGAGTGGTACTCGGTTGTAAAGGCGAGGAAGGACGGCTTTTTTTTCGGCCGAGATCAATGCTCCAGACGAACGGATTTGAAAAACACTTCTCAAAGGCGTTTCCGAATGTTTGAGTTTCTGGATGGGGTTAAGAAGCGCGGTGATATTTCCAAATGCTCTCTCTCTCTCTCTCAATTCAATTCAATTCAATTTAATTCAAATTGGCTTTGTTGGCATGACAAAAAAAAAAAAATTGTGTTACCAAAGTACATACATGGCTCATACATCTCTCTCTCTCTCTCTCTCTCTCTCTCTCTCTCTCTCTCTCTCTCTCTCTCTCTCTCTCTCTCTCTCTCTCTCTCTCTCTCTCTCTCTCTCTCCCCCTTCTCTCTCTCTCTCTCTCTCTCTCTCTTTCTTTCTCTCTCCCTCACCCTTTCTCTCTCTCTCTCACTGTCTCTCCCTCCCACTCTCTCTCTCCCCCTGTTTCTCTCTCTCTTTCTTTCTCTCTCCCTCTCCCTCTCCCTCTCTCTTTCTCTCTAACTCTTTGTCTCCCTCTCTCTCCCTCTCTCTCCCTCTCTCTCTTTCCCTCTCTCTCCCACTCTCTCTCTCCCCCTGTTTCTCTCCCTCTTTCCTTCTCTCTCCCTCTCCCTCACTCTTTCTCTCTCTCTCTCCCTCCCTCTCTCTCCCTCTCTCTCTCTCTCTCTCTCTCCCCCCTGTCTCTCTCTTTCTTTCTCTCTCTCTCTCCCTCTCTCTCTCTCTCTCTCTCTCTCTCTCTCTCTCTCTCTCTCTCTCTCTCTCTCCCTCCCTCTCTCTCCCTCTCTCTCTCTCTCTAACGACTGACTCCGTTTCTGCCGTTTCCTTCCCCAGACATCGATGAGTGTGGCGAGATTTGCCGCGACTGCCAGCCGAGCCAGCAGTGCCGAACACGCCGGGTCGTTCACCTGTACCTGCCCGGCGGCTACCGCAAGATTGGCTCCGAGTGCATCGGTGAGTGTGGAAGAAACCAAGCCAGCGCTCATGAGCACAGCGATGCCAATCGCTACCCCAGCAGCTCTGCATGTAGCGATGCAGTCCTTCGGATGAGAGGTAAAACAAACGAGCTCCTATTGGAAGTGACTCTGCAGCAGCAGCAGCAGCAGTTGTTGATGAAGCAGAGTTCACCCTCCTAGTCTCTGCAAGTCGCTTTGGATAAAAGCCTCTGCTGAACGATTCAAAATTTACACAGGTATAGCTTAAACGTTTATCATTGGACACTGTAATCTAGCAGCTAGTTATGAACAGAAATCAGATAGCGATCGATTGACCTTTTAACAAATCCTCTCTATCTCTCTCTCTCTCTACCCCTCCTTCTCTCTCTCTCCCTCTATCTCTGTCTCTACCCCTCTCCTTCTCTCTCCCTCTATCTCTCTCTCCTCTCCCTTCTCTCTCTCTCTCCCCTCTATCTCTGTCTCTACCCCTCTCCCTTCTCTCTCCCCACTTTCTCTGTCTCTACCCGTCTCTCTCTCTCTCCCTCCCCTCTCTCTCCCATCTCTCTCTCTCTTCTCTCCCCCTCTCTCTCTCTCTCTCTCTCTCTCTCCCTCTCTCTCTCTCTCTCTCTCTCCCTCTATCTCTCTCTCCCCTCTACCTCTCTCTCTCTCCCCTCTCTCTCTCTCCCTCTCCTTCTCTCTCTCTCCCTCTCTCTCTCTCTCTCCCCTCTCCCTCTCTCTCTCTCTCCCTCTATCTCTCTCTCTCTCCCTCTCTCTCTCTCTCCCCCCCCTCTCTCTCTCTCTCTCTCTCCCCTCTCTCTCTCTCTCTCCCTCTCTCTCTCTCTCTCTCTCTCTCTCTCTCTCTCTCTCTCTCTCTCTCTCTCTCTCTCTCTCCCCTCTCTCTCTCTAGATATTGACGAGTGTCGTTATAGATACTGTCAGCACAGCTGTGTGAACTCCCCTGGTTCCTTCGCCTGTCAGTGTGAGCCCGGGTTCCAGTTAGCCGGCAACAACCGATCCTGTGTCGGTAAGTCTTTTATATCGGGGACCACTGAGGGCACATAATTAAGATAATTAACAAGGGAACATTATTCAGCAGCTTTCATTGGACTCTATGAAGCTGAGGGAGTTCATTCTATATAGAGGGGGTGGAATTCAATATGTTAACAAGGGAACATTATTCAGCAGCTTTCATTGGACTCTATGAAGCTGAGGGAGTTCATTCTATATAGAGGGGTGGAATTCAATATGTTAACAAGGGAACATTATTCAGCAGCTTTCATTGGACTCTATGAAGCTGAGGGAGTTCATTCTATATAGAGGGGTGGAATTCAATATGTTAACAAGGGAACATTATTCAGCAGCTTTCATTGGACTCTATGAAGCTGAGGGAGTTCATTCTATATAGAGGGGTGGAATTCAATATGTTAACAAGGGAACATTATTCAGCAGCTTTCATTGGACTCTATGAAGCTGAGGGAGTTCATTCTATATAGAGGGGTGGAATTCAATATGTTAACAAGGGAACATTATTCAGCAGCTTTCATTGGACTCTATGAAGCTGAGGGAGTTCATTCTATATAGAGGGGTGGAATTCAATATGTTAACAAGGGAACATTATTCAGCAGCTTTCATTGGACTCTATGAAGCTGAGGGAGTTCATTCTATATAGAGGGGTGGAATTCAATATGTTAACAAGGGAACATTATTCAGCAGCTTTCATTGGACTCTATGAAGCTGAGGGAGTTCATTCTATATAGAGGGGTGGAATTCAATATGTTAACAAGGGAACATTATTCAGCAGCTTTCATTGGACTCTATGAAGCTGAGGGAGTTCATTCTATATAGAGGGGTGGAATTCAATATGTTAACAAGGGAACATTATTCAGCAGCTTTCATTGGACTCTATGAAGCTGAGGGAGTTCATTCTATATAGAGGGGTGGAATTCAATATGTTAACAAGGGAACATTATTCAGCAGCTTTCATTGGACTCTATGAAGCTGAGGGAGTTCATTCTATATAGAGGGGTGGAATTCAATATGTTAACAAGGGAACATTATTCAGCAGCTTTCATTGGACTCTATGAAGCTGAGGGAGTTCATTCTATATAGAGGGGTGGAATTCAATATGTTAACAAGGGAACATTATTCAGCAGCTTTCATTGGACTCTATGAAGCTGAGGGAGTTCATTCTATATAGAGGGGTGGAATTCAATATGTTAACAAGGGAACATTATTCAGCAGCTTTCATTGGACTCTATGAAGCTGAGGGAGTTCATTCTATATAGAGGGGTGGAATTCAATATGTTAACAAGGGAACATTATTCAGCAGCTTTCATTGGACTCTATGAAGCTGAGGGAGTTCATTCTATATAGAGGGGTGGAATTCAATATGTTAACAAGGGAACATTATTCAGCAGCTTTCATTGGACTCTATGAAGCTGAGGGAGTTCATTCTATATAGAGGGGTGGAATTCAATATGTTAACAAGGGAACATTATTCAGCAGCTTTCATTGGACTCTATGAAGCTGAGGGAGTTCATTCTATATAGAGGGGTGGAATTCAGCCAAAATTTTGACAGCTCCTTCCGGTTGTTTTTTGTCTCCAGACGTCAATGAGTGTGACATGCCCCCTGCCAGCACGCTGTTATAACACCTATGGGACCTTCATCTGTCGCTGTGACCAGGGCTCTGAGCTGGGGCAGGATGGCTTTGCCTGCAATGGTAGGACGGGGGGGTATTTAATCCATCACCTCCTCTCTCCCTCTCCTCTGCATCTCTCTCTCTCTCTCTCCTCTCTCTCTCCTCTCTCTATCTTTCTCCTCTCTCTCTCCCTCTTCCTCTCCTCCCTCTCTCTCTCTCCCTCTCCCTCTCCCCTGTCTCTCTCTTCTCTTTCCCCTCTCTCCTCTCTCTCTCTCCCTCTCTCTCTGTCTCTCCCCTCTCTCTCTGTCTCCCCTCTCTCTCTCTCTCCTTTCCTCCTCCCTCTCCACCCTGTCTCTCCCCCTCTCTCCCTCCTCTCTCTCTGTCTCTATCCCTCTCTCCCTGTCTGTCTCCTCTCTCCCTCCCTCTTCCTCTCTCTCTCTCTCTCCCTCTCTCTCTCTGTCTGTCTCTCTCTCTCTCCCTTCTCTCCCTCTCCTCCCTCCTCTCTCTCTTCCCTCTCTCTCTCTCTCTCTTCTCCTCCTCTCTCCCTCTCCCCCTCTCCCCCTCTCTCTCTCTCTCTCTCTCACCCCTCTCCTCTCCCTGTAGATATCGATGAGTGCAGCTACTCCAGCTACCTGTGTCAGTATCAGTGTCAGAACGAGCCAGGACGTTTCTCCTGCGTCTGCCCGGAAGGTTACCAGCTGCTGGGCGCGGCTGTGCCAAGGTAGCGACAGGAGCCCTCCAGAACCACGCTCTGGTGAGCGGTCCACCAAACCCAGATCCACCGCAGCGAGGTCCGCAATATAATGTGTGCAGTGTGATCCAGTCCAGGTTTTACTGCTACCAGCTTGATCAGCCCCCCCAGTGTGTCTAGCTAACAAGCTCAGGTGTGTCTGATTATTAAACTCCCAGTGAAACCAGGACTGGATCACACTGCTGTGCAGTGGGAGTCTGATTCCCAGCCCTGGATGTTAATAGTTGTAATATACAAGTCAGTTAGAGAATGCTCTACCTCTCTTTTTCACTCCTGCTCTCTGTCTCTCTCTCCTCAGATATCAATGAGTGTGAGACAGGAACGCACCAATGCACTGACTCTCAGACCTGCGTCAACATCCATGGGGCGTTCCAGTGTGTGGACAACAACCGCTGCCAGGAGCCCTACGTCCAGGTCGCTGACAAGTAGGTACTCCTGCCTGCCTCCCTGCCTCCCTGTCTGCCTGCCTGCCTGCCTGCCTGCCTGCCTGCCTGCCTGCCTACCTGCCTGCCTGCCTGCCTGCCTCTCTGCCTGCCTCCCTGCCTCCCAGCCTGCCTGCCTGCCTGCCTGCCTGCCTCTCTGCCTGCCTGCCTGCCTGCCTGCCTGCCTGCCTGCCTGCCTCCCTGCCTGCCTGCCTCCCTGCCTGCCTGCCTTGTAAAAGCACAGCAAAGTGTAATACAGCACAGGAAAGCATGGGGAAGCATTGTAAAGCACAGAGAGGTCTGGTAAAGCATAGGGAAGCATTGTAAAGCACAGAGAGGTCTGGTAAAGCATAGGGAAGCATTGTAAAGCACAGAGAGGTCTGGTAAAGCATAGGGAAGCATTGTAAAGCACAGAGAGGTCTGGTAAAGCATAGGGAAGCATTGTAAAGCACAGAGAGGTCTGGTAAAGCATAGGGAAGCATTGTAAAGCACAGAGAGGTCTGGTAAAGCATAGGGAAGCATTGTAAAGCACAGAGAGGTCTGGTAAAGCATAGGGAAGCATTGTAAAGCACAGAGAGGTCTGGTAAAGCATAGGGAAGCATTGTAAAGCACAGAGAGGTCTGGTAAAGCATAGGGAAGCATTGTAAAGCACAGAGAGGTCTGGTAAAGCATAGGGAAGCATTGTAAAGCACAGAGAGGTCTGGTAAAGCATAGGGAAGCATTGTAAAGCACAGAGAGGTCTGGTAAAGCATAGGGAAGCATTGTAAAGCACAGAGAGGTCTGGTAAAGCATAGGGAAGCATTGTAAAGCACAGAGAGGTCTGGTAAAGCATAGGGAAGGATTGTAAATAGCTGTCCCTAAGTCAGTTTGTTTGCCAAACTTTATAACCTCAAGCTCAGGCTAGTTTCAAGCAACAATTCCTGTGGTTTAAAAAAAAATTAAAAAAATGTCACACGCAAGAACAATAATGTGGAATTCCAAAAGCGGAACGTTGGTGAAGTTCTAACACGTGTGCTGCACGTCATGAGTGACACCTAGTGGAAGTCACTATGTACTGCAGTTTTTTTTTGGGCTGTTGTCTGTCTTTGACAACTCATAATTATTTTTTTAATGGTCAGGCGTGAATTCTGCCTGGGAAACGCTTTCATAAATACGATCCGTTTAATTGTGAAGTACCGGAGAACCGGGTGTTTAACTGTGTAGCTGAGTCGGACAATAAATTAGGAACACCTGCCATAGCGCTGTCGACTCAGAGTGCCTGTCCTCAGTCTGTCTGTCTGTCTGTCTGCAGCCGCTGCGTGTGTCCCGTCACCAAGCCAGCCTGTCGGGAGCTTCCCTTCTCCATCGTCCATCGATACATGAGCATCACCTCCGACCGGACCGTCCCGTCTGATATCTTCCAGATTCAGGCCACCAGCGTCTATCCTGGAGCTTACAACACCTTCCGAATCCGGTCTGGAGATGAGGAGGGGGAGTTCTACATCCGGGTAACCCCAGCGCCTCCTCCCCTCCCCTCTCCTCCCTCCCCTCCCCTCTCCCTCTCCCTCTCCCCCTCCTTCTCCTCTCCCCCTCCCCCTCCCCTCCCTCTCCCTCTCCTCTCCTCTCCCTCCCTCTCCCTCTCCTCCCCCTCCCTCCCCTCCTCTCCCCTCCCTCTCCCTCTCCCCCTCCCCTCCCCTCCCTCTCCCCTCCCCTCCCTCCCCTCCCCTCCCTCCCTCCCCTCCCTCCCCTCCCCCTCCCTCTCCCCTCCCTCCCTCTCCTCTCCCCCTCCCCTCCCTCTCCCTCTCCTCCCTCTCCTCTCCCTCCCCCTCCCTCTCCCCTCCCCTCCCTCTCCTCTCCCTCCCTCCTCCCTCCCTCTCCCCTCCCTCTCCCCTCCCTCTCCCTCCCCTCCCCTCCCTCTCCTCCTCCCCACCCCCTTTTTGTTACAGTTGTTGTACAACAAATGTTATTAAATATTGAAATGCTATAACAGAATAAACTACCTCCCCTCCCTCTCCCCCTCCCCCTCCTCCCTCACAGCCAAGCTGCTTTGCGTCTTGGTGAGACTTGATTTCAGGAGTCTGTAGGTTTCATGTCCACCGCGCAGCTCACCAGGGGAGATATGGGGAGGGGATGTTTGACACAGTGACCTCAGACTAGGTCTCCTGGAATCAGGTTTCAAGACTTTAAAAGTGGTTTCGCGTTCCTTCAGCTTAAGACAGAGCTAGGAGAGATGAAATCGCTCCACACTGCAGAGCTGTATAGAGGTCTATAGGAAAGAGAGCTCCACTCTCAACACTGCAGAGCTGTATAGAGGTCTATAGGAAAGAGAGCTCCACTCTCAACACTGCAGAGCTGTATAGAGGTCTATAGGAAAGAGAGCTCCCCTCTCAACACTGCAGAGCTGTATAGAGGTCTATAGGAAAGAGCTCCACTCTCAACACTGCAGAGCTGTATAGAGGTCTATAGGAAGAGAGCTCCACTCTCAACACTGCAGAGCTGTATAGAGGTCTATAGGAAAGAGAGCTCCCTCTCAACACTGCAGAGCTGTATAGAGGTCTATAGGAAAGAGAGCTCCACTCTCAACACTGCAGAGCTGTATAGAGGTCTATAGGAAAGAGAACTCCACTCTCAACACTGCAGAGCTGTATAGAGGTCTATAGGAAGAGAGCTCCACTCTCAACACTGCAGAGCTGTATAGAGGTCTATAGGAAGAGAGCTCCACTCTCAACACTGCAGAGCTGTATAGAGGTCTATAGGAAAGAGCTCCACTCTCAACACTGCAGAGCTGTATAGAGGTCTATAGGAAGAGAGCTCCACTCTCAACACTGCAGAGCTGTATAGAGGTCTATAGGAAAGAGCTCCACTCTCAACACTGCAGAGCTGTATAGAGGTCTATAGGAAAGAGAGCTCCACTCTCAACACTGCAGAGCTGTATAGAGGTCTATAGGAAAGAGAGCTCCACTCTCAACACTGCAGAGCTGTATAGAGGTCTATAGGAAAGAGAGCTCCACTCTCAACACTGCAGAGCTGTATAGAGGTCTATAGGAAAGAGAGCTCCACTCTCAACACTGCAGAGCTGTATAGAGGTCTATAGGAAAGAGAGCTCCACTCTCAACACTGCAGAGCTGTAAGCTAGTCCACATACCAATATGTATCCTGTGACCAATTTAGGTTATTTTTTGTTGAGCAGAAGATGCAGGCAGCTGGTTTCACAGACAGTCCTATGAAACCAGCCTAGTGCGAAACTAAAAACCTGTCGCCTGTTTTGTCTCCGCAGCAAATTAACAACATCAGCGCCATGCTGGTTCTGTCCCGCCCGTGACTGGACCCAAAGAGTATGTCCTGGACCTGGAGATGGTGTCAGTCAATCCGTTGATGAGCTACCAGACCAGCTCTGCCCTGCGGCTCTCAGTTTACGTGGGACAGCACTCTTTCTAAACTCCCTCTCTGCCAAAGAACCTGGGGGTGGGCGGGGCAAACTTCATAGAGCAAATCCGCATCTACACAGAGAGAGAGGGGGGGTCCGGACAATAAATTAGGAACACCTGCCATAACACTGTCAGCCGGTGGGGTGTTGGTGGCAAGGCTGCGAAGTGGTTATAATTGTTCCTGGTCAAACGTCCGGGCGTTTGGAATACAAAACTGATATCGCCATCTTTCGCGTTCTGTAATAATATATGCAAGCTGTATCTCCCAAGTGTCAAGATCAATAAATATAGGAAACTAAGTCAAGCAGACAGAAGTAGGGTAGTGTCGTCTTCCGTGTACGCAGACACCTGTCTTCTTTTTATTAAGCGCCATCTAATGGACAGTTAGTGTATTGCAAGCAATAAAAAAGAAGGAAAGTTGGTTCTAAATTGTACATTTGAAGTTGGCTTAGTTTCTTGTAGTTTAAGAGAACGTAATAAGTTTTAATGACAAGTCTTTGGACTAGAAGTCTTTCTCAGCGTCTTAAATTGGTTTGCGTTTAAAAGTGAGTTTCGAAAATCAAAAGCCACACGATCAAAAACAGGTTTTTTTTTTGGCGTTTTTTAATAACTTATTACAAACCATCTTTAGTTTTAAAAAAAATAAAGAAATAAAAAAGAAAAAAAAAAAAGCTGGCTGTATTTATTTTAACAATTTTAATTTTTTTTTTTTTTTTAATATTTAGCCTACTGTGTGTTCTACAAAAAAAGTGAAGAAAATGCTAACGAGATTATTGGCCTTTGAAAAGCGATCTCTGGTCGCTCTGGTGGCCCTCCCAAGATCCTGAGAGTGTTCTTTTTATTTTATGGTTCAGAAATACGGACCATTTGCTGACTATAAGCAGAGGCTGATTTGGTTGAACAATATACTTCTGATTTTGCCTTCTGTAAGAAATCGAGTACATGTCTATGTTTGTGTAATAATGCTGTCATTAATTTACCAAGTTTGTATGGCCTCAGTAATGATGATTTGTGTGTTTTTAAAAAAAAATAAAACAAAAACGACAAATAAAATTGAAAAAAAAAAAGAAACGATATTTTGTGAATTATTTTCTCTCGAGATCAATCGGCTGCTAGGAACCGGATGCTCTCCTTCTCATACGAGCTAAAGAAAATAAAATCAACACAGAGAGGTCTGGTAAAGCACAGGCAAGCATTGTAAAGCACAGAGAGGTCTGGTAAAGCATAGGGAAGCATTGTAAAGCACAGAGAGGTCTGGTAAAGCATAGGGAAGCATTGTAAAGCACAGAGAGGTCTGGTAAAGCATAGGGAAGCATTGTAAAGCACAGAGAGGTCTGGTAAAGCATAGGGAAGCATTGTAAAGCACAGAGAGGTCTGGTAAAGCATAGGGAAGCATTGTAAAGCACAGAGAGGTCTGGTAAAGCATAGGGAAGCATTGTAAAGCACAGAGAGGTCTGGTAAAGCATAGGGAAGCATTGTAAAGCACAGAGAGGTCTGGTAAAGCATAGGGAAGCATTGTAAAGCACAGAGAGGTCTGGTAAAGCATAGGGAAGCATTGTAAAGCACAGAGAGGTCTGGTAAAGCACAGGCAAGCATTGCAAAGCACAGAGAGGTGTGGTAAAGCATAGGGAAGCATTGTAAAGCACAGAGAGGTCTGGTAAAGCATAGGGAAGCATTGTAAAGCACAGAGAGGTGTGGTAAAGCATAGTGAAGCATTGTAAAGCACAGAGAGGTGTGGTAAAGCATAGGGAAGCATTGTAAAGCACAGAGGTCTGGTAAAGCATAGGCAAGCTTTGCACAAAAGAGGTTCTGAGAATTAGCCCTTTTGATACAGCTGGTAATTAGAATAACACAAATGCCTTAGAGTAATTTCAGATCAAACTGTGAAAAAGGTGAGGGGGCTTTTGTTATAAATTATTTATAGAGGCAAGCTGGTGCTTTCGAAGAGCAGAGCCAATGGCAGGAGAGCCCATGTGAAGTGTCTACCTCAGGAGAGATCAGTGTTCTCTCTCTCCTAGTTAGTGTTTCATCCTGACTGCCGTTCAGCACAGCGGCCACTAGGGGGCTCCATTGCTCACCAAAGCGACGCCTGTCGCTTTTCATTGTGTTCCTGTTACCTAATAAACTAATGACCCGATTTCACTCTCCCCAGCGTGCAGAGGAATGCGATGATCATGTACGCCAAGCGGACCAGCAACTGGAGCTCTGAGTGGGAGGCATGTGCTGTTGAATGATCAGTGAACTATAGACAGAAGGTACAAACTTAAACTATATATATATATATATATATATATATATATAATATATTTTATTCTTTATTATTATGTGTTTATTTAGCAGATGCCTTTATCCAAGGCGACTTACAGAGACTAGGGTGTGTGAACTATGCATCAGCTGCAGAGTCACTTACAACTACGTCTCACCCGAAAGACGGAGCACAAGGAGGTGAAGTGACTTGCTCAGGGTCACACAATGAGTCAGTGGCTGAGGTGGGATTTGAACCGGGGACCTCCTGGTTACAAGCCCTTTTCTTTAACCACTGGACCACACACCCTATGGTATATTATTATGATTTATTCCTAAGCAGACGGCCTTATCCAGGGCGACTTCTAATTGTTACAAGATATCACATTATTTTTTTACATACAATTCCCCATTTATACAGTTGGGTTTTTACTGGAGCAATCTAGGTAAAGTACCTTGCTCAAGGGTACAGCAGCAGTGTCCCCCACCTGGGATTGAACCCACGACCCTCCGGTCAAGAGTCCAGAGCCCTAACCACTACTCCACACTAAATTGGTTTATAGACAATTTCATTACAACAGATCAAACAGATCTCCTGGGATAAAGAGAGCTGGGCGCTGTTTCTGAATTCTCTGTACTCGTTTCTAGCTCTGGTATTTTAACAAGCAAAGATAACATAGATTTGCAAACTCGACCCTTGATTAATTAGCCTTAACTTGAATGACGTCGCTCCATAGAAATCAACAGGACGTGCGTAGGGCGCTGAGTGTTATAAATACATGGCGAGATGAAACGCAAAGCCCTCACAGAGAACCCAGCCTATATACAGCAGTGGGTATAGCAGATCCTTCTATACAGGTGTTTGCGTCTGTGCAGCTTTCCTTCAGCGCCTCTAGCATCTGTCTTCATCCCTAGCCTGCCCGCACTGCACAGAACCACCCACCCACCCACTCACTCACCCACTCACTCACCCACTCGCCCACTCGCTCGCACACGCACACTCACTCACTCACAGGAGCTGAAAGGACGAGCGAAACGTGTGTGTGTGTGTGTGTGTGTGTGTGTGTGTGTGTGCGTGTGTGCGTGTGTGCCAGCCGCAGCGATTCTCAGGACAGCTCTGCCCACCGCGCAGCGTGGCGCAGGGGAGAGGGGGTGGGATGCGGCCGGCACGGATGTGTTGGATCCGGGTCCACGCTCGTTTTCATGACGCAGGAACGGGGAAGAGGAGGGGGCGAGGCTATAAATAGCGGCTGATATCTATCTATCTATCTATCTATCTATCTATCTATCTATCTATCTATCTATCTATCTATGGATGAGGATATATATATATATATATATATATATATATATATATATATATATATATATATATATATATATATATATATATATATATCCTCACGCCCAAACTACACGAGTTCTCACATATTATTATTATTATTATTATTATTATTATTATTATTATTATTATTATTATTATTATTATTATTATTATTATTAATGAGTTATTTACCAGATGCTTTTATCCAAAGCGACTTGCAGAGACTAGGAAGGTGAACTCTGCTTCATCAACAACTGCTGCTGCTGCTGCTGCTGCTGCAGAGTCACTTCCAATAGGAGCTCGTTTGTTTTGCGTCTCATCCGATGGTGTCTCTAGATAAAAGCATCTGCTAAATGACCAATTAATAATAATAATAATAATAATAATAATAATAATAATAATAATAATAATAATAATAATAATAATTAGCGACACCCCGCCCTACACACGACCTGTTCACGTTATAATAAGGGGTCTCAAGCGGGGAGCCCCGGCGCCGGCAAGGCAATCGAGTTCTTTCACCGACTCCCCCGCAGCCCGTGGACGCTGTAGGCTCGGTTCCAGATCCGTCTTTAATCTCGGTCCGGTCGTTATTCGTTCTACCGTTCGACGGTTCTGTAGGATGAACCGAAACACCTGGGTCGCTGAAAGCCGGCCGATCAGCGTCTTCTATCGACGCGCTGCCGCGGAAACAGCACGGCCTTCGACTGCTTTTGCAAAGAAGAGAGGAGGCGGATTAATTGATGAGTGGGTGTGTTTCTCATTCTTCTTCTTTGTCCATAAGCGTTTACAAAATCAAAAGTCGAAAGCGGCGGGCGTCTTTGCAACAGTGAGCGCGGAGGTTTGAGGATTTATTTTTAGCGTCAGCCGAGTTTCACATCTATCTATCTATCTATCTATCTATCTATCTATCTATCTATCTATCTACACACACATACACGCAGCTTTCAATGGAAATGATAGCATTCACCCTATAGAACTCATTTTGCTTCGTATAGAGTCGAATGAAAAGCTGCTGAATAATGTTACATTAACATATTGAATTGCACACCGCCGCTTTGTAGTTTTCCATATACCTAACCGAAAAATGTGACATTTCAAAATCTAACATGAATCAGTACTGTATGACTATTATGGCTTCCGGTAGACTTTCATTTTTCTAGTTTCTTTGATTACATCACGATGTTAAATAAAATATCTAAAATGATGATAGATAGATAGATAGATAGATAGATAGATAGATAGATAGATAGATAGATAGATAGATAGATAGACAGATAGATAGACAGGCAGACAGAGACATAGATACACAGATACAGACAGATCGATCGATAGATAGATTGATAGATTGATAGATTGATAGATAGATAGATAGATAGATAGATAGATAGATAGATAGATAGATAGATAGATAGATAGATAGATAGATAGATAGATAGATAGATAGATAGATAGATAGATAGATAGATAGATAGATAGATAGATAGATAGATAGATTGATAGATAGATAGATAGATAGATAGATAGATAGATAGATAGATAGATAGATAGATAGATAGATAGATAGATAGATAGATAGACAGGCAGACAGAGACATAGATACACAGATACAGACAGATCGATCGATAGATAGATTGATAGATTGATAGATAGACAGATTGATAGATTGATAGATTGATAGATTGATCGATAGATAGATTGATAGATTGATAGATTGATAGATTGATAGATAGACAGATAGATAGATAGATAGATTGATAGATTGATAGATTGATAGACAGATAGATAGATTGATTGATAGATAGACAGATAGATAGATAGACAGGCAGACAGAGACATAGATACACAGATACAGATAGATTGATAGATTGATAGATTGATTGATAGATTGATAGATTGATAGATAGATTGATAGATTGATAGATTGATAGATTGATAGATGCTTCTTGCACCTTTGAAAAACAAAGTGCTCAAGCTTCATGAACGTAGCGTTATTTTTTGATGCGGTCGCTATTTTTACATCCGTTCCGGTGTGAAGCCCACTCCCGTTTCTGTTTTTGGACAATGCTTTTCATGCACGCGTTAAAGTAGACGAGCTTCACCGACACACTAACGCTATTTCAACCCAGTGGCTGGCGTGGGATTTAAAAAAGGCGCGGAGGCTTAATGATCCCGAGGTTAGAGAAAAGGGGGGTCTCGATACCAGGAGGTTCAAATCCCGGCTCACCCACTGACTCCTTGTGTGTGTGTGTGTGTGTGTGTGCGTGCGTGCGTGCGTATGTGTGTGTGTGTGTGCGTGCGTGCGTGCGTGCGTGTGTGTGACCCTGAGCAAGTCGCTTCACCTCCTTGTGGATGAGACGTAAAACAAACGAGCTCCTATTGGAAGTGACTCTGCAGCAGCAGCAGCAGCAGCAGTTGTTGATGAAGCAGAGTTCACCCCCCTAGTCTCTGTGAGTCGCTTTGGATAAAAGCATCTGCTAACTAATACTAAAAATAATAATGGCCTGTGCTGCTGTTAATCACGAGTAGCACAGACAATGGTTTATATGCAGATATGAAACGCGTGTATATATATATATATAAACGTTTGTATCAATTATTCACATTTTGTGTAGTGACATTAATTTTTCCTTTTTGATTTTGCATTTTTCAATTGCTTGCGTTGTCTCTCTCTCTCTCTCTCTCTCTCTCTCTCTCTCTCTCTCTCTCTCTCTCTCTCTCTCTCTCGTTGCAAGAAAAAATAAGTGGTCGAATATTTCAAAATAAAACCGTTTTTAACAACTATATATATATATATAGTTCCCTTGAGTTCCTTTGACAGGCTCCCTTACATGTACAACATATCGAAACGTTGGGCAGTTGGCTCTTTGAGCTAATATATATATATATATATATATATATATATATATATATATATATATATATATATATATATATATATATATATATATA
>JAGXEW010000089.1:158338-174983 GCA_030684275.1 Acipenser oxyrinchus oxyrinchus | reverse complement strand
CGCCCTGCGTGAGTATTGGGGAGGGGGTACTTGTGTACTTGTTTTCTTGTTGGCTGACCAGTTTGTTTACATGCCCATCTCCTCCTACTCCAGAGCTGTTGAATAATGTTCCCTTGTTAACATATTGAATTCCACCCCTCTATATAGAATGAACTCCCTCAGCTTCATAGAGTCCAATGAAAGCTGCTGAATAATGTTCCCTTGTTAACATATTGAATTCCACCCCTCTATATAGAATGAACTCCCTCAGCTTCATAGAGTCCAATGAAAGCTGCTGAATAATGTTCCCTTGTTAACATATTGAATTCCACCCCTCTATATAGAATGAACTCCCTCAGCTTCATAGAGTCCAATGAAAGCTGCTGAATAATGTTCCCTTGTTAACATATTGAATTCCACCCCTCTATATAGAATGAACTCCCTCAGCTTCATAGAGTCCAATGAAAGCTGCTGAATAATGTTCCCTTGTTAACATATTGAATTCCACCCCCTCTATATAGAATGAACTCCCTCAGCTTCATAGAGTCCAATGAAAGCTGCTGAATAATGTTCCCTTGTTAACATATTGAATTCCACCCCCTCTATATAGAATGAACTCCCTCAGCTTCATAGAGTCCAATGAAAGCTGCTGAATAATGTTCCCTTGTTAACATATTGAGTTCCACACCCAGCTCTTTGTAGTTTTCTCTTTATAACTGAACTGGCAAACCGACACATTGAAATCTTGTGTACTACTGTTATCGCTTCCGGTAGACTCTTTTTTTTGTGAGAGAATTTATCTGACTCTTTTTTTTTTTTCTCTCTCTCCAGAAGAAGAAGGTTGGCTTTAAAAAGACCCGTGACTATGTCCCTCAGAAGCGATCGGGGGGGTACGCAGTGCTGGTGACTCTGTACCGAGACCACCAGGTGAGCAGCGGACAGCCCCCCCCCCACACACACACACGCAGACCCAGGGCTGGGAATCAGACTGCTATCGCACAGCAGTGTGATCCAGTCCAGGTTTTACTGCTACCAGCTTGATCAGCCCCCCAGTGTGTCTAGCTAACAAGCTCAGGGTGTGTCTGATTATTAAACTCCCAGTGAAACCAGGACTGGATCACACTGCTGTGCAGCGGGAGTCTCAGTTCCGCTCCCCCCTGAGCAGCTCGGAGCTGCGGAGCGGATTACATCGGTGAAAAATTCTCCCTCTGAGCCTCTCTGTTTAGTCGGCTCAGCCAGCGCTAAGCTTTGCAGCCGTGCGTCCCGGTTGAGTAGGTGTGGTTTGAGAGGCTCTCTGCGTTGCTGTTTCACTGCTCTCTGTGTCCTTGTTGCAGAGAGCCGGCAGCCGCGGGTTCATGACAAAGGCAGAGTTGCAGCGTGAAGCTCAGCCGCTGTGTGACAAGTCCTTCACCGTGGTAAGAAACCGCGATGCAGGGCGGCCGATCTGAATGAATTGATGGTTTTTTAAATAGCATTTTAACTGTGTCTTTCTCCTCTCTCTCTGCCTCTCTTCTCACTCTCTCTCTCTCTCTCTGCCTCTCCTTTCCTCCCCTCTCCTCTCATCTCTCTCATATCTCTCTCCCCTCTCCTTAATCTCCTCTCCTCCCTCTCTCTCTCTCATCTCTCTCTCTCTCATGTCTCTCTCCCTCTCCTCTCTTTCCTCTCTCTCTCCTCTCTCCTCTCCCTCCTCCCCTCTCCTCTCTCTCTCTCTCTCTCCTCTCTCTCTCCTCCCCTCTCTCCTCTCTCTCTCTCTCCTCCTCTCTCTCTCCCTCTCTCTCTCCCTCCTCCCCTCTCTCTCTCTCTCATCTCTCTCTCATCTCTTGTTCTGCCTCTCTCCTCTCTCTCATATCTCTCTTGCCCTCTCCTCTGTCTCCTCTCCCTCCTCCTCTCTCTCTCCTCTCCTCTCCTCTCTCCTCTCTCTCTCTCTCTCTCTCTCTCTCTCTCCTCTCCTCTCTCCTCTCTCTCCTCTCCTCTCCTCTCCTCTCTCTCTCCCTCTTCTCCTTTCTCCTGTCTCCAGTCAGATCCTGGCAGTAAGTACACTGCCTGGTCGTCTGTCAGCACTCTCATTCAGAAGGACCTGCTCCTCAAAACCCACAGCCCCGCAAGGTAGGAAACCACAGCTTGCATATCCAACGAACCACAGCAAGCTGACTGCCCCCTTGTGATGTCAGCAAGCTGACTGCCCCCATTGCGATGTCAGCAGGCTGACTGCCCCCATTGTGATGTCAGCAGGCTGACACTCCCCGTTGTGATGTCAGCAGGCTGACACTCCCCGTTGTGATGTCAGCAGGCTGACTGCTCCCCATTGTGATGTCAGCAGGCTGACACTCCCCATTGTGATGTCAGCAGGCTGACACTCCCCGTTGTGATGTCAGCAGGCTGACACTCCCCATTGTGATGTCAGCAGGCTGACACTCCCCATTGTGATGTCAGCAGGCTGACACTCCCCCATTGCGATGTCCATCGGCAGGTACTCCCTGACTGAGAAGGGACTGGAGCTGGCGGAGAAGCTGGAGGGAGAGGGGCTGAGCGGGACAGCCGGGGGCTCCAGCCTCACTCCCTGGGGTCCCGGAGAGCAAGGGGAGAGATACTGGACCTCACGGAGGGGGAGGAGGAGGAGGAGGAGGAAGAAGAGCCACCAGAAAACAAGTAAATCAGGACAAAATAATACCTGCAGTGCTTTGCCATTGACTACATAGGTCTGAAGTGGACAGTTTTGAGCGACAGCACGCATGTGTTTTTATTTGAAATAGAGAGAGATTTCTTGTGTTTATTTTTATTTTTTAAGCGGAGCTAAGGAAATCTCTGTTTGCGAGCCGTGCTTTCGGATAACGCTGCACTTCCTTGGGTCACCAGCAGGGTGAAATTGTAGCCCCTCACCCCTTTGCAGAAATTAGAATTATTATTATAATTATTATTATTATTATTTATTAGCAGACGCCTTTATCCAGGGCGACTTTCAGTCGTTACAAAATATCACGTTATAAAATATCACATTCCAGACAAGAGCAGTTATATGGGCAGCAGTGTGCAGTAGTGGTTAGGGGCTCTGGACTCTTGACCGGAGGGTCGTGGGTTCAATCCCAGGTGGGGACACTGCTGCTGTACCCTTGAGCAAGGTACTTTACCTAGATTGCTCCAGTAAAAACCCAACTGTATAAATGGGGAATTGTATGTAAAAATAATGTGATATCTTGTAACAATTGTAAGTCGCCCTGGATAAGGGCATCTGCTAAGAAATAAATAATAATAATAATAATAATAATTATAAAGTCAGATCAAATAAGATCAAACCCAAATAAGGGCACAATAAAGAATACTTTAAATAATTACATGTAAGAGCAGGTTCGACAGAGCAGTTAAACTGAAAATATTTGCTAATACGAGTGCAGTAATAGCAGGCAGCGATACGATAAATGGATGAGAACGATTTCAAACAAGAGCGAGGACAAAAAAACCCACACGCTCCATACCCCACGCTCCGCTGGGACAGCGCTCTCCGTAGGGTCTCTGAATGCGTCCCTGCTTTCAGAACTACAGTACCAGTCGTCTCAAAGGCGGATGTTCACACTGTATTCAGTGTAGCCGCTGTGCTGAAGGGGTTGCTAGGAAACGCGCGTGCAGAAAGTCGTTCGGGAGTCGGATCAAGCATGTTTTTATCTGTTTGGAAACAGGGGCAAAGGCGGGCCCGTCCCGGCGGCCGAAGCCAGAGGAGGCGACGACTGGAGGAGGGGTGAGGGCGGCTGGGGTTCTGGTTCAGGAAACGGCCCGGATGCAGCCGGTTCGCAGGCCTCGAGCGAGAGACCGCCTCCTGCCTACAGACACGTCCCCGGTTTCGTTCTGACCCCCGGCACTTTCGACATCGTGCTGTGTGTGGATTTCATCGAAACCACAGGGTAACGTCCCACCTGTTCTAGTGGAAGTAAGACTCCCGCTGCACAGCAGTGTGATCCAGTCCTGGTTTCACTGGGAGTTTAATAATCAGACACACCTGAGCTTGTTAGCTGGACACACTGGGGGCTGATCAAGCTGGTAGCAGTAAAACCTGGACTGGATCACACTGCTGTGCAATAGGAATCAATGCCTGCCCTGTATTAATAATGTTGGTTATCATCACAGGGCTGGGAATCAGACTCCCATTGCACAGCAGTGTGATCCAGTCCTGGTTTCACTAGGAGTTTAATAATAAGACACCTGAGCTTGTTCGCTAGACACACTGGGGGCTGATCAAGCTGGTAGTGACATTATTATTATTATTATTATTATTATTATTATTATTATTATTTCTTAGCAGACACCCTTATCCAGGGTGACTTACCATTGTCACAAGATATCACATTATTTTTACATACAATTCCCCATTTATACAGTTGGGTTTTTACTGGAGCAATCTAGGTAAAGTACCTTGCTCAAGGGTACAGCAGCAGTGCCCCCCCCCCACCTGGGATTGAACCCACGACCCTCCGATCAAGACATGGCTGTCTCTGTCTGTGTCTGTCTGTCTGTCACGGCTCACTGTTTGTCGTGTGTGTGTGTGTTAATTTTTTTTTTTCTCCTCAGGGGATCCAGCGGTAGGAAGCAAGAGCTGGTGACGGAGCTGAGGAAGAACGGAGTGGACTTCGACGTCAGGAAACTCAACGTGGGAGACTTCCTGTGGACCGCGCGAGAGCGGGTCCGCTATATCCCAGGTGAGAATGTCTTATTCCCAGCCCGAGCGATGAAATTCCAGTCCAGTCTAATCTCGTGATCTGCAATTGCAGTTCGAATGCAGGGAAGGCTCCTGTCCACAGCAGTGTGATCCATCCCTGGTTTTGCTACCAGTTTAACCCTTTTTAAAAGTATTTTTATTCACAGTAAAAACAGGTTTAAAAGGCTCTGCATATCAACAGGACACTCAGTACTGCATCTATAGCCCCACCCTTGTTAAGCTTTATTTATCACACACCTCTTCATAGTCTGACAAATCATCTCCTGATCACTCGTGTATATCACCAAACTCCTCGATTAATGCGATCCGAGTCATCAAAAAGCTCTGCAAATGTCTGTGATATTCTTTGGCGCTGGATGCAGAAGCAGCTATCTTGTTTGTTTACGGCCGTGTTGTCTCTGTGGTGCAGAGGCTGTGTGTTGCTCAGATCTTTTTGGTTCCTGTCAGTCTCACTTTCGGCTATTTTCTGGAGAAAAAGTCTTTCTCAATGAGGGTGGCTGCTGAGTTCATATTACAGCACAGGGATGGGAATCAGACTCCCGCTGCACAGCAGTGTGATCCAGTCCTGGTTTCGCTAGGCGTTTAATAATCAGACACACCTGAGCTTGTTAGCTAGACACACTGGGGGCTGATCAAGCTGGTAGCAGTAAAACCTGGACTGGATCACACTGCTGTGCAATAGGAGTCTGATTCCCACCTAGTTTAATAATCAGACACACCTGAGCTTGTTAGCTAGACACACTGGGGGCTGATCAAGCTGGTAGCAGTAAAACCTGGACTGGATCACACTGCTGTGCAATAGGAGTCTCATTCCCATCCTTTCTTTATGTATACCAGGTCGTTTTGGCCTCACGTTTCATATATTTCGGGTTTTGAATGTTGGTTACAGCAGCACTGTTTTTGTGCCCCAGGTCAGCTTCGCCCCCAGGCCAGAGAGCTGGTGCTGGATTACATTGTGGAGCATAAGAGGATGGACGACCTCTGTGGCAGCATCATCGACGGGCGCTTCCGTGAGCAGAAGGTGGGCTTCTGGGAGATCACGTGACCTCCTGCTCGCTGGCATTGTAGTCAGGGATGGGAATCAGACTCCTATTGCACAGCAGTGTGATCCAGTCCAGGTTTTACTGCTAGCAGCTTGATCAGCCCCCAGTGTGTCTAGCTAACAAGCTCAGGTGTGTCTGATTATTAAACTCCCAGTGAAAGCAGGACTGGATCACACTGCTGTGCAGCGGAGTCTGATTCCCAGCCCTGGGTGCAGTTGGTATTTTTAAAAGTTATTTATCTAAAAGTTTAAATGTTCTTCCTTTCTTTTCTTTCTTTCTTTCTTTCTTTCTTTCTTTCTTTCTTTCTTTCTTCTCTTTCTTTCTTTTCTTTCCTTTCTTTCTTTCTTTCCTCTCTTTTCCTTTCTTATTTCTTTCCTTTCTTTCTCTCCTCTTTTTTTCCTCTATTTTTTTCCTTTTTCTCTCTTTCTTTCCTTTCTATTTCTTCTTTCTTTCTTTCTCTCCTCTTTTTCTCTATCATCTTTCTTTCTCTCTCTCTCTCTTTCCTTTCTATTTCTCTTTCTTCTTTCTTTCTTTCTTTCTTTCTTTCTTTCTTTCTTTCTTCTCTTTCTCTCGCTCTTTCCTTCCCAGTTCCGTCTGAAGCGCTGTGGTCTGAAGAAGCCGATCTACCTGGTGGAGGATTATGGCTCGCGCAGCACCTCAGTATCCCAGAGAGCACCCTGCTGCAGGCTGTGGTGAACACACAGGTGCGAGAGCGCGTGCACGCAGAGAGCGCCCTGCTGCAGGCTGTGGTGAACACACAGGTACGAGACGCCGTGCACGCAGAGAGAGCGCCTGCTGCAGGCTGTGGTGAACACACAGGTGCGAGGCGCGCGTGCAGAGAGAGCGCCCTGCTGCAGGCTGTGGTGAACACACAGGTGCGAGACGCTGCGCGCGCAGAGAGCACCCTGCTGCAGGCTGTGGTGAACACACAGGTGCGAGAGCGCCTGCACGCAGAGAGCACCCTGCTGCAGGCTGTGGTGAACACACAGGTGCGAGAGCGCTGCATGCAGAGAGAGCACCCTGCTGCAGGCTGTGGTGAACACACAGGTGCGAGAGCGCTGTGCACGCAGAGAGCGCCTGCTGCAGGCTGTGGTGAACACACAGGTACGAGGCGCTGCGTGCACGCAGAGAGCGCCCTGCTGCAGGCTGTGGTGAACACACAGGTGCAGACGCCGTGCACGCAGAGAGCGCCCTGCTGCAGGCTGTGGTGAACACACAGGTACGAGAGGCGCGTGCACGCAGAGAGCGCCCTGCTGCAGGCTGTGGTGAACACACAGGTGAGAGAGCGCCGTGCACGAGAGAGCGCCCTGCTGCAGGCTGTGGTGAACACACAGGTACGAGAGCGCCGTGCACGCAGAGAGCGCCCTGCTGCAGGCTGTGGTGAACACACAGGTGAGAGCGCTGTGCACGCAGAGAGCGCCTGCTGCAGGCTGTGGTGAACACACAGGTGCGAGGGCGCTGCGTGCAGAGAGAGCGCCTGCTGCAGGCTGTGGTGAACACACAGGTGCGAGAGGCGCGTGCACGCAGAGAGCGCCCTGCTGCAGGCTGTGGTGAACACACAGGTGAGAGGCGCTGTGCACGAGAGGCGCCCTGCTGCAGGCTGTGGTGAACACACAGGTGCGAGGCGCCGTGCGCGCGAGAGAGCGCCCTGCTGCAGGCTGTGGTGAACACACAGGTGCGAGGCGCTGGTGCACGCAGAGAGGCACCCTGCTGCAGGCTGTGGTGAACACACAGGTACGAGGCGCCTGTGCGCATGAGAGAGGCGCCCTGCTGCAGGCTGTGGTGAACACACAGGTACGAGAGACGCCGTGCACGAGAGAGCACCCTGCTGCAGGCTGTGGTGAACACACAGGTGAGAGACGCCGTGCACGCAGAGGAGCGCCCTGCTGCAGGCTGTGGTGAACACACAGGTACGAGAGACGCCGTGCACGCAGAGAGAGCGCCCTGCTGCAGGCTGTGAGGGAGGTGCTGTGACGGACGCTGTGTGTTTCACGGTGAGGGAGGCGCTGTGACGGACGCTGTGTGTTTCACGGTGAGGGAGGCACTGTGACGGACGCGTGTGTTTCGCGGTGAGGAGGCGCTGTGACGGACGCTGTGTGTTTCACGGTGAGGGAGGCGCTGTGACGGACGCTGTGTGTTTCACGGTGAGGAGCGCTGACGGACGCTGTGTGTTTCACGGTGAGGGAGCGCTGACGGACGCTGTGTGTTTCACGGTGAGGGAGGCGCTGTGCAGGCGCTGTGTGTTTCACGTGAGGCGGTGCTGTGCGGGCGCTGTGTGTTTCACGGTGAGAGGCGCTGTGACGGGCGCTGTGTGTTTCACGGTGAGGGAGGTGCTGTGACGGACGCTGTGTGTTTCACAGTGAGGCGCTGTGACGGGCGCTGTGTGTTTCACGGTGAGGGAGGCGCTGTGACGGACGCTGTGTGTTTCACGGTGAGGAGGTGCTGTGACGGACGCTGTGTGTTTCAGGTGAGGCAGGCTGCTGACGGACGCTGTGTGTTCACGGTGAGGACGCTGAGCGGACGCTGTGTTTCAGTGAGGCGCTGTGACGGACGCTGTGTGTTTCACGGTGAGGGAGGCGCTGACGGACGCTGTGTGTTTCACGGTGAGGGAGGCGCTAGCGGGCGCTGTGTGTTTCACGGTGGGAGGCGCTGTGACGGGCGCTGTGTGTTCGACGGTGAGAGGCGCTGTGACGGACGCTGTGTGTTTCACGGTGAGGAGCTGCTGACGGACGCTGTGTGTTTCACGGTGAGGAGGCTGCTGACGGACGCTGTGTGTTTCACGGTGAGGAGGCTGTGACGGGCGCTGTGTGTTTCACGGTGAGAGCGCTGTGACGGACGCTGTGTGTTTCACGGTGAGGAGGCGCTGTGACGGACGCTGTGTGTTTCACGGTGAGAGGCGCTGTGACGGGCGCTGTGTGTTCGCGGTGAGGAGGCGCTGACGGACGCTGTGTGTTTCACGGTGAGGCGCTGTGACGGGCGCTGTGTTTCACGGTGAGGAGCGCTGTGACGGACGCTGTGTGTTTCACGGTGAGAGGCGCTGTGAGCGGGCGCTGTGTGTTTCACGGTGAGGAGGCGCTGTGACGGACGCTGTGTGTTTCACGGTGAGGAGGCGCTGTGACGGACGCTGTGTGTTTCACGGTGAGGAGGCGCTGTGACGGACGCTGTGTGTTTCACGGTGAGGGAGGTGCTGTGACGGACGCTGTGTGTTTCACGGTGAGGGAGGCTGTGACGGACGCTGTGTGTTTCACGGTGAGGGAGGCGCTGTGACGGACGCTGTGTGTTTCACGGTGAGGGGCGCTGTAGCGGACGCTGTGTGTTTCACGGTGAGGGAGGCGCTGTGACGGACGCTGTGTGTTTCACGGTGAGGAGGCGCTGTGACGGACGCTGTGTGTTTGAGGTCTCTCTGTCTTGTTTCTTGTGAAGGTCGTTGATGGCTTCTTTATCAAACGGACCAGAGATGTGAGAGATCGGCTGCCTACCTCACTGTCATGACCAGATACCTGCAGAGCATGTTCTTGGTATGGAAGAGCCCTAATTATTATTATTATTATTATTTTATTATTATTATTATTATTTATGTATTTGGCAGACTTCTTTATCCCAGGCGACTCACACAGGTGTTACAGGGCAGCGCAGGGTTACAATGCAAGTTTCATATTTAAACACAGTCTAGTTTACAGCAAGTGCAAATAATAACACTACTAGAATCCAATATGAACTAGGATGCTGTGTATAATAATAACACTACTAGAATCCAATATGAACTAGGATGCTATGTATAATAATAACACTACTAGAATCCAATATGAACTAGGATGCTATGTATAATAATAACACTACTAGAATCCAATATGAACTAGGATGCTGTGTATAATAATAACACTACTAGAATCCAATATGAACTAGGATGCTATGTATAATAATAACACTACTAGAATACAATATGAACTAGGATGCTGTGTATAATAATAACACTACTAGAATCCAATATGAACCCCTGACCCCTCTCTCTCTGCCCCCAGAACAAGACCCTGCTGAGCTGTACCCAAGGAGGAGGCAGCTGTGTGACCCAGCCTCCAGCCCCGCCTCCAGCTCCTGCATCCTCATGAGCTCGGGAGTTCAACGAGGAGCTGTGAAGAACAAGGTGACAGAGAGGCCCTGACCCTGACCTGACCCTGACACTGACCCCTGACCAACTGACCCTAACACTGCACCCTAACACTGACCCTAACACTGACCCTCTGCTGTGTTTGCCCTGCAGGCTCAGGCGGTCAGGAGCTCCCTGCCGCCAGCTCATGCAGATCAGCGGGATCTCTGGAGACAAAGCAGCTGCCATCCTGGGCAAATACAGCACCCTGACCAGGTACCCAAATACAGCACCCTGACCAGGTACCCAAATACAGCACCCTGACCAGGTACCCAAATACAGCACCCTGACCAGGTTCCCAAATACAGCACCCTGACCAGGTACCCAAATACAGCACCCTGACCAGGTACCCAAATACAGCACCCTGACCAGGTACCCAAATACAGCACCCTGAACAGGTACGCACTGCCACTCCCACTCCCACACCCACTCACACACTCCCACTCACACAGACACTCCCACTCACACTCACTCACACATACAAACACTCACACTCACAAACACACTAACAAACACTCACAAACACACGCACACTCATTCTCACTCACACACACTAACGCTCTCACTAACGCCTCACTCTCTCACTCACTCTCTCACACGCTCGCTCATTTACTATTAGTAACAATAGAAACGGTGGAGAACTGAGAGCAACTGTATTGTAACAATTTACAATTCACGCAATACGTCTGTGTACCAGTAGATGGTGCTGTTTTCACATTGCTGTTAAACACCTTGCCAGCTCGCTCAAAACTCCTGGCCACGCTGAGAAGCATTTTCTCACCTCTTGACTTTTGAAGTGTTTTTACCTGTATAACTGTTTTCGTGAAAAGCCATTTCCTTCTACAGTGAAATAACTCCTCATAACTAACCCTACTCTTTGGGGCTGTCTCTACCTCAAACCACCGAGAAAAGTCTTGCCTCTGCCCACTTCTGAGCGAGACTGCCTGCTTCCAGCTGATTCTGAGCTGCTGCATAACGGACAGTTTAACCTGGCTGCGATGGCATGTTTAAAACTCTAAACTAAGATCTGGGCTTGGGGGTCCCCAGCGGTTAAAGAAAGGGGATCTCAATACCAGGAGGTTCAAATCCGGCTCAGCCACTCCCTGTGTGAGACCCTGAGCACTTCACCTCCTTGTGCTCCGTCCTTCGGATGAGACATAAAACAAACGAGCTCCTATTGGAAGTGACTCTGCTGCAGCAGCAGCAGTTGTTGATGAAGCAGAGTTCACCCCTCTAGTCGCTTTGGATAAAAGCATCTGCTAAACGACCGATTTTAATAGTAATAGCGATAGTGCCTTGGTTTTAAATTTTTTATTTGTCCCTGTCTCTCTTTCTCTCCCCAGCCTTCTGCAAGCTTATGAAGAGTGCCCCACAGTAGAAGCCAGAGAGAAACTGCTGTCTGGAATCAAATACGGGAAACTGCAGAGGTATCAAGAACATGGAGATGCTCATAGATAGGTACCCCGAATCGTCAGGAAGAAATAAACGTGAAAAACAGCAACAGACGCGTGAAATGTCCCCTTCCTGTGCTGGGCAGAGCGATCTTGAGCAGAAAATATATTTTTCGATTTTTGATGCAGCTGGTGTCTCGTTTTGAAGACGTTTTTGATCTGCGACAACCATGAAAGAAAAAAAAAAATCTACTGTTTAGATTCATCGGTCCTGTTTTTTTTGCTGAGGTGAACAGCAGGTTTGCCTGGATAATATCGATCTGTTCTGTGTGTCTTTCAGGAATATTGGGCCGGCGCTCAGTAAGACAGTCTGCCAGCTGTACTGCACTGTGGGAGCCCTGCACTAGAACCTGTGGCTTTGAACAGAACGTGGGGAGAGAGGGGAGAGAGGGGGGAGCCACTCTCTCGCAGAATCGCAAGAGAAATAGAAGATCTGTAGCTAAAATCAAGGTAGCGCATTGCTGTTTTGAAATCTTTTGTACATTAAAAAAAAATATATATATATATATATTTATGTTTGTTTTAAAGAAATAAACTTTTTCTAATACTGGCTGTTGGCTGTTTTCTCGATTTTGGTCTGCAGTTTTTAGGTGTAAAAAAAAAATATCATTTGCAAACCTGTATAATTCTCACCTGTCTGGTTTTCCGTAACTGAAGCATCGCCCAGGTTACTTGACAACGCTGGCACCTTTACCACCTTAGGGCCGGGCAGCGGCGGTGCCAATGGGAGTGTGCCCTGCCCAAGCAGGAGTGATCCGATCCTGCCCTGCCCTGCCCTGACCTGCCCTCTTCATGGGCGTTGAGCCGATTCCTCCCCAGGCAGGGCCATGCAAAACATTTAGTGATAAATCCCTCCTACATCACAAAACAAATCTAGACGAGTAAAACAAAAAAACTGCCCTTATTTAGAGCACTCAATTATTTTACACCTTATTTTTCTCCCTAATTTAGAATGATCCCCAGCCCCCCAGCCCCCCAGGATGGCCGTCTGGCCGGTAGGTTCCGCTGCATCACGATGAGGCGAGACAGTCCCTGCCAGTTTTGCCTCCTTGACCCCACGGGAGCCCCAGAGCCAACGCGACGCCCCCTTCAGAGTCCCCAGCCAAGCCCCCGGCGACTTCACACAGCTAGGACTCGAACCTGCGCCGTCTGACTCCGGCCTGCGCACCACGCGGCCGTGCCTTTACCATCTGCACACACTGCTGTATAACCTAAACACTCAATCCTTTTTATTTTACAACGCAACAGCAAAGGTTAAAAAGCAGACCTGTGTGGAGTTTTCCACTTCTGAATCCTTAGCCTCTTAAAGAACGTCTCTGTGATTTCTTGGCGTTGGTCTCCAGCTTGAGCACATGACCGTGCCCTGTGGCTTAACAGACTGGCACCCAGACACACACGCCCATGCTTGCTTGACATTTGAAACAGGAAGCGTTAGGAAATCTTAAACTGTGCGATTTCAAGGCAAGGGAAAATGGAAATGTGCGGGTTTGGAGAAACGATAGGATCGCTGGAGGAGCCTAAAGACAAAAGGAGACCTTATTGAGGAGATGAGAGAGTTTTAGGATTTGATTTGAAAATGAAACGGTAACATTGACGTTTCTTTGATAATACAATTACAAAATGATCTCAAGAAAAAAAAAAAAAACTACTGGAAGCCATAATAGTATTAGAGTCGCATTTCATGTTTAGATTTTTGAAATTTTACATTTTATTTATTTATTTGTCAGTTTTCCAGTTCAGTATGTGGGAAAACTACAAAGCACTGGGGTGGAATTCAATATGTTAACAAGGGAACATTATTCAGCAGCTTTCATTGGACTCTATGAAGCTGAGGGAGTTCATTCTATATAGAGGGGTGGAATTCAATATGTTAACAAGGGAACATTATTCAGCAGCTTTCATTGGACTCTATGAAGCTGAGGGAGTTCATTCTATATAGAGGGGTGGAATTCAATATGTTAACAAGGGAACATTATTCAGCAGCTTTCATTGGACTCTATGAAGCTGAGGGAGTTCATTCTATATAGAGGGGTGGAATTCAATATGTTAACAAGGGAACATTATTCAGCAGCTTTCATTGGACTCTATGAAGCTGAGGGAGTTCATTCTATATAGAGGGGTGGAATTCAATATGTTAACAAGGGAACATTATTCAGCAGCTTTCATTGGACTCTATGAAGCTGAGGGAGTTCATTCTATATAGAGGGGTGGAATTCAATATGTTAACAAGGGAACATTATTCAGCAGCTTTCATTGGACTCTATGAAGCTGAGGGAGTTCATTCTATATAGAGGGGTGGAATTCAATATGTTAACAAGGGAACATTATTCAGCAGCTTTCATTGGACTCTATGAAGCTGAGGGAGTTCATTCTATATAGAGGGGTGGAATTCAATATGTTAACAAGGGAACATTATTCAGCAGCTTTCATTGGACTCTATGAAGCTGAGGGAGTTCATTCTATATAGAGGGGTGGAATTCAATATGTTAACAAGGGAACATTATTCAGCAGCTTTCATTGGACTCTATGAAGCTGAGGGAGTTCATTCTATATAGAGGGGTGGAATTCAATATGTTAACAAGGGAACATTATTCAGCAGCTTTCATTGGACTCTATGAAGCTGAGGGAGTTCATTCTATATAGAGGGGTGGAATTCAATATGTTAACAAGGGAACATTATTCAGCAGCTTTCATTGGACTCTATGAAGCTGAGGGAGTTCATTCTATATAGAGGGGTGGAATTCAATATGTTAACAAGGGAACATTATTCAGCAGCTTTCATTGGACTCTATGAAGCTGAGGGAGTTCATTCTATATAGAGGGGTGGAATTCAATATGTTAACAAGGGAACATTATTCAGCAGCTTTCATTGGACTCTATGAAGCTGAGGGAGTTCATTCTATATAGAGGGGTGGAATTCAATATGTTAACAAGGGAACATTATTCAGCAGCTTTCATTGGACTCTATGAAGCTGAGGGAGTTCATTCTATATAGAGGGGGTGGAATTCAATATGTTAACAAGGGAACATTATTCAGCAGCTTTCATTGGACTCTATGAAGCTGAGGGAGTTCATTCTATATAGAGGGGGTGGAATTCAATATGTTAACAAGGGAACATTATTCAGCAGCTTTCATTGGACTCTATGAAGCTGAGGGAGTTTATTCTATAGATTTAACCCATTCTCTGCCAACCTTGCATTCCCACACGCACACAAATACTTTCCATGTTTTTGTTGTTGAATTATAGAAAGTAGTCATTCTAAAACCTCTTTCACTCTTTCTTGTACCGCTGCTCTAGCCCTGTAGTGAAAGTGAGTCACCTGGCTTGAATAAACAGGAACTCGTTTAGGGAAAGCTGGGGGGTCGTGGGGTCGCCACTGGAATGCCAGAGAGTTGAATCAGGTCTCTAGGGTGAGAATGAATCAGCTCTCCAGGGAGAGAATGAATCATGTCTCTATTCAAAAGCTTCCCGCCTGAATCTCTTTGATACCCTGGCAAAATTATTTCATTATTGTATTCAGGGTTTATATCTGTCCCCAACTCCCCAGAAATGTTGCTTAAGCTGACACCCTCTTGCAATGCAAAGATACTGAAACTGGAAAAAAAAAATTCTAGAACTGAAATACATCTTTCTGAATTTTAGTGAACTGAAATTAAATAATAATTTCAAAACGAAAAACCAAATGATTAACTACATCATAATCTTTACCAAGTAAATAAAAACTGAAACGGAATTGAAATACTGAAAGTGAAAATAAAACTGGTTTAGTAAGTACAGTGGGGGGGGCGGTTTCTGATGAGGAGAAATGGGCCAGACAACTCTCACACCTTAGAGACTTGAATAACTGGGCTTGTTTCAAAACTGGACATTTCAGAGATCTGTGTCTTTAAAGGAAGGTCAGAACTAGGGAGGAGGTATATGTTTATTTGGCAAGCTGCAATCGCTTGAACTAAAACAAGCTGTGACTCCCCACTGCAGGTTCTGAGGTATATGGTATGATTCTGTGTGTCTCGTTTTTTTTCATTTTCAGAATGAAAGATGTTGCAACAGGAAGAATCTGCAGTGTGACACACATGTAAAAACTCACATTGATGCGTCGTCCAGATTCGTATTCCCTGTGGATGATCAAGCTTCTAAAATACACACCGGCAGCCACACCATAGCACTGTCAGCACTGTATCGACCGAATATCTACCCAGGATATCTACCATTCCTCTTTCACAGCCTCTGTGGCCAATCTAGATGTTGTGTTTTTCTCCCCAGTTTAGATTCCTCACAGTAGCTCAAGAGAATTAAAGGTCAGTTCTCTGATCTCTGAAGCGCTCCCTGACTGTGTGACTCCCCACCCCTGCACACCACACGGCCGTGCCTTTACCAGGGGAGACCCTCGGGGACCCCTGCGCTCCCTGACTGTGACTCCCCACCCCTGCACACCACGCGGCCGTGCCTTTACCAGGGGAGACCCTCGGGGACCCCTGCGCCCCTGACTGTGTGACTCCCCTGCACACCACGCGGCCGTGCCTTTACCAGGGAGACCCTCGGGGACCCCTGCGCTCCCCTGACTGTGTGACTCCCCTGCACACCACGCGGCCGTGCCTTTACCAGGGGAGACCCTCGGGGACCCCTGCGCTCCCCTGACTGTGCGACTCCCCCGCACCACGCTGCCGTGCCTTTACCAGGGGAGACCCTCGGGGACCCCCGCGCCCCTGACTGTGTGACTCACCCTGCACACCACGCGGGCAGGTGGACTGTATATATAAAACTACTTATCGATTCCTGGAAACAGAGTAAACGAACAGATGGCATATCTGTGTGCTGGCAGGACTGTATGAGTCACCCTCTCTCTCTCTCTCTCTCTCGGGCACGCTGTGACCCGCCCACTCCCTCCTGGCAAGCTGCTCTGTGAACAAAGGGGTCTTCTACCCAGAGGGCCCCTCACGCGCCAGTGTGTGTCACAGTCAGGTGCCTCTGTGTCAGTTTGTGCAGTTTCATTATCCTGCTACCCCCACACACAACATATACTGTCAGATATCTCTTTTAACAAAGAGAAATACAAAAAAAAGCAGCAGCAGCAGCAGCTGCCCACTTCAGCATAGTGCCCCTTTTGTTAGATATCTTACTTAATCTCTTGGTCTTTATCTCTGTACAGAGTTCTCTAGACTAGACTGTATTGAATTAGCTGGCTCTCAGATCCCCAGTACAGCACTGAGTTCTCTATACTAGACTGTATTGAATTAGCTGCTCTCAGATCCCCAGTACAGCACTGAGTTCTCTATACTAGACTGTATTGAATTAGCTGGCTCTCAGATCCCCAG
>JAGXEW010000089.1:153095-155595 GCA_030684275.1 Acipenser oxyrinchus oxyrinchus | reverse complement strand
GCCGAGCACGCTGCCAAGCAGAAGGTACGAGAGCCTGGGTGACCAACGGCAGCGCCAGCTTTCAAACACCAGCCTCCTCTCCTCCTCTTTTTCTTTCTTTCTTTCTTTCTTTCTTTGAACCAAAGTAACAAAACAAAATGAAAATAAATAACTTTCTTATTTACTGGAAGTCTACATTGTAACAGGATAAGCATGTCTAACCTGTGGAAATGGCCGTTTGCCGTTTTTAAACCATCCTACGCATTCTCAATCAAACAGCCGACCTTGATTTCCTGTGTATAGTCATCTGAATATTTCACTTTCATATGTCTTTAAAATTTGACACTTTATATATATAACAAACCGGCCCGTCATGAAACGATCACGTGATCTTACTGCGCATCACACAGGCATGTATCGCGACGCAGATCATATCTCGATACCTGTCATGACATCAGTGTGTCCTGACACCCCCTGTCAATATCTTTTCTTTCTTTCTCTCCAGCAAAAGAAGAGAAAAGCCCAACCTCAAGACAACCGGGCGGAGCCAAGCGCTACAAAGAGTTCAAGTTTTAGTCGTCCCAACAGGAAGGAGGCGAGGGAGCCCATTTCGGGGCTACGGTCCCCGTTACTGCCCCGATTTTCCCCAAATCTTCGTGTTAGTGTGCAGTCTTATCTTACTGCATTTTTACTGTCCTGTTTTGTTTTTTGGGTCGGGCTACATGACAGCCAGCCCTCGCTGTAAACCGTCGTCATCTACACACACCAGCTGTGGATTCAACAAAATAAAATGTGTTTGTTTTTTTGTAAATAAAGTTATTCAATACACCCAGCCCTGTGTTCTGTATTTAAGCTGAAGCTGTAACTCTGTCCTCAGCACGGCCCCAAACCCAAACTCAAGTAGGTCAAGTAACTCTGTGTCTCTTTCTCTCTCCTACCTCCCTCTCTCCTCCCTCTCCCTCTCCTCCCCTTCTCTCTCTCTCTCCTCTCCTCCCTTCTCTCTCTCCTACCTCCTTTCTCCTCCCCTCTCTCTCTCCTACCCCCTTTCTCCTCCCCTTCTCTCTCTCTCCCTCCCTTTCTCCTCCCTCTCTCTCCCTCTCCTCCCCTCTCTCCTCCCTCCTCCTCCTCTCTCCTCCTCTCCTCCTCTCCTCCTCCTCCCTCCTCTCCTCCTCCTCTCTCCTCTCTCTCTCCTCCTCTCTCCTCCCCTCTCTCTCTCTCCCTCTCCTCCTCCCTCTCTCTCTCTCTCTCCTCTCTCCCTCTCCTCCTCCTCCTCCTCTCTCTCTCCTACCTCCCTCTCTCCTCCTCTCTCCTCCTCCCTTCTCCTCCCTCTCTCTCTCTCCTCCTCCTCCTCCCCTTCTCTCTCTCTCCCTCCTCCCTCCTCCTCCCTTCTCTCTCCCTCCTTCTCTCTCCTCCTCTCCTCCCCTTCTCTCCTACCTCCCCTCTCTCTTGCTCTCCTACCTCCCTCTCTCTCCTCCCTTCTCTCCTACCTCCCTTTTCCTCCTTCTCTCTCCTACCTCCCTTTCTCCTCTCCCCCTCTCCTCTACTACCTCCCTTTCTCTTCCTTCTATCCCTCTCTCCCCTTCTCCTACCTCCTTTCTCTTCCTTCTATCCCCTCTTTCTCCTCCCTTTCCCTCACCTCTCTCTTACACACTCAAGAGTAAGTATTGTGTGTAATATATATAAGCTGAAAGTCAAAGGAAGGCAGATTTAACCCATTGAAGTACAAAATTAATGTGTTAGAACTAAGTTATCAAAACAATACAGTTTAAAGAGAAATTCTGAAATAACATTTTTAACGGTATCGGCTAAATAGCGTCACGCTGTGATCCTTAAGACTCGTTGCAAAAATGTGAAAGCGAGCCTCGTTTTTATTTGTGGGTACAAGGAGGAGACGCGTGTCCCACAAATAAAACGAGGCCAGCTTTCTTATTTTAGCAACGCGAACGGCAGGGTTTGAAAATGTACCAGGTTGTCGGTTTTCCTGCTCGTTGAAACTCGAGTCGCTCTCAAGCGTGTTTTAAGAAGGAAAACCCAGTTTGAACAAACAGCGTTCAAACCCTTGTAGACCTGAAGGGGTTAAGATTGCATGACGCTACTTCTCTGGGATCGGGAAAAAAGTTTGCTCGCAGTGAATATTGATTTGTTTTCTCGGGCAAATGGATTCATTTAGTGGGCAGACTGGGAGAGCAATGCAGGCCGTTCAATTGCCAAAATCTGACGTTTACATCCTTGAACGCATGACGTGCCGTTGTGACCTCATTTGAAGACAGCCTATATATGTAATTTGATACGTTGTAAAGCAATGTTACTTCACAGAAAGAAATAAATCATATTTTGTTTTGGCTACAAACACCTGCGTCCTGTTTCTTTTCAGGACAGTCGAGTTAGACGTGTGTTCCTGAGATCGAGCTGTGAAATTTCACCCCTAGTAAACGGAGCTATAAATTGATCACATTTTTGGGGCTGAACTGATATCAAAGAGTTTGAATCAAATTCTAAAAGGTATATCATTCTAAAAGGT
>JAGXEW010000089.1:128095-148095 GCA_030684275.1 Acipenser oxyrinchus oxyrinchus | reverse complement strand
GGGAGGGAGGGAGGGAGGGAGAAGAGGGAGGGAGGGAGGGAGAAGAGGGAGGAGAGGAGAGAGAGGAAGGAGGGAGGAGGGAGGAGAGAGAGGGAGGAGGGAAGGAGAGAGGAGGGAGGAGGAGAGGAGAGAGAGAGAGGAGGGAGGGAGGAGAGAGAGGAGAGGAGGAGGAGAGAGGAGGAGGGAGGAGGAGGAGAGGAGGAGGGAGAGGAGAGAGGAGGGAGGGGAGGGAGAGGGAGAGGAGGGAGGAGAGAGGAGAGGAGGGGGTCTGTCTGTTCCAGTTTCTCTGCTCTGTAAGAGAGGATTTTCCCCGTGTTTTATATCTGCGTTGCACTGATTAATGACCAAGTGTCTGCACGACATTTTCAGGCCAGACCTGGATTATTTTAGTATCATTTGTACATGAAATAGGGAAGGATGCAATTTCTAATTTGGTCAGCAAATTCCCCACCCGGCCTGGCTATAAGAAATAAATTTTTAAAAAAAAACCTAGCTGGGGCTAATCAAGCTGGTAGCAGTAAAACCTGGACTGGATCACACTGCTGTGCAATAGGAGTCTGATTCCCAGCCCTGCAGAATGTGAAACAGATTTAGGAGCTGGAGTTTGACGTGTTTAGTTTGCTAGCTTGTTTTACAGCTCGTCTGTGTTTACAGTAATCTTCTTAGTGGGGAATTCAAACATGTGATTCCTTACCAGACTCTCTCCCCCTCCTCCATCTCTCTCTCCTCCTTCCTCTCTCTCCCATTCTCCCTCTCTTTCTTTCTTTTCTTTCTCCCCTCCTCCCTCTCTCTCTCTGCCCTCCCTCCCTCTTTCTCCTTCTCCCCTCCTCCTCTCTCCCTTCCTCTGTCCCTCTCGCTCTCTCCCTCCCTCTCTCTCCTTCTCCCCTCTCCTCCCTCTCTCACTGTTTCTTCCCTCTCTCTCCTTCCCTCTCCCTCTCTCTTTCCTTCTCTCTCCCCTCTCCTCTCTCCCTCACCCCTCCTCTTCTGTCTCTACCTCCGTTTCTCTTCCTTCTATCTCTCTCTCTCCATCCCTCCCACACACACATGTGTAAGCCTGTGTCCTCCAGCCTGCAGGTCATGTATAAACTCGACTCGTTCGTGACTCTGTGCTACAGGGTGTGGTGTTTTATTTGCAGCTTTGTGATTTCCCTGTATGGCTGGAGATTGCTTTGCAGTGATCCTCCCTCCGGCTCCCGCAGTGCTTGCTGAGACAGGACTGATCTCTCCCCCACCCCTCTTCTCTGTCCCAGCGTGGGTTGCTGGCTGACGCATGGAACACGATAGATAAGATCCTTGTAAGCTGCAAGTAAAATCTAGGATAGCCTATCAAGTTGGGTCTGGTAAAGCATAGGGAAGCATTGTAAAGCACAGAGAGGTGTGGTAAAGCATAGGGAAGCATTGTAAAGCACAGAGAGGTCTGGTAAAGCATAGGGAAGGATTGTAAAGCACAGAGAGGTGTGGTAAAGCATAGGGAAGCATTGTAAAGCACAGAGAGGTCTGGTAAAGCATAGGCAAGCATTGTAAAGCACAGAGAGGTCTGGTAAAGCATAGGGAAGCATTGTAAAGCACAGAGAGGTCTGGTAAAGCATAGGGAAGCATTGTAAAGCACAGAGAGGTGTGGTAAAGCATAGGGAAGCATTGTAAAGCACAGAGAGGTCTGGTAAAGCATAGGGAAGCATTGTAAAGCACAGAGAGGTCTGGTAAAGCATAGGGAAGCATTGTAAAGCAAGCATTGTAAAGCACAGAGAGGTGTGGTAAAGCATAGGGAAGCATTGTAAAGCACAGAGAGGTCTGGTAAAGCATAGGGAAGCATTGTAAAGCACAGAGAGGTGTGGTAAAGCATAGGGAAGCATTGTAAAGCACAGAGAGGTCTGGTAAAGCATAGGGAAGCATTGTAAAGCACAGAGAGGTCTGGTAAAGCATAGGGAAGCATTGTAAAGCACAGAGAGGTGTGGTAAAGCATAGGGAAGCATTGTAAAGCACAGAGAGGTCTGGTAAAGCATAGGGAAGCATTGTAAAGCACAGAGAGGTCTGGTAAAGCATAGGGAAGCATTGTAAAGCACAGAGAGGTCTGGTAAAGCATAGGGAAGCATTGTAAAGCACAGAGAGGTCTGGTAAAGCATAGGGAAGCATTGTAAAGCACAGAGAGGTCTGGTAAAGCATAGGGAAGCATTGTAAAGCACAGAGAGGTCTGGTAAAGCATAGGGAAGCATTGTAAAGCACAGAGAGGTCTGGTAAAGCATAGGAAGCATTGTAAAGCACAGAGGGGCTGTGTATATTATTCGGCAGGCCAGCTCATTAAACACACAGCAGGCCTGCATGCTGTTCTCCCTCGCCCCTGTGGAGCTGAGAGCTGGGGTTGAAGCCCAGGAAAGAGACCCTCCCGTCTGTCTCCTCTTGCTGCCACGATCCGGACTTATTCCTCTGTTTTCATTATCCCAAATCCCGCTGTGCTCGGAATACTAATGCCACTGTCAGCGGTAGCTGAGAATCTCAAGGGCTTTCTCTCCTCTCTCTCTCTCTCTCTCTCTCTCTCTCTCTCTCTGTCTCTGTCGGCTTTCTAAATATAAAAAACGATTTGAAGCTTCGAGCTTCGTGATCTGTGGGCTGAATCCTTTATCCTCCTGTTGGCAAATCCGCTGTTTTTAAAATAAAATAAACATTGGCTTTACAGACACACAGACATCTTTTTGCTTTCTGTATGCGATTTGAATGCACACAATTGCCTGGCAGAAATGACTGTGATCCAGGGTTGGGAATCAGACTCCCGCTGCACAGCAGTGTGATCCAGTCCTGGTTTCACTGGGAGTTTAATAATCAGACACACCTGAGCTTGTTAGCTAGACACACTGGGGGGCTGATCAAGCTGGTAGCAGTAAAACCTGGACTGGATCACACTGCTGTGCAATGGGAGTCTGATTACCGTCCTTGTAACTGTAACATCGCAGTATAGCCCATTCCAGCTTTTTCTACCAGCTTGATCAGCCCCCAGCGTGTCTAGCTAACAAGCTCAGGTGTGTCTTATTATTAAACTCCTGGTGAAACCAGGACTGGATCACACTGCTGTGCAATGGGAGTCTTATTCCCATCCCTGGGGTGCTATTCCATATGGACACTCAGTCTCCCCTCTCCCTCTCTCCCTCTCCCTCTCTCCCCAGGCTGTTCAGTCTCACTTTGAAGAAGCTTGTCATTCTGAAGGAGCTGGATAAGGACCTGAATTCTGTCGTGATTGCAGTCAAACTGCAGGTACAGTAACTGCAATGACAACTTTTTACACTTTTATAATTTTTTTTTAAATGTTTGTTTCAAAGCTCTTTTTCAAAATGCCGCTCTAGCCCTTTGCGGTCCATTTATTAATTCTCGTCAGGCTCGCCAGGTCTAATTAATTTTTACACGCGCAGTTAATTTTAGGCAGCTGTTTCACGGGTTTAAATGGCCCTGCATATCAACAAAGCACTCACTAGGGATCTCCAGCCCGCCCCACCCTTTCGTTTGCTATCACTTTCACATATGCTACCAAATAAAAATAATAATAATAATAATAGTCGTACATACCGATCAGTCGTCTCCTGATGACTCGTTTTATCACCAAACTCCTCAATAATGCAATCCAAGTCATTATTTTATTGCTATAACATCTCAAAAAGCTCTGCAAATGTCCGTGATAGTCTCTGTGCTGATACTGTAACTCCCAGCTTGTTTCCATATGACCGCCCCATCTGATGCCAATGGGGTACTATGACTTTTTTTTTTTTATCGGCTTGTCTCGGCTCCTTTCGTTCCCACTCGGCCATTGAATGGTTTTCTCGGCTTTTCCGTTGAAAAACCGACTTTTCGTTTTTCGCGTTTTAAAATGATGTCGGACAGGGTCCGACAAAGGACCTGGTGGGAATAATTGCAATGTCAGACCCAGTCCGCTTGCTTGATGTTGATGCTAAATATTCTTCGCTCAATGTCTTTGCTGACATCCGATTCAGTGGAAGAATTGCATGCATTTAAATCAGAATCTGATTTCAGTATTTTTGCTAACACTTCTTTCTCGCTGGCGGTTTTTCGCCGTTTTACAAAACACCGTTGGCGTTTTGTGACTGGGTTTTATCCTGTGTAATCCCGTCAGTATCTGACAGAGGCGCAAGAGACCAATAAAAGTGTTGCAGAAACCTGGTGTTACAATATCATGTGATCAGGGGTTTTGTAGGGTTGGTAATTCAAGTTTTAAAGTTTAAAAGCGGATTAAGCGAATGATCAGTTCAGGGTTTCGTACCCGTCGCGTATCGTTCTTGCCGTGTTCCCTGTTTGACAGTGCGGGCACTAATCCTGGCGCTAGCAGTGCACTAGAGCAGACATTGTGAAGAGAGACTTCAGAGTCAGCCCGGTTCCTTGCTGTTGAATCTGTGAAGAGGCAGGAGCTTCGCGTTCAGGACAGCTCAGATTCGGATTTCCTGGCTGTGTCTCTGACCGGCTTGTTTTGGTGTACAGTCGCCCCTTGCTTGCTGGGCTTTGTAACCATGTTTTATTTTTAGGGTTCGAAAAGGATCCTTCGCTCAATGAGATCCTCCTCTCTGTGGCCGGCCTCACGGAGACAGACCTGCAACTTACCTTCTCCTTGCAGGTAGAGGCGATAGAGAGCCTGCATTCTGACACACCTTGTGAAAGAGAAGCATTATTATTATTATTATTATTATTAATATTATTATTATTATTATTATTATTATCATTAATGAGTCATTTAGCGGACGCTTTTATCCAGCGACTCACAGAGACTAGGGGGTGAACTCTGCTTCATCAACAACTGCTGCTGCTGCTGCAGAGTCACTTCAATAGGACCTCGTTTGTTTGACGTCTCATCCGAAGGGCGGAGCACAAGGAGGTGAAGTGACTCGCTCAGGGTCACACACACACACACACACACACACACACACACACACACACACACACACACACACACACACACACACACACAGGAGTCAGTGGCTGACCGGGATTTGAACCTCCTGGTATCAAGACCCTTTTTTTTAACCGCTGGGACCCCCAGCCTCCCATAGCGCCCATCGACTTTTTGTTAAGTCTGAGTGGAAGAGTTAATTCTTTCAATTACAGACCATCAGATGCTTTCTGACGCCTCCGATATAAAATAAGCAGCTTAAATATGATCCATTTCTGTTGTTTTTTCCTCTCTGCAGTGATGATAAAGTGGCTCTGTTTTCTCTGTATTGGGCTTCATAGCGGTGTGAGATTTCACTTCTCTGATCACATCCTGTCTAACCTGACTGTCCTCAAAGCGGGGCCTTAGCAGTTTAGTAGCCAAAGCGAAGGATTTAAACCGTTTTCTGTGAAGCAGTATCGATTTTCAGAATGCATCGCATTACATAAATACAGCTTACGTTGGGATTTTATTTATTTTTCAATGGAGAATGTGTTTGGTTACTCTGACCCAAGTCTACAGGAAGTTCTCTGTTTCCCTGCCTTGTTCTGACAGGTGGGGTTTTCACGTTGTTAGTTTTAAACGCTTGCTTTGTTGGCTCTTGTTTTCGTTCCTCCAGTACCCCCATTTCCTGAAACGCGACGCCAACAAGCTGCAGATCATGCTTCAACGCAGGAAGAGGTACAAGAACCGCACCATCCTGGGCTACAAGACCCTGGCTGTGGGGCTCATCAACATGGCAGAGGTGCGGTGAGAGACTGACCACACTGCAGGAGGACAGGGCAGGGCAGGGCAGTACAATACAATACAATACAATACAATACAATACAATACAGCACAGCACAGGACAGGAGGGGGGAGCAGAACCTTCAGGGCACAGGGACTCCAAACCTTCTGGAGTTTCCAAACCTTCTGGAGTTTCCAAACCTTCTGGAGTTTCCAAACCTTCTGGAGTTTCCAAACCTTCCAGAGTTTCCAGACCTTCCGGAACCAAATCGTTCTACATTTCTGATGTTCTCAAAAGCTACAGGGTTAGGCTTTTGAGGTTTCTATTTCGCTTTGAGCCTGACGAGAGATTTCGATTAGCTAAGTACGTTCCTGTCGGCTCCCGACCCAAATTCTTCACATGAAAAGCGCTGTTTAAAAGCGTATTGTATTGTATTGTATTGTATTGTATTGAATTCCAGGTTTTACTGCTACCAGCTTGATCAGCCCCCCAGTGTGTCTAGCTAACAAGCTCAGGTGTGTCTGATTATTAAACTCCCAGTGAAACCAGGACTGGATCACACTGCTGTGCAGCGGGAGTCTCATTCCCAGCGCTGTGATGCTTTTTGCTTTCTGTGGTTCAATAAAGACGCATGAGTGAGGTCTGATTTCACAAGTTGAATAAAGTCAGTGTTGAGATCTGTGATGCTTTGATCATCAAAATGTACCACAGCCTCTTTCTATATTTGAGTCACAAGCAGTTCTCTCGTCCCGAGTTCCGTGTTAGAATAAGTCGCATTTTTAATGTTTGTTTTCTTTCTTTTTGTTCTTTTTCTCCTTATCCTTTTTTCTTTGTTTTCTCTCCTCCTTTTTCTTTCATTCTCTCTTTTCTTTCTCTTCTGTTTTCAATTTCTCTCTTTCTTTTTTCTCATTTTTTTCTGTTTGCTTGTTTTCTCTCTTTTTCTTTCTTTCCCTCTAATCTCTCATTCTTTCTTTTTTCTCTTTTTTTTCTCCTTTCTTTTCTCTTTCCCTCTTTTTTTTTGTCTTGGTTTTTTGCTTGTTTTTTCTCTTTTCTTTCTTTGTTTCTCTCCCTTTTTCATTATTTCTCTCCCTCTTTTTCTCTTGTGTTCTCTCTTTTCTTTCTTTTCTCTTTCCCTCTTTTTTTTCTTGTGTTCTCTTTTTCTTTCTTTTTCTTTCCCTCTTTTTCTTTGTTTCTCTCTTTTCTTTCTTTTCTCTTTCCCTCTTTTTTTCTTGTGTTCTCTCTTTTCTTTCTTTTCTCTTTCCCTCTTTTTTTTTCTTGGTTTTTTTTGCTTGTTTTTTCTCTTTTCTTTCTTTGTTTCTCTCCTTTTTCATTATTTTCTCTCCTCTTTTTCTTGTTTTCTCTCTTTTCTTTCTTTTCTCTTTCCCTCTTTTTCTTGTGTTCTCTCTTTTCTTTCTTTTCTCTTTCCTCTTTTTCTTGTGTTCTCTCTTTTCTTTCTTTTTTCTCTTTCCTCTTTTTTCTTGTTTTCTCTCTTTTCTTTCTTTCTCTTTCCCTCTTTTTTCTCTTGGTTTTTTTCTTGTTTTTTCTCTTTTCTTTCTTTGTTTCTCTCCTTTTTCATTATTTTCTCTCCCTCTTTTTCTTGTGTTCTCTCTTTTCTTTCTTTCTGTTTCCTCTTTTTCTCATTTTTTCTCTTGGTTTTTTTGCTTGTTTTTCTCTTTTTTTTCTTTGTTTCTCTCCTTTTTTCTTTCTTTCTTTCCCTCTAATCTCTCACTTTTTCTCTTTTTTTTCTTGTTTTCTCTTTTCTTTTTCTCTTTCCCCCTTCTCTTTTTTTCTCTTGTTTTCTCTCTTTTCTTTCTTTTTCTCTTTCCCTCTTTTCTTTCTATTGTTTTTCTCTCCCTCTTGTTTTCTCTTGTTTTTCTCTCTTCTTCTCTTTCCTCTCTTTTCTCATTTTTTCTCTTGGTTTTTTTGCTTGTTTTTCTCTTTTTTTCTTTTTCTCTCCTTTTTTCTTTCTTTCCCTCTTTAATCTCACTTTTTCTCTTTTCTTGTTTTCTCTCTTTCTCTTCCCCCTTTTTTCTCATTTTTTTTCTTGTTTTCTCTCCTTTTTCTCTTTCCCTCTTTTCTCTCCCTCTTTTCTCGTTGTTTTTTCTCTTTCCCTCTTATTTTTTTTCTTGTTTTCTCTTCTTTTCTCTTTCCCTCTTTTCTCTCCCTCTTTTTCTCTTGTTTTTCCTCTCTCTTTCTCTCGTCGTCGTCGTCGTTGTTTTGTAGGTAATGCAGCACCCAGGCGAGGCCCAGGTCCTTGGTCTCCATAGCAGCGTGAAGGGCGCAGCCGTCACAGTGGCGAAATCGCATCTACTCCCTGTCCAGCCAACCGATCGACCACGAGGGCCCCAAAGTCAAGATGTCAGGTCAGGGGCGGAACTAAACAAAACGAAAAATCAAGTTATTATTGCCATTAACCTGCCAGCCTCTGTGTTTTAAAGGGATTGTAGATCGCAATATCAATTCTTCAGTCTTCTCTCTCTCACACTTCTGTTCGCTATGTAGAGTAGGCGTCGCGTGTGGAGTTTTGAAAAAACACCCATGTTTTCACGTTAACCCCTTTAGTGTCGTTGTCCTCATTTGAGGGGACAGGCTACTCTGTCATTTTTTGGAGGCATTTGTAACTGTTTTAATTTTCTCTTTAACTGTATTGTCATGGTAACTGACTCTGGTTTTGTTAACTCTGAAAAAGCTAAGGTCTAGATGTAAAGACAAAACAGCTTGTGTTTGTGATTTTTTTTTTTAATAGCACTAGCAACATTATCGCTACCCCTTTAAAATCATTGTTCTCTCGCTGCACAGCAGTGTGATCCAGTCCTGGTTTCACTGGGAGTTTAATAATCAGACACACCCTGAGCTTGTTAGCTAGACACACTAGGGGCTGATCAAGCTGGTAGCAGTAAAACCTGGACTGGATCACACTGCTGTGCGATAGGAGTCTGATTCCCAGCCCTGCCTCTCTCCCTGTCTCCAGCAGATCGCTCTCCGGACATCGATAACTATTCTGAGGAGGAGGAGGAGAGCTACTCTTCAGAGCAGGAGGGCGATGACCCCTTGCATGGACAGGTCAGAGAGCCTTTCCTAAGCACGTCCGTCGAGAGCCGTCTGTGTGCAGCGCAGCTGCGGCCAAATGCTTCTGCATGACCGCTGTTTGCAGCTGCATCATTTTTCAATCTTTCTTTTTTTCATCCCCTCGTTTTCAGGATCTGTTCGAAGAGGAAGGCGAGGTTCGGAAAGTGAAGAAATCTCGGAGGAAGCTCACCTCTACCGCCTCCAGCACCCGCGTCAACGTAAGAGATCGTCCTTGTAGCATCTCACCCTCGACCCCGTGTTGTGTTAAGATAACATTAGAGGAAGCCCAAGATCAGGCGCATAGGATTTAAGAATCGATGCGTCGTTTAAAAGATCGAAATTATGTGTAATCAAAGAAAACTACAAAAGCGATCTCGCAAAAAAAAAACACAGTCTACCGGAAGCCATGATAGTAGTCCAGTAGTATTTCATGTTACATTTGGAAATGCTATTGCAAACACACCTAGAATCTAGCTGCCAACGTACAATTTTAAAAACAGTTACAGAATAGCTGCCTGATTTCTGCCTGATTGGGGAAGCACGTCCTCTGAAATAGCCCCGAAAATATACATCGAGGTTCAGTGTATTTATATGCTACAGCTGCAGCTCTAGGATCCAGATTTAAAATCCTGTCCCGTTTTTAATTTGCTTTGAAGAGGCAAGCCAGTTTTGTTGTTTTTTTAAGGCTTCCATTTGTCAGCGACTGGAGTTTTCTAATCTTGTCTGTTTCTTTTGGTTTTGTTTTTGATTTGCAGCAGCCCAACATCAAGCAGAAGTTTGTCGCCCTGCTGAAAAGATTCAAGGTGTCGGACGAAGTAAGTCGGCGTTGCGCTTCGCTGCAGCCGGGCCTCTCTTTTAAATCCTGGGGCAGCGTGCTGGTAATCAAAGGAGCGGTCAGACTTCACTGGGTCTCTGCAGCTGGAGCTGACCGGTTTGTCTGTTTCACGCAGCGTGGTTTCAGGTCTGTGTCTCCGGATCGTGTCGTCCAGGTTTGCTGGGACTTGGTAGCGTTGATTAGCCGGTGTTGACGGAAGGCTCCTGTGCTTGCGTGTGCTGTGTTGAGTCCAGCGCTCTGACCGCTGCTCCCTTCCCCGCCCCTCTCCCAGGTGGGGTTCGGACTGGAGCACGTGTCCCGGGAGCAGATCCAGGAGGTGGAGGAGGATCTGGATGAGCTGTATGACAGTCTGGAGATGTACAACCCCAGCGACAGCGGCCCGGAGATGGAGGAGACAGAGAGCCTCCTCAGCACGCCCAAACCCAAACTCAAGTACGTCAAGTAACTCTCTCTGGTCTCTCTCGCTCTCTCTGTCTGTCTCTCTCTCTCTCTGTGTCTCTCTCTCTATCTCTCTCTGCTCTCTCTCTCTCTCTCTCTCTCTCTGTCTCTCTCTCTCTCTCTCTCTCTCTCTCTCTCTCTCTCTCTCTCTCTCTCTCTCTCTCTCTCAAGAATACATTGCTTCAGTGGTCTGTCATGTATAGATAAAGACAGATCTACTTAACTGAAAAACTGACAAAAAATGTGACATTTCGTAATCTAACATGAAATACTACTGAACTACTATTATGGCTTCCGGTAGACTTTTTTTTTTTTTTGCAAGATCATTTTGTAGTTTTCTTTGATTACATGATGTTAAATAAAAGATGAAAATCAAGTGTGTGTGTAATTGCGGTAATTGTGTGTGTGTGTGTGTGTGTGTGTATATAGTTGCAGAGTGTGTGTGTGTGTGTGTGTATAGTTGTGATGTGTGTGTGTGTGATATGCTCTGTGCTTGCTTTCCAGGCCGTTCTTTGAAGGGATGTCCCAGTCCAGCTCGCAGACCGAGATCGGGAGCCTGAACAGCAAGGGCAGCCTCGGCAAGGACACCACCAGCCCGGTGAGTAGAGAGACACTGTGAAGAGAAGCCTATCCTTCAAAACAAACAGCTGAGTGCAGAGAGACACTGTGAAGAGAAGCCTGTCCTTCAAAACAAACAGCTGAGTGCAGAGAGACACTGTGAAGAGAAGCCTATCCTTCAAAACAAACAGCTGAGTGCAGAGAGACACTGTGAAGAGAAGCCTATCCTTCAAAACAAACAGCTGAGTGCAGAGAGACACTGTGAAGAGAAGCCTATCCTTCAAAACAAACAGCTGAGTGCAGAGAGACACTGTGAAGAGAAGCCTATCCTTCAAAACAAACAGCTGAGTGCAGAGAGACACTGTGAAGAGAAGCCTATCCTTCAAAACAAACAGCTGAGTGCAGAGAGACACTGTGAAGAGAAGCCTATCCTTCAAAACAAACAGCTGAGTGCAGAGAGACACTGTGAAGAGAAGCCTATCCTTCAAAACAAACAGCTGAGTGCAGAGAGACACTGTGAAGAGAAGCCTATCCTTCAAAACAAACAGCTGAGTGCAGAGAGACACTGTGAAGAGAAGCCTATCCTTCAAAACAAACAGCTGAGTGCAGAGAGACACTGTGAAGAGAAGCCTATCCTTCAAAACAAACAGCTGAGTGCAGAGAGACACTGTGAAGAGAAGCCTATCCTTCAAAACAAACAGCTGAGTGCAGAGAGACACTGTGAAGAGAAGCCTATCCTTCAAAACAAACAGCTGAGTGCAGAGAGACACTGTGAAGAGAAGCCTATCCTTCAAAACAAACAGCTGAGTGCAGAGAGACACTGTGAAGAGAAGCCTATCCTTCAAAACAAACAGCTGAGTGCAGAGAGACACTGTGAAGAGAAGCCTATCCTTCAAAACAAACAGCTGAGTGCAGAGAGACACTGTGAAGAGAAGCCTATCCTTCAAAACAAACAGCTGAGTGCAGAGAGACACTGTGAAGAGAAGCCTATCCTTCAAAACAAACAGCTGAGTGCAGAGAGACACTGTGAAGAGAAGCCTATCCTTCAAAACAAACAGCTGAGTGCAGAGACACTGTGAAGAGAAGCCTATCCTTCAAAACAAACAGCTGAGTGCAGAGAGACACTGTGAAGAGAAGCCTATCCTTCAAAACAAACAGCTGAGTGCAGAGAGACACTGTGAAGAGAAGCCTATCCTTCAAAACAAACAGCTGAGTGCAGAGAGACACTGTGAAGAGAAGCCTATCCTTCAAAACAAACAGCTGAGTGCAGAGAGACACTGTGAAGAGAAGCCTATCCTTCAAAACAAACAGCTGAGTGCAGAGAGACACTGTGAAGAGAAGCCTATCCTTCAAAACAAACAGCTGAGTGCAGAGAGACACTGTGAAGAGAAGCCTATCCTTCAAAACAAACAGCTGAGTGCAGAGAGACACTGTGAAGAGAAGCCTATCCTTCAAAACAAACAGCTGAGTGCAGAGAGACACTGTGAAGAGAAGCCTATCCTTCAAAACAAACAGCTGAGTGCAGAGAGACACTGTGAAGAGAAGCCTATCCTTCAAAACAAACAGCTGAGTGCAGAGAGACACTGTGAAGAGAAGCCTATCCTTCAAAACAAACAGCTGAGTGCAGAGAGACACTGTGAAGAGAAGCCTATCCTTCAAAACAAACAGCTGAGTGCAGAGAGACACTGTGAAGAGAAGCCTATCCTTCAAAACAAACAGCTGAGTGCAGAGAGACACTGTGAAGAGAAGCCTATCCTTCAAAACCAACAGCTTTCCCCACAGTAAAAGCACAGCAAAGTGTGATACAGCACAGGGAAAGCATAGGGAAGCATTGTAAAGCACAGAGAGGTCTGGTAAAGCATAGGGAAGCATTGTAAAGCACAGAGAGGTCTGGTAAAGCATAGGGAAGCATTGTAAAGCACAGAGAGGTGTGGTAAAGCATAGGGAAGCATTGTAAAGCACAGAGGTCTGGTAAAGCATAGGGAAGCATTGTAAAGCACAGAGAGGTCTGGTAAAGCATAGGGAAGCATTGTAAAGCACAGAGAGGTCTGGTAAAGCATAGGGAAGCATTGTAAAGCACAGAGAGGTCTGGTAAAGCATAGGGAAGCATTGTAAAGCACAGAGAGGTCTGGTAAAGCATAGGGAAGCATTGTAAAGCACAGAGAGGTCTGGTAAAGCAAATTAAAAAACAAACCAGGGTAAACTAACCCTTCATAGAGTTCCTCATAGTAAAAGCACAGCAAAGTGTAATAAAGCACAGTGAAAGCACGGTAAAGCATATTAATAAACATGGCAAACCAGGGTAAAGTATGGTAAATGCAGAGCATAACCATGGGAAAAGTGCAAAAATATCATAGGTCAAGCTTAATAAGGCTAACCTTCATGATAATAGTAACCCTCATAGTGCGAATGTTGCTGATGGTCTTGTTGTCTGTATTTCCTTGCAGGAGACCCCCTCCTCCGAGAAGATAAAGCATTCCTGGAGCTGGAACCTGGATGAGCCGATCCCTGAGACAGACCCCTGGTAATGCACACGCCAGGCTGGGAACAAGACTCCTGCTGCACAGCAGTGTGATCCATTCCAGGTTGAAGAGTCTACTCCAGGTCCTGGAGGGCTGATCCACTCCTGGTCTTTGTTTCAACCCTGTTCTAAACCGTTTAAAACCTCCATCCAGACCCCTGGAGTCCTTCATGATCTCATTTTACCAGCAAAACCTGGAATGGAATTCATGCCCTCCAGGACCGGGATTGGACAGCCCTGGTCTATGAGTTTTGTTTTGAATTGTTCTGGTTCCTGCATTTGAATACTATTATTATTATTATTATTATTATTATTATTATTATTATTATTATTATTATTATTATTATTATTATTATTCATTCCTTTAGCAGACGCCTGCTTTATCCCAGGCGACTCACACAGGTGTTACAGGGCAGCGCAGGGTTACAATGTGGGGTCAGTGCGCCAGGCACAGCGGATGTCGTTGTTAACTCTTTCATTGCCTGTGTTTGGTTTCAGGAGCCGAGCGATCCGGACCTTTTTGGGGAGCTGAGCACGTCCATCGTCGTGCCCGAAAAACTGAGAACGCCCCTGAAGAGCGGCAAGCCCGAGCCTCAGAGCTCCCCTCCCCAGGTACCCCACGCTGTCCCGGGACGCCTCCATACACACCCTGCTGCGCGCGGAAGTGTACAAGCGATTACTTAAAAGCATATTAAAAAAAAAAAGTCTGTTTTTGAATTTAAACTTTAAAATAATCCAATGTTTCAACCTGCCTGATGATGTCAACCAGGGATAGAGTTACACCAACGAGGAGCACAGCAGCAGAAAAGCTCTAGCAAATTTTTTTTTTGGACCAACTAAAGTCTCTGCGTTTTCTGATCTCTAGTAAAATGATCTGCACAGTGTGGGGGGTGGGACTCCTAGTCCAGGTTTTACTGCTACCAGCTTGATCAGCCCCCAGTGTGTCTAGCTAACAAGCTCAGGTGTGTCTGATTATTAAACTCCCAGTCCATCTCCCCTGTCGCCCCTCTTTTTCCTTCCCGCAGGCTGGAAGGGGCCACACCCCTCGACAGAAGCGGGCGTCCCTCTGAGAGAGAGACAGCTGTCCAAGCCGCTGAGCGAGAGGACGAACAGCACTGACAGCGAAGCGATCCCGGACCTGGGTCACTCCACCCAGGTACACTAGTGCCACGTTTCCTCGGCAACGGCTGCCCACGGCAACAAAACAGGCTGTGTTTTTTATATAGCTTTGTACTTCTGTTTTGACTTCTGTTTTGTTTTGGCAGACTTCTTTATCCCAGGCGACTCACACAGGTGTTACAGGGCAGCGCAGGGTTACAATGCAAGCTTCAGATTGAAACACAGTGTAGTTTACAGCAAGTGCAAATAATAACACTACTAGAATCCAATATGAACCAGGATGCTGTGTATAATAATAACACTACTAGAATCCAATATGAACTAGGATGCTGTGTATAATAATAACACTACTAGAATCCAATATGAACTAGGATGCTGTGTATAATAATAACACTACTAGAATCCAATATGAACTAGGATGCTGTGTATAATAATAACACTACTAGAATCCAATATGAACTAGGATGCTGTGTATAATAATAACACTACTAGAATCCAATATGAACTAGGATGCTATGTATAATAATAACACTACTAGAATCCAATATGAACTAGGATGCTATGTATAATAATAACACTACTAGAATCCAATATGAACTAGGATGCTGTGTATAATAATAACACTACTAGAATCCAATATGAACTAGGATGCGACAAGTTAGGATCACAGCTAGGCAATGACAATGTAGACTATTAGCTGAGGATCCAGTAACGCTGATGCAGACAAACTGACTACCATGCAGCCAGGAGTTGTTCAAGCTGTCTGTTTTATGGCTGTGATCAAATATGCGGAGCTTGATATAGCTGTAGAAAAACAAAGCAACATCAGTCTAAAGAAAAGCCTTTATTAATCCATTTCTGTACTCTGTATTGTTGTGTTGTTTAGTTTGGGTGCAATTGCAGGGATGGGAATCAGACTCCTATTGCACAGCAGTGTGATCCATTCCAGGTTTTACTGCTACCAGCTTGATCAGCCCCCAGTGTGTCTAGCTAACAAGCTCAGGTGTGTCTGATTTATTAAACTCCCAGTGAAACCAGGACTGGATCGCACCGCTGTGCAAAGGGAGTCTCATTTCCATCCCTGAAATTAGTAAAAGCTTTGGTCGTCGTGCTTGGTTTTATTTGCAATAACGTGCCTGTGTGTTCTGTGTGGTTTGTCTTTTCCTCCAGGTCCCTCGCAAAGTGGTTTACGACCAGCTGAACCAAATTCTAGTGTCAGACGCAGCGCTGCCAGAGAATATCATTCTGGTAAACACCACCGAGTGGCAGGGACAGGTAACTGCATCTCTCTCTCTCTCTCCATATACTCTATATATATATATAATGTTCTCTCCCTGCATTGTAACTGCAGTTTAATACCGCTAGACTAGACCGGAATTAGATTTTAACTGCAGTTGGACTGGAATTACATTGCAGGGATGGAACGCCTATCGCACAGCAGTGTGATCCATTCCAGGTTTTACTGCTACCAGCTTGACCAGCCCCCAGTGTGTCTAGCTAACAAGCTCAGGGTGTGTCTGATTATTAAACTCCCAGTGAAACCAGGACTGGATCACTCTGCTGTGCAGCGGGAGTCTTATTTCCATCCCTGATTTTAGTGCCTGTCTGTGTCTGTGAACCAGATGGAAGTATGTCTTCGGATTCCACAGTGATCCTCGCATCGGGAGGCAAAATTCGCATGGAATGTGTCCTTACTGGCACCTGCAGGGCTTGTCCTCTAGGGGGCGGTAGCTCACATCCTCTGCGGCGCTCCTGGTTGTAAAGAGGCGATTTAACCTACTTACAAAGATTAGGGGGGGGAACTGTGCTTCACCAACATCTGCTACTGCAGAGTCACTTCCAATAGGACCTTGTTTGTTTTACGTCTCATCCGAAGGACGGAGCACAAGGAGGTGAAGTGACTTGCTCAGGGTCTCAGACAGGGAGTTGCTCAGGGTCTCAGACGTGTCTCGCAGCCCTGTTGTTTTTGCAGTACGTGTCTTTGCCGCTCGCTCTCTCACAGCCCTGTTGTTTTTGCAGTACGTGTCTTTGCCTCTTGCTCTCTCACAGCCCTGTTGTTTTTGCAGTACGTGTCTGTGCCTCTCGCTCTCTCACAGCCCTGTTGTTTTTGCAGTGCGTGTCTTTGCCTCTCGCTCTCACAGCCCTGTTGTTTTTGCAGTACGTGTCTTTGCCTCTCGCTCTCTCACAGCCCTGTTGTTTTTGCAGTACGTGTCTTTGCCTCTCGCTCTCTCACAGCCCTGTTGTTTTTGCAGTGCGTGTCTTTGCCTCTCGCTCTCTCACAGCCCTGTTGTTTTTGCAGTGCGTGTCTTTGCCTCTCGCTCTCTCACAGCCCTGTTGTTTTTGCAGTGCGTGTCTTTGCCTCTCGCTCTCACAGCCCTGTTGTTTTTGCAGTGCGTGTCTTTGCCTCTCGCTCTCTCACAGCCCTGTTGTTTTGCAGTGCGTGTCTTTGCCTCTCGCTCTCACAGCCCTGTTGTTTTGCAGTGCGTGTCTTTGCCTCTCGCTCTCTCACAGCCCTGTTGTTTTTGCAGTACGTGTCTTTGCCTCTCGCTCTCACAGCCCTGTTGTTTTGCAGTGCGTGTCTTTGCCTCTCGCTCTCTCACAGCCCTGTTGTTTTGCAGTGCGTGTCTTTGCCTCTCGCTCTCACAGCCCTGTTGTTTTTGCAGTGCGTGTCTTTGCCTCTCGCTCTCTCACAGCCCTGTTGTTTTTGCAGTGCGTGTCTTTGCCTCTCGCTCTCTCACAGCCCTGTTGTTTTTGCAGTGCGTGTCTTTGCCTCTCGCTCTCGCAGCCCTGTTGTTTTGCAGTGCGTGTCTTTGCCTCTTGCTCTCTCACAGCCCTGTTGTTTTTGCAGTACGTGTCTTTGCCTCTCGCTCTCTCACAGCCCTGTTGTTTTTGCAGCACGTGTCTTTGCCTCTCGCTCTCTCACAGCCCTGTTGTTTTTGCAGCACGTGTCTTTGCCTCTCGCTCTCACAGCCCTGTTGTTTTTGCAGCACGTGTCTTTGCCTCTCGCTCTCACAGCCCTGTTGTTTTGCAGTACGTGTCTTTGCCTCTCGCTCTCACAGCCCTGTTGTTTTGCAGCACGTGTCTTTGCCTCTCGCTCTCACAGCCCTGTTGTTTTGCAGTACGTGTCTTTGCCTCTCGCTCTCTCACAGCCCTGTTGTTTTTGCAGCACGTGTCTTTGCCTCTCGCTCTCTCACAGCCCTGTTGTTTTTGCAGCACGTGTCTTTGCCTCTCGCTCTCTCACAGCCCTGTTGTTTTTGCAGTACGTGTCTTTGCCTCTCGCTCTCTCACAGCCCTGTTGTTTTTGCAGTACGTGTCTTTGCCTCTTGCTCTCTCGCAGCCCTGTTGTTTTTGCAGTACGTGTCTTTGCCTCTCGCTCTCACAGCCCTGTTGTTTTTGCAGTACGTGTCTTTGCCTCTTGCTCTCTCACAGCCCTGTTGTTTTTGCAGTACGTGTCTTTGCCTCTTGCTCTCTCGCAGCCCTGTTGTTTTTGCAGTACGTGTCTTTGCCTCTCGCTCTCTCGCAGCCCTGTTGTTTTTGCAGTACGTGTCTTTGCCGCTCGCTCTCTCACAGCCCTGTTGTTTTTGCAGTATGTGGCAGAGCTGCTACAGTGTCGGAGGATGCCCGTGGTTTGCACGTCCACCAGCGTGGAGATTCAGACCGTGCTCAGTGCAGTGCTCTCCCGGATTCAGAAATTGTGAGTGAAACTCCCAGCCCGAACATTTAGCAGCACCCAGACCTGTAGGATTGAGAACCAATTAAAAAAAAAAAAAAAAAAAACTACAAACATTTAGATCTAATTCTGTGTTCTAATAGATTTATACACTACTGTATGCATTTAAACGCATTGAACACAATTTAGATATTTTATTTAACATCGCATAATCAAAAAGAAACTACGAAATGAGATCGCAGAATAACACAGTCTACCATGATAGTACAGCAGCATTTCATGTTAGATTACGAAACTGTCACTTTTTTTTTTCGTTAAGTATATAGAAAACTTCAAAGCGCTGGTGTGTAATTCAGTATGTTCACATTATTCAGCAGGTTTCATTCGACTTGAATATAAATGGGTTCGTTCTACAGGGTGATGCAAACCACAGCGAATGAAGGGAGCATGTTATATATTATAACTGTAGTGTTTACTATGTACTGCAATAGACTAGATTGTAATAATTATAACTGCAGTGTTTCTGGATGGTAAGCTTATGAAGAAAGTGTGTGTGTGTGTTTGGGTCTGATTTATGTGTGTGTGTGTGTGTGAGATCTGTTTATGTGTGTGATCTGATTGTGTGTGTGTGTGTTTGTGTCTGATTTAATGTGTGTGTGTGTTTGTGTCTGATTATGTGTGTGTGTTTGTGTCTGATTATGTGTTTGTGTGTGTGTTTGGGTCTTATTTATATCTGTGTGTGTGTATGTTTGATCTGATTATGTGTTTGGGTCTGATTTATGTGTTTGTGTGTGAGATGTGATTGTTTGTGTGTGTGTGTGTGTGTGTGTGCGCGTGCATGTTTGGGTCTGATTTTGTGTGTTTGTGTTGTTCCTCTATATAACCCCCTCTCCCCCTCCCCAGCTGTAACTGTAACTCGTCAATGCCGCTGCCGGTGAAGGTGGCAGCGATCGGCACTCAGAGTTATCTGGGCTCCATCCTTCGCTTCTTCGCTACCCAACTCGCCAACAAGACTTCGGACTGGCTCAACCACATGAGATTCCTGCTGATCCCGCTGGGTAAGAGAGAGGCCAGCCTCTTAACCCCTTACCTGCCGTGACTGATCCCGCTGGGTAAGAGAGATGCCAGCCTCTTAACCCTTACCTGCCGTGACTGATCCCGCTGGGTAAGAGAGAGGCCAGCCTCTTAACCCCTTACCTGCCGTGACTGATCCCGCTGGGTAAGAGAGAGGCCAGCCTCTTAACCCCTTACCTGCCGTGACTGATCCCGCTGGGTAAGAGAGAGGCCAGCCTCTTAACCCCTTACCTGCCGTGACTGATCCCGCTGGGTAAGAGAGAGGCCAGCCTCTTAACCCCTTACCTGCCGTGACTGATCCCGCTGGGTAAGAGAGAGGCCAGCCTCTTAACCCCTTACCTGCCGTGACTGATCCCGCTGGGTAAGAGAGAGGCCAGCCTCTTAACCCCTTACCTGCCGTGACTGATCCCGCTGGGTAAGAGAGAGGCCAGCCTCTTAACCCCTTACCTGCCGTGACTGATCCCGCTGGGTAAGAGAGAGGCCAGCCTCTTAACCCCTTACCTGCCGTGACTGATCCCGCTGGGTAAGAGAGAGGCCAGCCTCTTAACCCCTTACCTGCCGTGACTGATCCCGCTGGGTAGAGAGAGGCCAGCCTCTTAACCCCTTACCTGCCGTGACTGATCCCGCTGGGTAAGAGAGAGGCCAGCCTCTTAACCCCTTACCTGCCGTGACTGATCCCGCTGGGTAAGAGAGAGGCCAGCCTCTTAACCCCTTACCTGCCGTGACTGATCCCGCTGGGTAAGAGAGAGGCCAGCCTCTTAACCCCTTACCTGCCGTGACTGATCCCGCTGGGTAAGAGAGAGGCCAGCCTCTTAACCCCTTACCTGCCGTGACTGATCCCGCTGGGTAAGAGAGAGGCCAGCCTCTTAACCCCTTACCTGCCGTGACTGATCCCCACTGGTAAAATAAATACGGCAAATATTTGCCTTCTGATCAGTTTTGAATGTGACAACAGTGTTTGTTTTTCTGCTGTAAATAAATATGTTTCATTGTAAAATATCTTGAAATATCCAGCCCTCGATATCGGCTGATCTTGTCTCCTTTTTCTCCGCAGGATCTCACCCG
>JAGXEW010000089.1:104623-127595 GCA_030684275.1 Acipenser oxyrinchus oxyrinchus | reverse complement strand
TCTCTCTTACCCAGCGGGATCAGTCACGGCAGGTAAGGGGTTAAGAGGCTGGCCTCTCTCTTACCCAGCGGGATCAGTCACGGAATCTCATGTGGTTGAGCCAGTCGGCAGGTAAGGGGCTGGTCTTGTTGGCGAGTTGGGTCAGCGAAGTAAGCGAAGGATGGAGCCCAGATAACTCTGAGTGCCAGATCGCTGCCACCTTCACCGGCAGCGGCATTGACGAGTTACAGTTACAGCTGGGGAGGGGAGAGGTTATATAGAGGAACAACACTAACACACAAAATCAGACCCGAAACATGCACTGCACACACACACACACACACACACACACACACACACACAACACACAAAAATCAGACCCAAAAAAACATAATCAGATCAAATATATACACACACACATATAAATCAGACCCAAACACACACACACACACACACACACACACTTTCTTCATTAGCTTACCATCCAGAAACACTGCAGTTATAATTATTACAATCTAGTCTATTGCAGTACATAGTAAACACTACAGTTATAATATATAACATGCTCCCTTCATTCGCTGTGGTTTGCATCACCCTGTAGAACGAACCCATTTATATTCAAGTCGAATGAAACCTGCTGAATAATGTTAACATACTGAATTACACACCAGCGCTTTGAAGTTTTCTATATACTTAACGAAAAAAAAAAAGTGACAGTTTCGTAATCTAACATGAAATGCTGCTGTACTATCATGGTAGACTGTGTTATTCTGCGATCTCATTTCGTAGTTTCTTTTTGATTATGCGATGTTTAATAAAATATCTAAATTGTGTTCAATGCGTTTAAATGCATACAGTAGTGTATAAATCTATTAGAACACAGAATTAGATCTAAATGTTTGTAGTTTTTTTTTTTTTTAATTGGTTCTCAATCCTACAGGTCTGGGTGCTGCTAAATGTTGGGCTGGGAGTTTCACTCACAATTTCTGAATCCGGAGAGCACTGCACTGAGCACGGTCTGAATCTCCACGCTGGTGGACGTGCAAACCACGGGCATCCTTCGACACTGCAGCAGCTCTGCCACATACTGCAAAACAACAGGGCTGTGAGAGAGCGAGAGGCAAAGACACGTACTGCAAAACAACAGGGCTGTGAGAGAGCGAGCGGCAAAGACACGCGACTGCAAAAACAACAGGGCTGTGAGAGAGCGAGGCAAAGACACGCACTGCAAAAACAACAGGGCTGTGAGAGCGAGAGGCAAAGACACGTACTGCAAAAACAACAGGGCTGTGAGAGAGCAGAGGCAAAGACACGTACTGCAAAAACAACAGGGCTGCGAGAGAGCGAGAGGCAAAGACACGTGCTGCAAAAACAACAGGGCTGTGAGAGCGAGAGGCAAAGACACGTGCTGCAAAAACAACAGGGCTGTGAGAGCGAGAGGCAAAGACACGTGCTGCAAAAACAACAGGGCTGTGAGAGAGCAAGAGGCAAAGACACGTACTGCAAAAACAACAGGGCTGTGAGAGAGCGAGAGGCAAAGACACGTACTGCAAAAACAACAGGGCTGTGAGAGAGCGAGAGGCAAAGACACGTACTGCAAAAACAACAGGGCTGTGAGAGAGCGAGAGGCAAAGACACGTGCTGCAAAAACAACAGGGCTGTGAGAGGCGAGAGGCAAAGACACGTGCTGCAAAAAACAGGGCTGTGAGAGCGAGAGGCAAAGACACGTGCTGCAAAAACAACAGGGCTGTGAGAGCGAGAGGCAAAGACACGTGCTGCAAAAACAACAGGGCTGTGAGAGAGCGAGAGGCAAAGACACGTGCTGCAAAAACAACAGGGCTGTGAGAGAGCGAGAGGCAAAGACACGTACTGCAAAAACAACAGGGCTGTGAGAGAGCGAGAGGCAAAGACACGTACTGCAAAAACAACAGGGCTGTGAGAGAGCGAGAGGCAAAGACACGTACTGCAAAAACAACAGGGCTGCGAGAGAGCGAGAGGCAAAGACACGCACTGCAAAACAACAGGGCTGTGAGAGAGCGAGAGGCAAAGACACGCACTGCAAAAACAACAGGGCTGTGAGAGCGAGAGGCAAAGACACGTACTGCAAAAACAACAGGGCTGTGAGAGAGCGAGAGGCAAAGACACGCACTGCAAAACAACAGGGCTGTGAGAGCGAGAGGCAAAGACACGCACTGCAAAACAACAGGGCTGTGAGAGAGCGAGAGGCAAAGACACGTACTGCAAAAACAACAGGGCTGTGAGAGCGAGAGGCAAAGACACGTACTGCAAAAACAACAGGGCTGTGAGAGAGCGAGAGGCAAAGACACGCACTGCAAAAACAACAGGGCTGTGAGAGAGCGAGAGGCAAAGACACGTACTGCAAAAACAACAGGGCTGTGAGAGAGCGAGAGGCAAAGACACGCACTGCAAAAACAACAGGGCTGTGAGAGAGCGAGAGGCAAAGACACGCACTGCAAAACAACAGGGCTGTGAGAGAGCGAGAGGCAAAGACACGCACTGCAAAAACAACAGGGCTGTGAGAGAGCGAGAGGCAAAGACACGTACTGCAAAAACAACAGGGCTGTGAGAGAGCGAGAGGCAAAGACACGTGCTGCAAAAACAACAGGGCTGTGAGAGAGCAAGAGGCAAAGACACGTACTGCAAAAACAACAGGGCTGTGAGAGAGCGAGAGGCAAAGACACGCACTGCAAAAACAACAGGGCTGTGAGAGAGCGAGAGGCACAGACACGTACTGCAAAAACAACAGGGCTGTGAGAGAGCAAGAGGCAAAGACACGTGCTGCAAAAACAACAGGGCTGTGAGAGAGCGGCGGCAAAGACACGTACTGCAAAAACAACAGGGCTGCGAGACACGCCTGAGACCCTGAGCAACTCCCTGTCTGAGACCCTGAGCAAGTCACTTCACCTCCTTGTGCTCCGTCCTTCGGATGAGACGTAAAACAAACAAGGTCCTATTGGAAGTGACTCTGCAGTAGCAGATGTTGGTGAAGCACAGTTCCCCTAATCTTTGTAAGTAGGTTAAATCGCCTCTTTACAACCAGGAGCGCCGCAGAGGATGTGAGCTACCGCCCCTAGAGGACAAGCCCTGCAGGTGCCAGTAAGGACACATTCCATGCAATTTTGCCTCCCGATGCGAGGATCACTGTGGAATCCAAGACATACTTCCATCTGGTTCACAGACACAGACAGGCACTAAAATCAGGGATGGAAATAAGACTCCGCTGCACAGCAGAGTGATCCAGTCCTGGTTTCACTGGGAGTTTAATAATCAGACACACCCTGAGCTTGTTAGCTAGACACACTGGGGCTGGTCAAGCTGGTAGCAGTAAAACCTGGAATGGATCACACTGCTGTGCGATAGGCGTTCCATCCCTGCAATGTAATTCCAGTCCAACTGCAGTTAAAATCTAATTCGGTCTAGTCTAGCGGTATTAAACTGCAGTTACAATGCAGGAGAGAACATTATATATATATATAGAGTATATGGAGAGAGAGAGAGATGCAGTTACCTGTCCCTGCCACTCGGTGGTGTTTACCAGAATGATATTCTCTGGCAGCGCTGCGTCTGACACTAGAATTTGGTTCAGCTGGTCGTAAACCACTTTGCGAGGGACCTGGAGGAAAAGACAAACCACACAGAACACACAGGCACGTTATTGCAAATAAAACCAAGCACGACGACCAAAGCTTTTACTAATTTCAGGGATGGAAATGAGACTCCCTTTGCACAGCGGTGCGATCCAGTCCTGGTTTCACTGGGAGTTTAATAAATCAGACACACCTGAGCTTGTTAGCTAGACACACTGGGGGCTGATCAAGCTGGTAGCAGTAAAACCTGGAATGGATCACACTGCTGTGCAATAGGAGTCTGATTCCCATCCCTGCAATTGCACCCAAACTAAACAACACAACAATACAGAGTACAGAAATGGATTAATAAAGGCTTTTCTTTAGACTGATGTTGCTTTGTTTTTCTACAGCTATATCAAGCTCCGCATATTTGATCACAGCCATAAAACAGACAGCTTGAACAACTCCTGGCTGCATGGTAGTCAGTTTGTCTGCATCAGCGTTACTGGATCCTCAGCTAATAGTCTACATTGTCATTGCCTAGCTGTGATCCTAATTCTAGTAGTGTTATTATTATACACAGCATCCTAGTTCATATTGGATTCTAGTAGTGTTATTATTATACACAGCATCCTAGTTCATATTGGATTCTAGTAGTGTTATTATTATACACAGCATCCTAGTTCATATTGGATTCTAGTAGTGTTATTATTATACACAGCATCCTAGTTCATATTGGATTCTAGTAGTGTTATTATTATACACAGCATCCTGGTTCATATTGGATTCTAGTAGTGTTATTATTTGCACTTGCTGTAAACTACACTGTGTTTCAATCTGAAGCTTGCATTGTAACCCTGCGCTGCCCTGTAACACCTGTGTGAGTCGCCTGGGATAAAGAAGTCTGCCAAAACAAAAACAGAAGTACAAAGCTATATAAAAAACACAGCCTGTTTTGTTGCCGTGGGCAGCCGTTGCCGAGGAAACGTGGCACTAGTGTACCTGGGTGGAGTGACCCAGGTCCGGGGATCGCTCGCTGTCAGTGCTGTTCGTCCTCTCGCTCAGCGGCTTGGACAGCTGTCTCTCTCTCAGAGGGACGCCCCGCTTCTGTCGAGGGGTGTGGCCCCCTTCCAGCCTGCGGGAAGGAAAAAGAGGGGGCGCACAGGGGAGACGGACTGGGAGTTTAATAATCAGACACACCTGAGCTTGTTAGCTAGACACACTGGGGGCTGATCAAGCTGGTAGCAGTAAAACCTGGACTAGGAGTCCCACCCCCCACACTGTGCAGATCATTTTACTAGAGATCAGAAAACGCAGAGACTTTAGTTGGTCCAAAAAAAAAATTTGCTAGAGCTTTTCTGCTGCTGTGCTCCTCGTTGGTGTAACTCTATCCCTGGTTGACATCATCAGGCAGGTTGAAACACTGGATTATTTTAAAGTTTAAATTCAAAACAGACTTTTTTTTTTAATATGCTTTTAAGTAATCGCTTGCACTTCAGCGCAGCAGGCGTGTATGGGCGCCCGGGACAGCGTGGGGTACCTGGGGAGGGGAGCTCTGAGGCTCGGGCTTGCCGCTCTTCAGGGCGTTCTCAGTTTTTCGGCACGACGATGGGCGTGCTCAGCTCCCCAAAAGGTCCGGATCGCTCGGCTCCTGAAACCAAACACAGGCAATGAAAGAGTTAACAACGACATCCGCTGTGCCTCGCGCACTGACCCCACATTGTAACCCTGCGCTGCCCTGTAACACCTGTGTGAGTCGCCTGGGATAAAGCAGGCGTCTGCTAAAGGAATGAATAATAATAATAATAATAATAATAATAATAATAATAATAATAATAATAATAATAATAATAATAGTATTCAAATGCAGGAACCAGAACAATTCAAAACAAAACTCATAGACCAGGGCTGTCCAATCCCGGTCCTGGAGGGCATGAATTCCATTCCAGGTTTTGCTGGTAAAATGAGATCATGAAGGACTCCAGGGGTCTGGATGGAGGTTTTAAACGGTTTAGAACAGGGTTGAAACAAAGACCAGGAGTGGATCAGCCCTCCAGGACCTGGAGTAGACTCTTCAACCTGGAATGGATCACACTGCTGTGCAGCAGGAGTCTTGTTCCCAGCCTGGCGTGTGCATTACCAGGGGTCTGTCTCAGGGATCGGCTCATCCAGGTTCCAGCTCCAGGAATGCTTTATCTTCTCGGAGGAGGGGGTCTCCTGCAAGGAAATACAGACAACAAGACCATCAGCAACATTCGCACTATGAGGGTTACTATTATCATGAAGGTTAGCCTTATTAAGCTTGACCTATGATATTTTTGCACTTTTCCCATGGTTATGCTCTGCATTTACCATACTTTACCCTGGTTTGCCATGTTTATTAATATGCTTTACCGTGCTTTCACTGTGCTTTATTACACTTTGCTGTGCTTTTACTATGAGGAACTCTATGAAGGGTTAGTTTACCCTGGTTTGTTTTTAATTTGCTTTACCAGACCTCTCTGTGCTTTACAATGCTTCCCTATGCTTTACCAGACCTCTCTGTGCTTTACAATGCTTCCTATGCTTTACCAGACCTCTCTGTGCTTTACAATGCTTCCCTATGCTTTACCAGACCTCTCTGTGCTTTACAATGCTTCCCTATGCTTTACCAGACCTCTCTGTGCTTTACAATGCTTCCCTATGCTTTACCAGACCTCTCTGTGCTTTACAATGCTTCCCTATGCTTTACCAGACCTCTCTGTGCTTTACAATGCTTCCCTATGCTTTACCAGACCTCTCTGTGCTTTACAATGCTTCCCTATGCTTTACCAGACCTCTCTGTGCTTTACAATGCTTCCCTATGCTTTACCAGACCTCTCTGTGCTTTACAATGCTTCCCTATGCTTTACCAGACCTCTCTGTGCTGTACAATGCTTCCCTATGCTTTACCAGACCTCTCTGTGCTTTACAATGCTTCCTATGCTTTACCAGACCTCTCTGTGCTGTACAATGCTTCCCTATGCTTTACCAGACCTCTCTGTGCTTTACAATGCTTCCCTATGCTTTACCAGACTCTCTGTGCTTTACAATGCTTCCCTATGCTTTCCTGTTGCTCACACTTTGCTCTGCTTACTGTGGCAAGCTGTTTGTTTTGAAGGATAGGCTTCTCTTCACAGTGTCTCTGCACTCAGCTGTTTGTTTTGAAGGATAGGCTTCTCTTCACAGTGTCTCTCTGCACTCAGCTGTTTGTTTTGAAGGATAGGCTTCTCTTCACAGTGTCTCTGCACTCAGCTGTTTGTTTTGAAGGATAGGCTTCTCTTCACAGTGTCTCTCTGCACTCAGCTGTTTGTTTTGAAGGATAGGCTTCTCTTCACAGTGTCTCTCTGCACTCAGCTGTTTGTTTTGAAGGATAGGCTTCTCTTCACAGTGTCTCTCTGCACTCAGCTGTTTGTTTTGAAGGATAGGCTTCTCTTCACAGTGTCTCTCTGCACTCAGCTGTTTGTTTTGAAGGATAGGCTTCTCTTCACAGTGTCTCTCTGCACTCAGCTGTTTGTTTTGAAGGATAGGCTTCTCTTCACAGTGTCTCTCTGCACTCAGCTGTTTGTTTTGAAGGATAGGCTTCTCTTCACAGTGTCTCTCTGCACTCAGCTGTTTGTTTTGAAGGATAGGCTTCTCTTCACAGTGTCTCTCTGCACTCAGCTGTTTGTTTTGAAGGATAGGCTTCTCTTCACAGTGTCTCTCTGCACTCAGCTGTTTGTTTTGAAGGATAGGCTTCTCTTCACAGTGTCTCTCTGCACTCAGCTGTTTGTTTTGAAGGATAGGCTTCTCTTCACAGTGTCTCTCTGCACTCAGCTGTTTGTTTTGAAGGATAGGCTTCTCTTCACAGTGTCTCTCTGCACTCAGCTGTTTGTTTTGAAGGATAGGCTTCTCTTCACAGTGTCTCTCTGCACTCAGCTGTTTGTTTTGAAGGATAGGCTTCTCTTCACAGTGTCTCTCTGCACTCAGCTGTTTGTTTTGAAGGATAGGCTTCTCTTCACAGTGTCTCTCTGCACTCAGCTGTTTGTTTTGAAGGATAGGCTTCTCTTCACAGTGTCTCTCTGCACTCAGCTGTTTGTTTTGAAGGATAGGCTTCTCTTCACAGTGTCTCTCTGCACTCAGCTGTTTGTTTTGAAGGATAGGCTTCTCTTCACAGTGTCTCTCTGCACTCAGCTGTTTGTTTTGAAGGATAGGCTTCTCTTCACAGTGTCTCTCTGCACTCAGCTGTTTGTTTTGAAGGATAGGCTTCTCTTCACAGTGTCTCTCTGCACTCAGCTGTTTGTTTTGAAGGATAGGCTTCTCTTCACAGTGTCTCTCTGCACTCAGCTGTTTGTTTTGAAGGATAGGCTTCTCTTCACAGTGTCTCTCTGCACTCAGCTGTTTGTTTTGAAGGATAGGCTTCTCTTCACAGTGTCTCTCTGCACTCAGCTGTTTGTTTTGAAGGATAGGCTTCTCTTCACAGTGTCTCTCTGCACTCAGCTGTTTGTTTTGAAGGATAGGCTTCTCTTCACAGTGTCTCTCTGCACTCAGCTGTTTGTTTTGAAGGATAGGCTTCTCTTCACAGTGTCTCTCTGCACTCAGCTGTTTGTTTTGAAGGATAGGCTTCTCTTCACAGTGTCTCTCTGCACTCAGCTGTTTGTTTTGAAGGATAGGCTTCTCTTCACAGTGTCTCTCTGCACTCAGCTGTTTGTTTTGAAGGATAGGCTTCTCTTCACAGTGTCTCTCTGCACTCAGCTGTTTGTTTTGAAGGATAGGCTTCTCTTCACAGTGTCTCTCTGCACTCAGCTGTTTGTTTTGAAGGATAGGCTTCTCTTCACAGTGTCTCTCTGCACTCAGCTGTTTGTTTTGAAGGATAGGCTTCTCTTCACAGTGTCTCTCTGCACTCAGCTGTTTGTTTTGAAGGATAGGCTTCTCTTCACAGTGTCTCTCTGCACTCAGCTGTTTGTTTTGAAGGATAGGCTTCTCTTCACAGTGTCTCTCTGCACTCAGCTGTTTGTTTTGAAGGATAGGCTTCTCTTCACAGTGTCTCTCTGCACTCAGCTGTTTGTTTTGAAGGATAGGCTTCTCTTCACAGTGTCTCTCTGCACTCAGCTGTTTGTTTTGAAGGATAGGCTTCTCTTCACAGTGTCTCTCTGCACTCAGCTGTTTGTTTTGAAGGATAGGCTTCTCTTCACAGTGTCTCTCTGCACTCAGCTGTTTGTTTTGAAGGATAGGCTTCTCTTCACAGTGTCTCTCTGCACTCAGCTGTTTGTTTTGAAGGATAGGCTTCTCTTCACAGTGTCTCTCTGCACTCAGCTGTTTGTTTTGAAGGATAGGCTTCTCTTCACAGTGTCTCTCTGCACTCAGCTGTTTGTTTTGAAGGATAGGCTTCTCTTCACAGTGTCTCTCTGCACTCAGCTGTTTGTTTTGAAGGATAGGCTTCTCTTCACAGTGTCTCTCTGCACTCAGCTGTTTGTTTTGAAGGATAGGCTTCTCTTCACAGTGTCTCTCTGCACTCAGCTGTTTGTTTTGAAGGATAGGCTTCTCTTCACAGTGTCTCTCTGCACTCAGCTGTTTGTTTTGAAGGATAGGCTTCTCTTCACAGTGTCTCTCTGCACTCAGCTGTTTGTTTTGAAGGATAGGCTTCTCTTCACAGTGTCTCTCTGCACTCAGCTGTTTGTTTTGAAGGATAGGCTTCTCTTCACAGTGTCTCTCTGCACTCAGCTGTTTGTTTTGAAGGATAGGCTTCTCTTCACAGTGTCTCTCTGCACTCAGCTGTTTGTTTTGAAGGATAGGCTTCTCTTCACAGTGTCTCTCTGCACTCAGCTGTTTGTTTTGAAGGATAGGCTTCTCTTCACAGTGTCTCTCTGCACTCAGCTGTTTGTTTTGAAGGATAGGCTTCTCTTCACAGTGTCTCTCTGCACTCAGCTGTTTGTTTTGAAGGATAGGCTTCTCTTCACAGTGTCTCTCTGCACTCAGCTGTTTGTTTTGAAGGATAGGCTTCTCTTCACAGTGTCTCTCTGCACTCAGCTGTTTGTTTTGAAGGATAGGCTTCTCTTCACAGTGTCTCTCTGCACTCAGCTGTTTGTTTTGAAGGATAGGCTTCTCTTCACAGTGTCTCTCTGCACTCAGCTGTTTGTTTTGAAGGATAGGCTTCTCTTCACAGTGTCTCTCTGCACTCAGCTGTTTGTTTTGAAGGATAGGCTTCTCTTCACAGTGTCTCTCTGCACTCAGCTGTTTGTTTTGAAGGATAGGCTTCTCTTCACAGTGTCTCTCTGCACTCAGCTGTTTGTTTTGAAGGATAGGCTTCTCTTCACAGTGTCTCTCTGCACTCAGCTGTTTGTTTTGAAGGATAGGCTTCTCTTCACAGTGTCTCTCTGCACTCAGCTGTTTGTTTTGAAGGATAGGCTTCTCTTCACAGTGTCTCTCTGCACTCAGCTGTTTGTTTTGAAGGATAGGCTTCTCTTCACAGTGTCTCTCTGCACTCAGCTGTTTGTTTTGAAGGATAGGCTTCTCTTCACAGTGTCTCTCTGCACTCAGCTGTTTGTTTTGAAGGATAGGCTTCTCTTCACAGTGTCTCTCTGCACTCAGCTGTTTGTTTTGAAGGATAGGCTTCTCTTCACAGTGTCTCTCTGCACTCAGCTGTTTGTTTTGAAGGATAGGCTTCTCTTCACAGTGTCTCTCTGCACTCAGCTGTTTGTTTTGAAGGATAGGCTTCTCTTCACAGTGTCTCTCTGCACTCAGCTGTTTGTTTTGAAGGATAGGCTTCTCTTCACAGTGTCTCTCTGCACTCAGCTGTTTGTTTTGAAGGATAGGCTTCTCTTCACAGTGTCTCTCTGCACTCAGCTGTTTGTTTTGAAGGATAGGCTTCTCTTCACAGTGTCTCTCTGCACTCAGCTGTTTGTTTTGAAGGATAGGCTTCTCTTCACAGTGTCTCTCTGCACTCAGCTGTTTGTTTTGAAGGATAGGCTTCTCTTCACAGTGTCTCTCTGCACTCAGCTGTTTGTTTTGAAGGATAGGCTTCTCTTCACAGTGTCTCTCTGCACTCAGCTGTTTGTTTTGAAGGATAGGCTTCTCTTCACAGTGTCTCTCTGCACTCAGCTGTTTGTTTTGAAGGATAGGCTTCTCTTCACAGTGTCTCTCTGCACTCAGCTGTTTGTTTTGAAGGATAGGCTTCTCTTCACAGTGTCTCTCTGCACTCAGCTGTTTGTTTTGAAGGATAGGCTTCTCTTCACAGTGTCTCTCTGCACTCAGCTGTTTGTTTTGAAGGATAGGCTTCTCTTCACAGTGTCTCTCTGCACTCAGCTGTTTGTTTTGAAGGATAGGCTTCTCTTCACAGTGTCTCTCTGCACTCAGCTGTTTGTTTTGAAGGATAGGCTTCTCTTCACAGTGTCTCTCTGCACTCAGCTGTTTGTTTTGAAGGATAGGCTTCTCTTCACAGTGTCTCTCTGCACTCAGCTGTTTGTTTTGAAGGATAGGCTTCTCTTCACAGTGTCTCTCTGCACTCAGCTGTTTGTTTTGAAGGATAGGCTTCTCTTCACAGTGTCTCTCTGCACTCAGCTGTTTGTTTTGAAGGATAGGCTTCTCTTCACAGTGTCTCTCTGCACTCAGCTGTTTGTTTTGAAGGATAGGCTTCTCTTCACAGTGTCTCTCTGCACTCAGCTGTTTGTTTTGAAGGATAGGCTTCTCTTCACAGTGTCTCTCTGCACTCAGCTGTTTGTTTTGAAGGATAGGCTTCTCTTCACAGTGTCTCTCTGCACTCAGCTGTTTGTTTTGAAGGATAGGCTTCTCTTCACAGTGTCTCTCTGCACTCAGCTGTTTGTTTTGAAGGACAGGCTTCTCTTCACAGTGTCTCTCTGCACTCAGCTGTTTGTTTTGAAGGATAGGCTTCTCTTCACAGTGTCTCTCTACTCACCGGGCTGGTGGTGTCCTTGCCGAGGCTGCCCTTGCTGTTCAGGCTCCCGATCTCGGTCTGCGAGCTGGACTGGGACATCCCTTCAAAGAACGGCCTGGAAAGCAAGCACAGAGCATATCACACACACACACATCACAACTATCACACACACACACACACACTCTGCAACTATATACACACACACACACACACACACACAATTACGCAATTACACACACACTTGATTTTCATCTTTTATTTAACATCATGTAATCAAAGAAAACTACAAAATGATCTTGCAAAAAAAAAAAAAAGTCTACCGGAAGCCATAATAGTAGTTCAGTAGTATTTCATGTTAGATTACGAAATGTCACATTTTTGTCAGTTTTTCAGTTAAGTAGATCTGTCTTTATCTATACATGACAGACCACTGAAGCAATGTATTCTTGAGAGAGAGAGAGAGAGAGAGAGAGAGAGAGAGAGAGAGAGAGAGAGAGAGAGAGAGAGAGACACAGAGAGAGAGAGAGAGAGAGAGAGAGAGAGAGAGAGAGAGAGAGAGAGACAGCAGAGAGAGAGAGACAGACAGAGAGAGAGAGAGAGACCAGAGAGAGTTACTTGACGTACTTGAGTTTGGGTTTGGGCGTGCTGAGGAGGCTCTCTGTCTCCTCCATCTCCGGGCCGCTGTCGCTGGGGTTGTACATCTCCAGACTGTCATACAGCTCATCCAGATCCTCCTCCACCTCCTGGATCTGCTCCCGGGACACGTGCTCCAGTCCGAACCCCACCTGGGAGAGGGGGCGGGGGGGGGAAGGGAGCAGCGGTCAGAGCGCGGGACTCAACACAGCACACGCAAGCACAGGAGCCTTCCGTCAACACCGGCTAATCAACGCGTTACCAAGTCCCAGCAAACCTGGACGACACGATCCGGAGACACGGACCTGAAACCACGCTGCGTGAAACAGACAAACCGGTCAGCTCCAGCTGCAGAGACCCAGTGAAGTCTGACCGGCTCCCTTTGATTACCAGCACGCTGCCCCAGGATTTAAAAGAGAGGCCCGGCTGCAGCGAGCGCAACGCGCGACTTACTTCGTCCGACACCTTGAATCTTTTCAGCAGGGCGACAAACTTCTGCTTGATGTTGGGCTGCTGCAAATCAAAAAACAAAAACCAAAAGAAACAGACAAGATTAGAAAACTCCAGTCGCTGACAAATGGAAGCCTTAAAAAAAAACAACAAAACTGGCTTGCCTCTTCAAAGCAAATTAAAAACGGGACAGGATTTTAAATCTGGATCCTAGAGCTGCAGCTGTAGCATATAAATACACTGAACCTCGATGTATATTTTCGGGGGGGGCTATTTCAGAGGACGTGCTTCCCCCAATCAGGCAGAAATCAGGCAGCTATTCTGTAACTGTTTTTAAAATTGTACGTTGGCAGCTAGATTCTAGGTGTGTTTGCAATAGCATTTCCAAATGTAACATGAAATACTACTGGACTACTATCATGGCTTCCGGTAGACTGTGTTTTTTTTTTTTTGCGAGATCGTTTTGTAGTTTTCTTTGATTACACATAATTTCGATCTTTTAAACGACGCATCGATTCTTAAATCCTATGCGTCTGATCTTGGGCTTCCTCTAATGTTATCTTAACACAACGCGGGGGTCGAGGGTGAGATGCTACAAGGACGATCTCTTACGTTGACGCGGGTGCTGGAGGCGGTAGAGGTGAGCTTCCTCCGAGATTTCTTCACTTTCCGAACCTCGTCTTCCTCTTCGAACAGATCCTGAAAAACGAGGGGATGAAAAAAAAAGAAAGATTGAAAAAATGATGCAGCTGCAAACAGCGGTCATGCAGAAGCATTTGGCCGCAGCTGCGCTGCACACAGACGGCTCTCGACGGACGTGCTTAGGAAAGGCTCTCTGACCTGTCCATGCAAGGGGTCATCGCTCCCCTCCTGCTCTGAAGAGTAGCTCTCCTCCTCCTCCTCAGAATAGTTATCGATGTCCGGAGAGCGATCTGCTGGAGACAGGGAGAGAGGCAGGGCTGGGAATCAGACTCCTATCGCACAGCAGTGTGATCCAGTCCAGGTTTTACTGCTACCAGCTTGATCAGCCCCTAGTGTGTCTAGCTAACAAGCTCAGGGTGTGTCTGATTATTAAACTCCCAGTGAAACCAGGACTGGATCACACTGCTGTGCAGCGAGAGAACAATGATTTTAAAGGGGGTAGCGATAATGTTGCTAGTGCTATTAAAAAAAAAAAAATCACAAACACAAGCTGTTTTTGTCTTTACATCTAGACCTTAGCTTTTTCAGAGTTAACAAAACCAGAGTCAGTTACCATGACAATACAGTTAAAGAGAAAATTAAAAACAGTTACAAATGCCTCCAAAAAATGACAGAGTAGCCTGTCCCCTCAAATGAGGACAACGACACTAAAGGGGTTAACGTGAAAACATGGGTGTTTCTTTCAAAACTCCACACGCGACGCCTACTCTACATAGCGAACAGAAGTGTGAGAGAGAGAAGACTGAAGAATTGATATTGCGATCTACAATCCCTTTAAAACACAGAGGCTGGCAGGTTAATGGCAATAATAACTTGATTTTTCGTTTTGTTTAGTTCCGCCCTGACCTGACATCTTGACTTTGGGGCCCTCGTGGTCGATCGGTTGGCTGGACAGGGAGTAGATGCGATTTCGCCACTGTGACGGCTGCGTCCTTCACGCTGCTATGGAGACCAAGGACCTGGGCTCCTCGCCTGGGTGCTGCATTACCTACAAAAACAACGACAAAGAACGAGAAAAGGAGAGAAAAGAGGGAAAGAGAAAGAAAAGAGAGAAAACAAGAGAAAAGAGAAAGAGAGAGAAAAGAGGGAAAGAAAGAAAAAAGAGAAAAAAGAAAAAGAGAAAAACAAGAGAAAAAAGAGAAAAAGAGAGAAGAGGGAAAGAGAGAAAGAAAGAAAAAAGAGAGAGAAACAAAGAAAAAGAGAAAAGAAAAGAAAGAAAAGAGAGAAAAAGAGAAAAGAGAAAAAGAGGGAAAGAGAAAAAGAAAGAAAAGAGAGAAAACAAGAGAAAAAGGAGAGAAAAAAAAAGAGGAAAGAGAAAAGAAAGAAAAGAGAGAAAACAAGCAAAAAAAAAAGAGAAAAAAGAGGGAAAGAGAAAAGAAAGAAAAGACAGAACACAAGAGAAAAAGAGGGAGAGAAATAATGAAAAGGAGAGAAACAAAGAAAAAGAGACAAAAACAAGCAAAAAACCAAGACAAAAAAAGAGGGAAAGAGAAAAAGAAAGAAAAGAGAGAAAAACAAGAGAAAAAGAGGGAGAGAAATAATGAAAAAGGGAGAGAAACAAAGAAAGAAAAGAGAAAAAAACAAGCAAAAAAAACCAAGACAAAAAAAAGAGGGAAAGAGAAAAGAAAGGAGAAAAAAACAAGAGAAAAGAGAAAGAATGAGAGATTAGAGGGAAAGAAAGAAAAAAGAGAGAAAAACAAGCAAACGAGAAAAAATGAGAAAAAAAGAAAGAGAGAAATTGAAAACAGAAGAGAAAGAAAAGAGAGAATGAAAGAAAAAAGGAGGAGAGAAAAACAAAGAAAAAAGGATAAGGAGAAAAAGAACAAAAAAGAAAGAAAACAAACATTAAAAATGCGACTTATTCTAACACGGAACTCGGGGACGAGAGAACCGTTTGTGACTCAAATATAGAAAGAGGCTGTGGTACATTTTGATGATCAAAGCATCACAGATCTCAACACTGACTTTATTCAACTTGTGAAATCAGACCTCACTCATGCGTCTTTATTGAACCACAGAAAGCAAAAAGCATCACAGCGCTGGGAATGAGACTCCCGCTGCACAGCAGTGTGATCCAGTCCTGGTTTCACTGGGAGTTTAATAATCAGACACACCTGAGCTTGTTAGCTAGACACACTGGGGCTGATCAAGCTGGTAGCAGTAAAACCTGGAATTCAATACAATACAATACAATACAATACAATACGCTTTTAAACAGCGCTTTTCATGTGAAGAATTTGGGTCGGGAGCCGACAGGAACGCATTTTAGCTAATCGAAATCTCTCGTCAGGCTCAAAGCGAATAGAAACCTCAAAAGCCTAACCCTGTAGCTTTTGAGAACATCAGAAATGTAGAACGATTTGGTTCCGGAAGGTCTGGAAACTCTGGAAGGTTTGGAAACTCCAGAAGGTTTGGAAACTCCAGAAGGTTTGGAAACTCCAGAAGGTTTGGAAACTCCAGAAGGTTTGGAAACTCCGGAAGGTTTGGAGTCCCTGTGCCCTGAAGGTTCTGCTCCCCCCTCCTGTCCTGTGCTGTGCTGTATTGTATTGTATTGTATTGTATTGTACTGCCCTGCCCTGCCCTGTCCTCCTGCAGTGTGGTCAGTCTCTCACCGCACCTCTGCCATGTTGATGAGCCCCACAGCCAGGGTCTTGTAGCCCAGGATGGTGCGGTTCTTGTACCTCTTCCTGCGTTGAAGCATGATCTGCAGCTTGTTGGCGTCGCGTTTCAGGAAATGGGGGTACTGGAGGAACGAAACAAGAGCCAACAAAGCAAGCGTTTAAAACTAACAACGTGAAAACCCCACCTGTCAGAACAAGGCAGGGAAACAGAGAACTTCCTGTAGACTTGGGTCAGAGTAACCAAACACATTCTCCATTGAAAAAATAAATAAAATCCCAACGTAAGCTGTATTTATGTAATGCGATGCATTCTGAAAATCGATACTGCTTCACAGAAAACGGTTTAAATCCTTCGTTTTGGCTACGAAACTGCTAAGGCCCCGTTTTGAGGACAGTCAGGTTAGACAGGATGTGATCAGAGAAGTGAAATCCCACACCGGCTATGAAGCCCAATACAGAGAAAACAGAGCCACTTTATCATCACTGCAGAGAGGAAAAACAACAACAGAAATGGATCATATTTAAGCTGCTTATTTTATATCGGAGGCGTCAGTAAAAGCATCTGATGGTCTGTAATTGAAAGAATTAACTCTTCCACTCAGACTTAACAAAAAGTCGATGGGCGCTATGGGAGGCTGGGGGTCCCAGTGGTTAAAAAAAAGGGTCTTGATACCAGGAGGTTCAAATCCCGGTCAGCCACTGACTCCTGTGTGTGTGTGTGTGTGTGTGTGTGTGTGTGTGTGTGTGTGTGTGTGTGTGTGTGTGTGTGTGTGTGTGTGACCCTGAGCGAGTCACTTCACCTCCTTGTGCTCCGTCCTTCGGATGAGACGTCAAACAAACGAGGTCCTATTGGAAGTGACTCTGCAGCAGCAGCAGCAGTTGTTGATGAAGCAGAGTTCACCCCCCCTAGTCTCTGTGAGTCGCTTTGGATAAAAGCGTCCGCTAAATGACTCATTAATGATAATAATAATAATAATAATAATAATATTAATAATAATAATAATAATAATAATGCTTCTCTTTCACAAGGTGTGTCAGAATGCAGGCTCTCTATCGCCCCCTACCTGCAAGGAGAAGGTAAGCTGCAGGTCTGTCTCCGTGAGGCCGGCCACAGAGAGGAGGATCTCATTGGAGCGAAGGATCCTTTTCGAACCCTAAAAATAAAACATGGTTACAAAGCCCAGCAAGCAAGGGGGGGGGGGGCGCGACTGTACACCAAAAACAAGCCGGTCAGAGACACAGCCAGGAAATCCGGAATCTGAGCTGTCCTGAACGCGAAGCTCCTGCCTCTTCACAGATTCAACAGCAAGGAACCGGGCTGACTCTGAAGTCTCTCTTCACAATGTCTGCTCTAGTGCACTGCTAGCGTCAGGATTAGTGCCCGCACTGTCAAACAGGGAACACGGCAAGAACGATACGCGACGGGGTACGAAACCCTGAACTGATCATTCGCTTAATCCGTTTTAAACTTTAAAACTTGAATTACCAACCCTACAAAACCCCTGATCACATGATATTGTAACACCAGGTTTCTGCAACACTTTTTATTGGTCTCTTGCGCCCTCTGTCAGATACTGACGGGATTACACAGGATAAACCCAGTCACAAAAACGTCAACGGTGTTTTGTAAAACGGCGAAAAACCGCCAGCGAGAAAGAAGTGTTAGCAAAAATACTGAAATCAGATTCTGATTTAAATGCATGCAATTCTTCCACTGAATCGGATGTCAGCAAAGACATTGAGCGAAGAATATTTAGCATCAACATCAAGCAAGCGGACTGGGTCTGACATTGCAATTATTCCCACCAGGTCCTTTGTCGGACCCTGTCCGACATCATTTTAAAACGCAAAAAACGAAAAAGTCGGTTTTTCAACGGAAAAGCCGAGAAAACCATTCAATGGCCGAGTGGGAACGAAAGGAGCCGAGACAAGCCGATAAAAAAAAAAAAGTCATAGTACCCCATTGGCATCAGATGGGGCGGTCATATGGAAACAAGCTGGGAGTTACAGTATCAGCCAGAGACTATCACGGACATTTGCAGAGCTTTTTGAGATGTTATAGCAATAAAATAATGACTTGGATTGCATTATTGAGGAGTTTGGTGATAAACGAGTCATCAGGAGACGACTGATCGGTATGTACGACTATTATTATTATTATTATTTTTATTTGGTAGCATATGTGAAAGTGATAGCAAACGAAAGGGTGGGGCGGGCTGGAGATCCCTAGTGAGTGCTTTGTTGATATGCAGGGCCATTTAAACCCGTGAAACAGCTGCCTAAAATTAACTGCGCGTGTAAAAATTAATTAGACCTGGCGAGCCTGACGAGAATTAATAAATGGACCGCAAAGGGCTAGAGCGGCATTTTGAAAAAGAGCTTTGAAACAAACATTTAAAAAAAAATTATAAAAGTGTAAAAAGTTGTCATTGCAGTTACTGTACCTGCAGTTTGACTGCAATCACGACAGAATTCAGGTCCTTATCCAGCTCCTTCAGAATGACAAGCTTCTTCAAAGTGAGACTGAACAGCCTGGGGAGAGAGGGAGAGGGAGAGAGGGAGAGGGGAGACTGAGTGTCCATATGGAATAGCACCCCAGGGATGGGAATAAGACTCCCATTGCACAGCAGTGTGATCCAGTCCTGGTTTCACCAGGAGTTTAATAATAAGACACACCTGAGCTTGTTAGCTAGACACGCTGGGGGCTGATCAAGCTGGTAGAAAAAGCTGGAATGGGCTATACTGCGATGTTACAGTTACAAGGACGGTAATCAGACTCCCATTGCACAGCAGTGTGATCCAGTCCAGGTTTTACTGCTACCAGCTTGATCAGCCCCCAGTGTGTCTAGCTAACAAGCTCAGGTGTGTCTGATTATTAAACTCCCAGTGAAACCAGGACTGATCACACTGCTGTGCAGCGGGAGTCTGATTCCCAACCCTGGATCACAGTCATTTCTGCCAGGCAATTGTGTGCATTCAAATCGCATACAGAAAGCAAAAAGATGTCTGTGTGTCTGTAAAGCCAATGTTTATTTTATTTTAAAAACAGCGGATTTGCCAACAGGAGGATAAAGGATTCAGCCCACAGATCACGAAGCTCGAAGCTTCAAATCGTTTTTTATATTTAGAAAGCCGACAGAGACGAGAGAGAGAGAGAGAGAGAGAGAGAGAGAGAGAGAGGGGAGAGAAAGCCCTTGAGATTCTCAGCTACCGCTGACAGTGGCATTAGTATTCCGAGCACAGCGGGATTTGGGATAATGAAAACAGAGGAATAAGTCCGGATCGTGGCAGCAAGAGGAGACAGACGGGAGGGTCTCTTTCCTGGGCTTCAACCCCAGCTCTCAGCTCCACAGGGGCGAGGGAGAACAGCATGCAGGCCTGCTGTGTGTTTAATGAGCTGGCCTGCCGAATAATATACACAGCCCCTCTGTGCTTTACAATGCTTCCTATGCTTTACCAGACCTCTCTGTGCTTTACAATGCTTCCCTATGCTTTACCAGACCTCTCTGTGCTTTACAATGCTTCCCTATGCTTTACCAGACCTCTCTGTGCTTTACAATGCTTCCCTATGCTTTACCAGACCTCTCTGTGCTTTACAATGCTTCCCTATGCTTTACCGCACCTCTCTGTGCTTTACAATGCTTCCCTATGCTTTACCAGACCTCTCTGTGCTTTACAATGCTTCCCTATGCTTTACCAGACCTCTCTGTGCTTTACAATGCTTCCCTATGCTTTACCAGACCTCTCTGTGCTTTACAATGCTTCCCTATGCTTTACCACACCTCTCTGTGCTTTACAATGCTTCCTATGCTTTACCAGACCTCTCTGTGCTTTACAATGCTTCCCTATGCTTTACCACACCTCTCTGTGCTTTACAATGCTTGCTTTACAATGCTTCCCTATGCTTTACCAGACCTCTCTGTGCTTTACAATGCTTCCCTATGCTTTACCAGACCTCTCTGTGCTTTACAATGCTTCCCTATGCTTTACCACACCTCTCTGTGCTTTACAATGCTTCCCTATGCTTTACCAGACCTCTCTGTGCTTTACAATGCTTCCCTATGCTTTACCAGACCTCTCTGTGCTTTACAATGCTTCCCTATGCTTTACCAGACCTCTCTGTGCTTTACAATGCTTCCCTATGCTTTACCACACCTCTCTGTGCTTTACAATCCTTCCCTATGCTTTACCAGACCTCTCTGTGCTTTACAATGCTTCCCTATGCTTTACCACACCTCTCTGTGCTTTACAATGCTTCCCTATGCTTTACCAGACCCAACTTGATAGGCTATCCTAGATTTTACTTGCAGCTTACAAGGATCTTATCTATCGTGTTCCATGCGTCAGCCAGCAACCCACGCTGGGACAGAGAAGAGGGGGTGGGGGAGAGATCAGTCCTGTCTCAGCAAGCACTGCGGGAGCCGGAGGGAGGATCACTGCAAAGCAATCTCCAGCCATACAGGGAAATCACAAAGCTGCAAATAAAACACCACACCCTGTAGCACAGAGTCACGAACGAGTCGAGTTTATACATGACCTGCAGGCTGGAGGACACAGGCTTACACATGTGTGTGTGGGAGGGATGGGAGAGAGAGATAGAAGGAAGAGAAACGGAGGTAGAGACAGAAGAGGAGGGGTGAGGGAGAGAGGAGAGGGGAGAGAGAAGGAAAGACAGAGGGAGAGGGAAGGAGAGAGAGGGGAAGAAACAGTGAGAGAGGGAGGAGAGGGGAGAAGGAGAGAGAGGGAGGGAGAGAGCGAGAGGGACAGAGGGAAGGAGAGAGGAGGAGGGGAGAAGGAGAAAGAGGGAGGGAGGGCAGAGGAGAGAGAGAGAGGAGGGGAGAAAGAAAAGAAAGAAAGAGAGGGAGAATGGGAGAGAGAGGAAGGAGGAGAGAGAGATGGAGGAGGGGGAGAGAGTCTGGTAAGGAATCACATGTTTGAATTCCCCACTAAGAAGATTACTGTAAACACAGACGAGCTGTAAAACAAGCTAGCAAACTAAACACGTCAAACTCCAGCTCCTAAATCTGTTTCACATTCTGCAGGGCTGGGAATCAGACTCCTGTTGCACAGCAGTGTGATCCAGTCCAGGTTTTACTGCTACCAGCTCGATTAGTCCCAGTTAGGTTTTTTTTAATTTTATTTATTTCTTATAGCCAGGCCGGGTGGGGAATTTGCTGACCAAATTAGAAATTGCATCCTTCCCTATTTCATGTACAAATGATACTAAAATAATCCAGGTCTGGCCTGAAAATGTCGTGCAGACACTTGGTCATTAATCAGTGCAACGCAGATATAGAACACGGGGAAAATCCTCTCTTACAGAGCAGAGAAACTGGAACAGACAGACCCCCTCCCTCCCTCCCTCCCCTCCTCTCCCTCTCCCTCCCTCCCTCCTCTCTCCTCTCCTCCTCCTCCTCCCTCCCCTCCTCCTCCCTCTCCTCTCTCCCTCCCTCCCTCCCTCCTCTCCTCCTCTCCTCCTCCTCTCTCTCCTCCCTCCCTCCCTCCTCCCTCCCCTCCTCCCTCCTCTCCTCCTCCCTCCTCCCTCCTCTCCTCCCTCTCTCCTCTCCCTCCCTCCCTCCCTCTCCCTCCCCTCCTCCCTCTCCTCCCTCCTCCCTCCCTCCTCCCTCCTCCTCCCTCCCCTCCCCTCCTCCTCTCTCCTCCTCCCTCCCTCCTCCTCCTCCCTCTCCCTCCCCCTCCCCTCCCCTCCTCTCCCTCCCTCCCTCCCTCCCATACTCTGACCAGTTCACTTCTGGGAGACCTGGGTTCTGAATCCAGTTTAGGACAAGCCACTGGCAATAGATGCAGGGGCACCAGCAAAGTGGACTGGCAGAAAATGCTGTGCTTACTCGAGGATAACGCGATAATAAACAAACACAAAACTCAAACAGCAGACTGCCAGCGAGGAATTATTCATGAACGCAAAACTAAAAAGAAAATACCTGCGGGTTTTAAAAAAATATATAGATATATTTTAAACGGTCTGCGAATAGAACGTCGACGCTACAAAACAGTTGGTTTCAAAACTACTGCCAGCTTCTAAAAAATATAATATAATTATAAAATATAAAATATAATTTTTAGACGGTAACGTCTCAAAAATAAAACACACACACGCCCACACAGAGGCACAAGAACAGGCAAACACACACACACACACACAATAATAATAATAATAATTAAAAACAAGATATTTTTGGTTGCTACGCACACTCTACCACAGACGAATGAAAAACACATTTTACGAGCGGAATGTAAACTGTAAACACATTTGTGGGGCAGTTAGATTATATTTAAAAACGTCCACCACATGTATCATTTTTTTTAAAAACTAAAACTACGGTTACATTGAAAGACATTTGTTAACCGTATACAAGAGACAGGCATGCGATACAATGAAACAGTCTTCCAACAGCAGGAGAAAAAATCGCATTTTTTTAAATTTTATTTACAGACGTTTCGTGCAGATGTTACCCCCGGCTTGTCAGGTGTATTTTGTAGCTCACCTGGGCACACAGCTGGGGAGGACCTGTCCACCTCCCACGTCGCGTACAGGTTCATGTGGATCGGGCGGTTGGAGGCGATAGCGACCGCTTTGAAAGGCTGGAGATGCGGGGACGGAGCCCTCCGGTCCGCTGCAGCCCTCCTCTTTCAGACATTTTTTAATTTAATTTATTGTCTCCCTTCTGCCTCGCTCGATGTAAATACACTAACTAAAGAAATTCTGTTTGCGGTTTTTGTTTTTAATCACACCCGTCTAAACCCTTCCTTCCCGTTTGCTCTCTCTCTCTCTCTTTTCTCTTCTTTGCACGGTTCGCGTATCGTGCAAGTATTTTCTCTTTCCGCTACAGGCAGCCTTCCCACCTCGCCTTATTATTATTATTATTATTATTATTATTATTCCCTCTAGTACTAGTCTGTAAATATTTGCCAAGGCAGGAAACGGAAATATCATCTTCCTCCACCCTGACCGACAATTTAGCGACGCCCCCTGGTCCCCACCCCCTGCTTTAAAGGTATATACACTGCAGCCTTGAGTCTCTAAGAATACAAACACGAATATCTATCTATCTATCTATCTATCTATCTATCTATCTATCTATCTATCT
>JAGXEW010000089.1:97123-99623 GCA_030684275.1 Acipenser oxyrinchus oxyrinchus | reverse complement strand
GAAGGGAGGAGAAAGGGAGGTGAGAGAGAGAGAGAGGGGAGGAGAAAGGGGGTAGGAGAGAGAGAGGGGAGGAGAAAGGAGGTAGGAGAGAGAGAAGGGAGGAGAGGAGAGAGAGAGAGAAGGGGAGGAGAGGGAGAGGAGGAGAGAGGGAGGTAGGAGAGAGAAAGAGACACAGAGTTACTTGACCTACTTGAGTTTGGGTTTGGGGCCGTGCTGAGGACAGAGTTACAGCTTCAGCTTAAATACAGAACACAGGGCTGGGTGTATTGAATAACTTTATTTACAAAAAACAAACACATTTTATTTTGTTGAATCCACAGCTGGTGTGTGTAGATGACGACGGTTTACAGCGAGGGCTGGCTGTCATGTAGCCCGACCCAAAAACAAAACAGGACAGTAAAAATGCAGTAAGATAAGACTGCACACTAACACGAAGATTTGGGGAAAATCGGGGCAGTAACGGGGACCGTGCGCCCGAAATGGGCTCCTCGCCTCCTTCCTGTTGGGACGACTAAAACTTGAACTCTTTGTAGCGCTTGGCTCCGCCCGTTGTCTTGAGGTTGGGCTTTTTCTTCTTTGCTGGAGAGAAAGAAAGAAAGATATTGACAGGGGTGTCAGGACACACTGATGTCATGACAGGTATCGAGATATGATCTGCGCCGCGATACATGCCTGTGTGATGCGCAGTAAGATCACGTGATCGCTTCATGACGGGCCGGTTTGTATATATATATATATATATATATATATATATATAAAAGTGTCAAATTTTAAAGACATATGAAAGTGAAATATTCAGATGACTATACACAGGAAATCAAGGTCGGCTGTTTGATTGAGAATGCGTAGGATGGTTTAAAACGGTAAACGGCCATTTCCACAGGTTAGACATGCTTATCCTGTTACAATGTAGACTTCCAGTAAATAAGAAAGTGATTTATTTTCATTTTGTTTTGTTACTTTGGTTCAAAGAAAGAAAGAAAGAAAGAAAGAAAGAAAAAGAGGAGGAGAGGAGGCTGGTGTTTGAAAGCTGCGCTGCCGTTGGTCACCCAGGCTCGCATCTTCTGCTTGGCAGCGTTCGGCCACCATGTCGCTGAAGTCTTCCTTCTCCACCTGCGCTTGCTGCTCCCTCACGTGCTCCTCGTATTTCTGGGTCATGGCCATGGGATCAAGCTCCAGCTCCTCTGGGGCCAGAGCCACCTCGACACCCTGCAGCTCCTGAGCGCTGGCCCCCTTCCGACTCACCGCCTACCAGGAGAGCACACACACACACACACACACACAGGGTCAGAGCCACCTCGACACCCTGCAGCTCCTGAGCTGGCCCCTTCCGACTCACCGCCACCGAGACACACACACACACACACACACACAGGGTCAGAGCCACCTCGACACCCTGCAGCTCCTGAGCTGACCCCTTCCGACTTACAGATGAGACGTCAGATGTGGGTGGACCCCATCATCGCTGTCCCCACCGACGCTGGTCTCTTCTCGGCAGGACTGTGAACAGCTGGGGCGCCTCGTTACTGCAGAGGAGGAAGAGGAAGAGGAGGAGAGTCGTGAAACCCTCCTGACAGCTCGCTGCTTTCCAATCTCTGTGAGACCGCTCTGACCACACTGCTGTTATCGATACCCCAAAAGCTGTGGCCAAAATGTTTTTGAAATCACTTTGCAGATTGAATGAACTGCTTTCACAAAGTGGAATGAAAGAATATTGTTTTTAAATTTTACTCCGTCTCAATCCTAAAATTCTAGGTCATGCAAAACTGGCCACAGCTGTAGATATATATATAGGGCAGCAGTGTGGAGTAGTGGTTAGGGCTCTGGACTCTTGACCGGAGGGTCGTGGGTTCAATCCCAGGTGGGGGGCACTGCTGCTGTACCCTTGAGCAAGGTACTTTACCTAGATTGCTCCAGTAAAACCCAACTGTATAAATGGGGAATTGTATGTAAAAATAATGTGATATCTGTATAATGTGAAATAATGTACAATGTGATAACACACACACACATATATATATATATATATATATATATATATATTATATACACACACACACACACACACACACACACTGTGTCCCTACTGTATATTTTAAGTGACCATAATATGTAGATGTATATTTACACTATTCTTTCAGAAAGGGAGATTTTCACAGGCAACTTTTTTTTTACACAGCAAGGTGTAAATTTCAGTGAAATCTGTGAAAATGAATCAAATACAGTCTTCAGGATAGTTACCCATCCATGGCTTCCTCGATTTTCTTCTTCCGAGTTCGATGAGCTCGGGTCTCCATTCCTGCCGGGACAGACGTGAATCCTCCAGGAGTGATGAGCCCGCTGGAAAAGGAAAGAGCAGCACTGTGAAACCCCGCCCCATCGGAACCTCCCGAACCCCGCCCCATCGGAACCTCCCGAAACCCCGCCCCATCGGAACCTCCCGTCAGCAGCTGCACTGTGAAACCCCGCCCCATCGGAACCTCCCGTCAGCAGCTGCACC
>JAGXEW010000089.1:78217-96623 GCA_030684275.1 Acipenser oxyrinchus oxyrinchus | reverse complement strand
GGGGCTCTGTGTGGATGTCAGTCTCTCTGTGTCTCAGTGTCTCTGTGTCTCAGTGTGTCTCAGTGTTTCTGTCTCTCTCTCTCTCCAGGGGCTCTGTGTGGATGTCAGTCTCTCTGTGTCTCAGTGTCTCTGTGTCTCAGTGTTTCTGTCTCTCTCTCTCTCCAGGGGCTCTGTGTGGATGTCAGTCTCTCTGTGTCTCAGTGTCTCTGTGTCTCAGTGTTTCTGTCTCTCTCTCTATCCAGGGGCTCTGTGTGGATGTCAGTCTCTCTGTGTCTCAGTGTCTCTGTGTCTCAGTGTCTCTGTCTCTCTCTCTCTCTCCAGGGGCTCTGTGTGGATGTCAGTCTCTCTGTGTCTCAGTGTCTCTGTGTCTCAGTGTCTCAGTGTCTCAGTGTTTCTGTCTCTCTCTCTCTCTCCAGGGGCTCTGTGTGGATGTCAGTCTCTCTGTGTCTCAGTGTCTCTGTGTCTCAGTGTCTCTGTGTCTCAGTGTTTCTGTCTCTCTCTCTCTCTCCAGGGGCTCTGTGTGGATGTCAGTCTCTCTGTGTCTCAGTGTCTCTGTGTCTCAGTGTCTCTGTGTCTCGTCTCTCTCTCTCTCAGGGGCTCTGTGTGGATGTCAGTCTCTCTGTGTCTCAGTGTCTCTGTGTCTCAGTGTTTCTGTCTCTCTCTCTCTCTCTCAGGGGCTCTGTGTGGATGTCAGTCTCTCTGTGTCTCAGTGTCTCTGTGTCTCAGTGTTTCTGTGTCTCTCTCTCTCTCTCTCCAGGGGCTCTGTGTGGATGTCAGTCTCTCTGTGTCTCAGTGTCTCTGTGTCTCAGTGTTTCTGTCTCTCTCTCTCTCTGCAGGGGCTCTGTGTGGATGTCAGTCTCTCTGTGTTTCAGTGTCTCTGTGTCTCAGTGTTTCTGTCTCTCTCTCTCTCTGCAGGGGCTCTGTGTGGATGTCAGTCTCTCTCGCCATCGCTGCCACATTCCTGTTTTTCCTGCTCGTCTCCGGCTGCATCCTGAACATCGGACTAAGCAGCCTGTGTCAGTCCGTCACTACGGCTGAGGCTGTAACGAGGTGAGAGCTCCATTCATGACTGCTGAGCACTAGTGCTGAATGGAGAAACTGAATCCATTCAATGAGGCGCCGCTGACGTGTCGAAGGATTTAAGCTGAACGTGGAATTGAATGCTTTGCTTTGATGAGACCTTTGATGAGACCAGACCCCTGTTTCAAATCTTAACAACCGCTTATTAGTTTTCATTTTCATTTTTAAATTATTTTTCTTACAACACAAATATTCCTAGGGTGAAAGTTCACTACATTTGCTAGCGTATTACATTCAAATAGTTTTATTCCTTTATTTATTTCATTTTTTAGAGTTTTGCCTGTGCATTTGTTGCTAATGCTTCAAGCCACAGGGATGGGAATCAGACTCTATTGCACAGCAGTGTGATCCAGTCCAGGTTTTACTGCTACCAGCTTGATCAGCCCCCAGTGTGTCTAGCTAACAAGCTCAGGTGTGTCTGATTATTAAACTCCCAGTGAAACCTGGACTGGATCACACTGCTGTGCAATAGGAGTCTGATTCCCATCCCTGTGGCTTGAAGTTGACTCTCTCTCTCTCTCTCTCCTGTCTGTCTATTCCAGCTGTCAGGCAGCTCAGTCCATGACGTGGAGCGAATCTCACAAATCATCTCCGTTCTACACCAGCTTCCACAATGCACAGGTAATTCATTTACCTGGCGAGAGAGCGATGAGCTTTCACTGGTATTGTATCAACAATCATCAGACTTTAAATCAGGGAGCCGATCCCTGTAGATTGATGAAATAGTTCTTATCCCACTGCAGTAGCATTTTATAATGATTATATAATATGTTAACAAGGGAACATTATTCAGCAGCTTTCATTGGACTCTATGAAGCTGAGGGAGTTCATTCTATATAGAGGGGTGGAATTCAATATGTTAACAAGGGAACATTATTCAGCAGCTTTCATTGGACTCTATGAAGCTGAGGGAGTTCATTCTATATAGAGGGGTGGAATTCAATATGTTAACAAGGGAACATTATTCAGCAGCTTTCATTGGACTCTATGAAGCTGAGGGAGTTCATTCTATATAGAGGGGTGGAATTCAATATGTTAACAAGGGAACATTATTCAGCAGCTTTCATTGGACTCTATGAAGCTGAGGGAGTTCATTCTATATAGAGGGGTGGAATTCAATATGTTAACAAGGGAACATTATTCAGCAGCTTTCATTGGACTCTATGAAGCTGAGGGAGTTCATTCTATATAGAGGGGTGGAATTCAATATGTTAACAAGGGAACATTATTCAGCAGCTTTCATTGGACTCTATGAAGCTGAGGGAGTTCATTCTATATAGAGGGGTGGAATTCAATATGTTAACAAGGGAACATTATTCAGCAGCTTTCATTGGACTCTATGAAGCTGAGGGAGTTCATTCTATATAGAGGGGTGGAATTCAATATGTTAACAAGGGAACATTATTCAGCAGCAGTTGTTGATGATGCATAGTTCACCTCCTAGTCTCTGCAAGTCGCTTTGGATAAAAGCGTCCGCTAAATTAATAATAATAATAATAATAATAATAATAATAATAATAATAATAAGCGACTCATTAATAATAATGTAAACCCTGCTGCTTGCCAGGTCTCTGCCTGGGTGAATTTCTTTTCTGGGTCGTGGCTCTGATTCTACTGATCATCCAGAAGAAGCGAGGGCTAGTTCACACAGCTGACCGGCACAGGGGACCCCGAGACTGACCCCATCTTCCACAGACCCCAGTGAGGGAGAGAGGAGGGGGGGGTGGAGAGGACAGAGTTATACTGTGAGTGTTCAGGACAGGTTTACTAAGCTGTTGCTCAGAGGTGGAGTTTGATCTGCAGTTTAACCACAGAGGGGTCCTCGTAATTTAATTAATTAATTGGACCGATTTAAGCTTCTAATGAGCTTAATTTAAGTGTTACAGTTGGAACAAAACCAGGGGGACACTGGCCCATCAGGACCAGGATTCTAGATCCTGGCCATAGACTTTAGAGACAGAATCACAGGAGGTGGGTGAGATTACCTCTGACCGTAATCCTTCTGAAAGAAACGCAGTGCTGAATTGAGGACTCTTATGTACCTGGCTGTTAGCATCATATAAGGAAACTGTTTAAAAAAACCAAACGAGCAATTTCGTTGCAGCTGTAATGTTTAACAGAACATGACTTGCAGACAGTGCCTTTGTTTAAAAAAAAAATGTGTTCAGATTTGTTTAGTTTTTGTTTTGTATTTCATATTGTAAAAAAAAAAAAAATACATTAAACTTCTGTTTCTTGGTTGAAAAAAAAACAAATTAACGATTGCTGATTTGTTGTCGTCGTTTGTGATTCATCTTGCATGTAGACGTTATCTGTGCTCTGCCAATGGGAATCTTGTTCAGCTGCAGTAAAACCTGGACTGGCTCTAACCACTCTGGGACTGGAGTCTTCTTTGCATTCCTATGCTTTTAATGTGTGTCAGGAAAAAAAAATCGCCCTTAACACAGGGGGGCGCCAGTTTCAAGTTTACTTCGAGTTTTTTATTTTAGTTTCCCCTATTCTAAGGAGGAAGACCCCTTAGCCAAGTACCGTTTGGGGTTTCCATTTAGTGTACAGCCCAAATAAATACACTGTTCACAGCCAACCTGCCATTTTAAGTAGGTATACAATTGACTATGTTTAAACAAAACAAAACAAACTAACAAAAAAGAAACCACCACCATTTTAAATGAATGAACGAACGCTTTCACAGCTGCTTGCTGAGTTTCCGGACCTGCCTCTCCCGTGCCTCGAAGGCTATCTTCGTGTCCACCAGTTCGTTCACGGCTCTCTTCATCTGGGCCATGCCGAGCTCCGCTTGCACGTACTTGTCCTGGAGCTCCCGGTTGTCGCGGCGCAGCTCCGCGATCACCAGCCGGGTCTCCTCGTTCTGCCGCCGGCAGTGGTTCTTGAGCGTCTCCGCTTCGGACAGCAGCGTCTCCGCGCTGCGCACCACCGACTCGATCTGGTCTCTAGACATGGTCACACCCTGGGGGCAACGGGGAGGGGGCAATTAACAAATAAACTGTGGGAGGCTGGGTGGTAACAGTGGTTAAAGAAAAGGGGGTCTCGATACCAGGAAGTTCAAATCCCGGCTCAGCCACTGACTCCCTGTGTGTGTGCGTGCGTGCATATGTGTGTGTGTGTGTGTGTGTGCGTGCGTATGTGTGTGTGTGTGCGTGTGTGTGTGTGTGTGTGCGTGCGTATGCGTGCGTGTGTGTGTGCGTGCGTGCGTGCGTATGTGCGTGCGTGCGTGTGACCCTGAGCAAGTCACTTCACCTCCTTGTGCTCCGTCCTTCGGATGAGACGCAAAACAAACAAGCTCCTATTGGAAGTGACTCTGCAGCAGCAGCAGCAGCAGCAGTTGTTGATGAAGCAGAGTTCACCCCCCTAGTCTCTGTAAGTCGCTTTGGATAAAAGCGTCTGCTAACTAATTCATAATAATAAATGCGCTTTTATTATAATAATAATAATAATAAATATGTGTTAAAGGGATTCTTTCATCTGGTTTGGAAAAAAATAAGAGAGAAATGAAAAAAAACAACTGCTTAATATTTATTTATAACGATACTTGTATCTCGACATTTCTTGCAGTTCTAGGCTGTCGCTTAAATGGCAAGCAACATTATGCAAGTATGTGTCTACAATACAAATACATGTATGAATTTCTTTACAAAACACTAAACGTGTGTTTGGTGAAAAAAAAAACTAAGCATATTTTTAGATATTTATAGCATTTCTGCATCTACCCTTAAATAATAACAGAAAAAAAAAATAAATACAGTCCATTTATCCATTAAAATAAAAGCCGGGAGTTTCACTAATTCATAATCATCTCTTTCTTTCTTTCTCTCTCTCTTTCAAATGTAACGTGTCTTTCTCAAAACGACCTCTCGTTCTTCATAATCCAAAATATAAATAGACACTTACCAGTATGACGTCTGTGAAAAAAAAAACAAACCCGTTGGATTTAAAATTTAAAATGTTGAGAAATGTTGTTTTTCTCTGCCTCCCGCAATTCCCAAAGCGCGGTAAATTTCACTTTGCTGAAGTCCTTCTCTCGGCTGAGTTTTCTTTTACCAACTGGCAGCTTCACAACATGTGACATTAAAAGCTTTAGGGGAAAAAGAGTCTCTAAAACCAGATTATAGTCTACCTAAAGCCGCGCTGTTGTTGAGCGGTGACGTGAATTGAAATCTTTGGGATTACTTTAAAAGCACGTCAGCGGTGTGTAGCTGCGGGCTGTACCCGTTTCATACAGGAGTAGTACACTTACATTAAATACAGTTCACAAAGTCATATAGCACAGTTGCAACTAAATTAAAAATAAATAAATAATAATAATGGAAACGCCTGCGATACTGAAGTAAGTACACTTTTGTATCAACCTGCCACATCTAGTAAACACTTACGCGAGTTAGTGTCCTGCCCTTCACTTTTCTTGTTTACTGTATTCCTGTATTCGTTAGGCATCGCATGATGTATTGGAGAATATAAACCGTAACACATATGTATATAAACCGAGGCACCCTGGTAACTTTGTACATAATATAGTATTTTTATATATCTCCGTATTCAAATATTAAAATACAAGAACACAGCCGAAAAATCTTTCAACTGTATTATATATATATAACCTTTAAAAAACCTTATTTTCCACTCCTGTGAAACTGGTGTTGCAGCAGCATTACCAGCGGCTTGCCACTAGATGGTGGTATTGTAACACCGTGGAGATTATATGCACGCACAGACGCACAGACGCACGCACGCTGTACGGAACGTCTCAGCAAAGGCTACAGTTGTGATGTAATGTGTAACTGGACAAAACACATGAGCTTCGAGTCATTGTTTCAGCTCCCCTTGTCCATATAGCTAGGGGGCTGTGCTTAGCAGGGTGGGGCTGGAAACCAGTCACTGAGAGAGCAGGCTGGTGAGCTCTGAGCCCGGGGCTGGGGAGTGAGGAGCCACCGTCTGCCACGCACCAGATGGGCCGTCTGTTAGAGAAGGCAAGCCCGGGATTCAGAGCAGGCAGCCTGGGACACTGCACAGCTGTGTGGGGAGTGACCAGTCCAGGGGAGGGGCAGGTCCATGTGACTGGTCCGAGAGTGACGAACAATGTGTCAGTGTGTGTGTGTGTGTGTCAGTGCGTGACAGTGTGTGTGTGTGTATCAGTCTGTGTGTGTGTCAGTCTGTGTGGGTGTATTTGTGTGTTTGTGTTTCAGTGCGTATGTGTGTGTGTGATTCTCTCAGTGTGTGTGTGTGAGAGAGTCTCGTGTGTGTGTGTGTGTGTGTGAGTCTCTCGTGTGTGTGTGTGTGAGTGTGTGTGTGTGAGTCTCTCGTGTGTGTTTGTGTGTGAGATTGTGTGTGTGTGTGTGTGAGATTTTCTCATTGTGTGTGTGTGTTTGTGTGTGAGATTATGTGTGTGTGTGTGTGTGAGTCTCTCGTGTGTGTGTCTCTCGTGTGTGTGTGTGTGTGTGTGAGATTCTCTCAGTGTGTGTGTGTGTGTGTGTGTGTGTGAGATTATGTGTGTGTGTGTGTGAGATTCTCATTGTGTGTGTGTATGTTTGTGTGTGAGATTATGTGTGTGTGTGTGTGAGTCTCTTGTGTGTGTGTGTGTGTGTGTGTGTGTGTGTCTCTCAGTGTGTGTGTGTGTCTCTCGTGTGTGTGTGTGTGTGAGATTCTCTCAGTGTGTGTGTGTCTCGTGTGTGTGTGTGAGATTCTCTCATTGTGTGTGTACGTGTGTGTTTGTGTGTGAGATTATGTGTGTGTGTGTGTGTGTGTGTGTGTGAGTCTCTGTGTGTCTGTGTGTGTGTGTGTGTTTGTGTGTGAGATTATGTGTGTGTGTGTGTGTGAGTCTCTCGTGTGTGTGTGTGTGTGTGTGAGATTCTCTCATTGTGTGTGTGCGTGTGTGTGTTTGTGTGTGAGATTATGTGTGTGTGTGTGAGTCTCTGTGTGTGTGTGTGTGTGTGTGTGTCAGTGTGAGTCTCTCATTGTGTGTGTGTGTGTGATTCCTCATATCGATCTTCACTATTCCAATGCCCCCTGCATTACTCTTCACTCCCTGTCCATTAGCGCTGTGGTAACGCTCCGTATCGAGCTCCTGTTTACTGGAAGTGATGCTGCAGCCAGGATGCGGATGGGAGGAGGCGGGTCTGCCATTGCATGAGGGCATCAGTAAACCTCACGGCCTGCCCACGCTGTCTCAGTGCAATCCCTCAGCCTGCGACACAGCTGCTGAGTCACCCTATTACAGCCTTCAATGTGTTTGCAATGGTGTGCTTAAACACTCTGTGGAAAAGGGCTGTGCCTGTGGTGTGGTGTAGGTGATTGAGGTGCGCAATCGTTACCCTTGTTGTAGGAGACTGGGACTCGTGTGAAATTGCTGTGCAACTGTCTGTCTGTCTCTGCCTGTGTCTGTCTGTGTGTCTGTCTCTCTGTCTATGTCTGCTTGCCTGCCTGCCTGTCTGTGTGTCTGTCTCTGTCTGTCTGTCTCTGTCTGCTTGCCTGTCTGTTCTTATTTATTATTATTTATTTCTTAGCAAGCGCCCTTATCCAGGGCGACTTACAGTCGTAAACAAAAATACATTTCAGGAATCACAGTACAAGTAATAATACAATTAAGAGCAAGATAAATACAATGACTTCGGTTCTAGCAAGTACAAGTATATGACAAAATACGATTCAACGACGGAGCAGATAACAGTGTCAGTGATAGTTACATCAGGATATATATATATATATATATATATGAGGATATGTCTGTCTGCCTGCCTGCCTGTCTGTGTGTCTGTCTCTGTCTGTCTGTCTACCTGCCTGCCTTTGTCTGTCTTTCTGTCTGCCTGTCTCTCTGTTCTGTAACCCTTTCAGTCCTCGTTTGAGGGACAGGCTGCATTGTAATATTTTTGCAGCATTTCTAACTGGCTTCATCTGCCTGTTATTTGAATTTCCTCTTTAACTCTATGTTGTTATGGCAACTCACGCCTCTAATTTTGTTAACTGCAGAAAGCCTCAATGCAACGTATCAGATTACATAAACACAGCTTGAGTTCAGAATATTATTTTTTCAAAGAAAAACGAGTTTGGCAGAGAAAAAAAATAGTCACACTGTCGTTCGAATTGAATGGGGGCTGTTCAGCGTCCCGGCAATTAGGGTTCTCCAGACACGCAGGGTTTGGTCTTAAAGGGTACATAAGGTCCTTTTTATTTTATTGTGTTACATGTTCCTTCTCAGAACTACATTTCCCATCATCCTCCTTCTCACATATGTCACTGAGATGGATTTACCAGTGAGCAGGAGGATGATGGGAAATGTAGTTCTGAGAGGTCCATGCGGGTACATGGGGAGCCATCTTGAGGCAGGGAATTTAAAAGTTTAAAAAAGTGGTCAAAATGTTAAAAAATTAAATAAATAAATAAATAAATAAAAGCAATACACACACAGTACGTAAACAGTTGTAGCAACACCTGGGAACATGTAACACAATAAAATAAAAAAAGGGCCTTATGAACCCTTTAATGGCTGTGATTTACGAGGTCCTGCGTAAATCTAAATAATTAACGGCTGTATATTTGAAACAGAGGCCTGGGGTTTGCTGCCAGAGAAACGCAGACGTTAATAAAAATGTCAAAGGGCTGCGGTTTGGCTTTGTGGAGTTGCTGCATAAAGATTTTGGGCTCTGTTCAGACTGCAGAGTTTTTTTTACATCCAAATCAGTAATCATTTGTGGACAGCTCCGTGATGCACTTACTAGCATAAGTAGGCGTGCTGTAAAAGGGAGAATACAAGGGAGAAAGCTGTTAGGGATTAAATAAATGGAACAAAACATGTTCGTTACTCAACACAAACCAATGTGTTGTTTTCCCATGCTAACATAATTATGAATCGACACCTGTAAGACCTGTAATGCTTCACACAGCCTCTGGGTGGTGCTATTTTACAACAGTTCTGAGGTGCAATACCGCCCCTGCCTTAACTAAACCGGTACTGCGCCTGCTGACGCAAAGGACAACAGACAGCTTTCTCTTGTGTGAAGCAGCTTGACTTTTATTTATTTTGGTGTATTTTATTTAACACTCTACAGAGCAGCGCTACTGGTGTGAAAACATTGTAGCACAGCGCCACCTGCTGAGACCAAACAGATTTGCAGTTTGGTTTAAAGACGCCAGTGCAGATCTTATGTTTTGCAGCCAAAATGTATTTTTGTGTGTGTGTGTGTGTGTTTTATTTTATTTTTTAATGTTTTATTTTATTTTAAATTAAATTACACATTGAAATGGTATAAAGCACAACTTCTCAGCCACCCTTTGAGAAATGACAGCTGTTTTAATTCACTTCCCTCCCTCATCTTATACACAGTATCGGCATTTGCAGCTGACTGCTTGCCAAGGCATTAAAATCCATTTCCCTGCCTCTCAGGCATGAGAAACACAATCTCCCATCTCCCTTTCACTGCGAGCGAAAAGATCTCCTAGATCTTAGCTTGATGGGGTTTTTTTTACATTAAAGTCATTGCAGTAAGAAACCCATTCTAATACAGTTTTCTACTCCTCGCTTACCTTTTTAAAAGCAACTTTGAATTAAGCTGTCCTTTGAAAAGCCGAAACGGTCGAAGAAATTAACCGAAAACTTGTTTCGAATCAAAAACGGGCTTTGAAAGAAATCAACTAAAAGGTGTTTTTTTTTTTATGAATGAAGGACAAACTGGATTTAAAGGAGACAGGAGAATGCATTTCTCATCCCATCGCTATACATTGAAAGCTCCTAAAACTCACTGGTATCGTCCCTTATCTGCAAACAGGATGATTTTTTTGTTATTTTTTTAGAAGCTGAAGGCCCAAAGGGAGCCATTTTCTATGCGTTGAGCTTCATTATAGGGCCTAGCGGTTTGTAACCAATAAAGAAGGATTTTTTTTTTGTTCTGTGCAGAAATATTGATTTAGAAATGTATCAAATGACATAAATACAGCAAGTGTTGTGAGTTTTGAAAAGAAAAATGTATTTGGTACTTATAGTAGGTTAGATTTATTTATTTATTTATTTATTTATTTTTTTCAGTTTTTCAGAAAGCAGCGTTTAATATCTTGTGTCCTTTCAGCAGGTAAGGGATGAATGATGTTACTTTTTTTTTTTTTAAATCATTTTTTTTCCTCCTTGGTTTTTTTTTTTCAAAAACAGACTGATTGTGAAGCAAAAATAAAAGCGAAAAACATCCACTCAATCAATCAATCAATCAATCAATCAACCAACCAACCAACCAACCAATCAATCAATCAATCAATCAATCAATCAATCAATCAATCAATCAATCAACCAACCAATCCATCAATCAATCAATCAATCAATCAATCAATCAATCAATCAATCAATCAATCAATCAATCAAACACACACAGCGGACTCAAAAGCATGTTATCCTGCAAGTTTGTGGTTCATCTGCGGTTAATAGTTGCTCATGATTAGCTACACAACCCCCTGAACTTTTCTGTGCAGAATGTTCTGTATCTGTCAGACTGTTCCAGGGCTGAGTGTAGCATACTGGGTCTCCACCTCAACCCAGTCACAGTGGACTGGGTTAGTTTTTCCAAGCCAGTAAGTAGTCTGTACCTTCTCAACATCCTTCATGAATTAGTTATTTTACCATCGCCAGGGTTAGAAACTCACACTAGCACTGCTGCTGCTGCTGCTGCTGCTGCACCCAGTCCTGGGGTTCAGAGCTCCCCTCAATGAAGTCTAGTATTATTATTATTAATATTGAAATGATCAGGAGCCAGGAGTTTGAGCAGGGTTACAAACTCACACTAGCCCTGCTGCTGCTGCTGCTGCACCCAGTCCTGGGGTTCAGAGCTCCCCTCAATGAAATCTAGTATTCATATTGAAATGATCAGGAGCCAGGAGTTTGAACAATCAGGCTCCACAGCGAATCCGCTCCGAGGGTCACAGCAGGGAGGGGTCCCATTGCGACGGGGGGGTCCCGTCTCGGTGACAGCTCTCGTCGCCGTGCACGATCAGCACCGGGAAGTACAGGGCGTCCTGGTAAGGGGGAGGGAGGGGCGGCTGGTCCTCGGGGGTCCCGTCCGACGGGCTGCTCTCGTCCAGCCGGCCGCTGAAGCTGCGGAAGAGGCAGGCGCGGCGGGAGGGCTGGAGCCTGCCCAGGGAGAAGCGACTGCGGCTGAAGGGGAGGCGGGACGGAGCCCGCGGAGGGAGCGAGGAGCTGCTGACCGACCGCCGGCACCGCTGGCAGTTCTGCATGTAAGCCGGGTAGCCGGCCACCGTCCCGTCCATCAGGAGGGCTTCCGAATAGCTGGGCACCACCTGCTGGTTGGAGCATATGTGCCACTCCACCTCGGTCATGTCGACCGTGTTGACCCGGGAATCGCCCCGGGGTAGCCCAGCTCCTCAGGGGTCGGGGCCCCGCGATCCAGCCCGAACAGCTTCTCCACGTGGTAGTGCACGGCGGTGCGGTAGTCCGCGATGACCCTCAGCGGCCAGGACAGGGTGAGGCAGGAGGCGCCCAGAAGACCCGGGCGGGTGTACCATGGAGGGCGGAGAGGGTCCGGGAAAGCGATCATGTGCTCTTTGAAATCCACGTTCTTCAAGTGCATCCCTTCCCGCGCCTCCATGTAATCGTCCAGCCCTTCGTTGTCGCTGAAGAAGCGCGCCCGCTGGGTCAGGTAGGCGGTCTCGGCCTCCGAGTCAGCGAAGCTGAAGCACTTGGTGAAACGCAGCCGGGTGGCAGGGTAGTCCGACAGCCCCAGCAGCTCTTTGGAGACGTCCTTCACCCCGTGGTGGGAGTAGTCGAACTCGGAGCTGGAGGCGTGGGTGTTGACCCGCTCGTGGTAGACCTGCGTGGTGGTGTACGCGTCCCCGTTGCGATAGCGCGTCACCTGCCTGGTCCTGCGGATGTAGTGGTAGCTGATCGCCTTCCACCAGATGCAGGGCGTGGACTGCTGCATGCGCTGGACCCGTTCGTAGACCCCGCTGATCTCCGCCCGCTGCTGCCCGGCGCTCTTGGAGTAGCAGTGCCAGCACTCCACCAGGTAGATCACGTAGAGCATGGTGAGGAAAGCCAGGGGGATGTAGATGTAGCCGCTGGAGCAGGGGCTGTCAAGGGAGAGCGGTGCCCCCTCCAGGTACCCCGAGGCTGGGACCCGGGAGAGCCCGCACCAGCCCAGAGCCACGAAGCAGCCGTACATGAGCAGGGACAGGATCAGGCACTTCCAGTGGGACTCGCGGCACAGGGAGCCGCTCAGAGACTGCTTGAGGGGCCGCTGCTGCAGGGAGGGGGGAGGGGAAGGGGGAGGGAAAGAGGAAAGAAAAAGGTTAATACCGCAGAGAGAGTTCAGAGACGGGGCGATTTCGTTCATTTCGTAGCCGCTCTGCCCCTGTTGTTTTGCGTGAAAGAGGAAAGGGGTTTAGTTAGTTAGGGTTTAGATTGGAGGCTGTGTGGTCCAGGCGTTAAAGAAAAGGGCTTGTAACCAGGAGGTCCCCGGTTCAAATCCCCACCTCAGCCACTGACTCATTGTGTGACCCTGAGCAAGTCACTTCACCTCCTTGTGCTCCGTCTTTCGGGTGAGACGTAGTTGTAAGTGACTCTGCAGCTGATGCATAGTTCACACACCCTAGTCTCTGTGAGTCGCCTTGGATAAAGGTGTCTGCTAAATAAATAATAATAATAAAGTTAGTGCACAGAAAACGTGGATCTTTCTCAGTTACTTTCAGTCTCTTATGATGGGCAGGGATGGAAGCTGGTATTAAAACCTGCAACGGGTGAAACGGCTATGCAACTGGGAGTCCTATTCCCATCCCTGGCTCTGTATTCTCCTCCTTTGCTGTTAGAATGAATTTGGAAATACTGAAATAAATAACTACCAGGGATGGGAATAAGACTCAGTGTGATCCAGTCCAGGTTTTACTGCTACCAGCTTGATCAGCCCCCCAGTGTGTCTAGCTAACAAGCTCAGGTGTGTCTGATTATTAAACTCCCAGTGAAACCAGGACTGGATCACACTGCTGTGCAGCGGGGGGCTCATTCCCGTCCTGATTTTTAAGACCTTTATGTCAACGAAGGAATGCTAAGAAAAGAACCCTAATAAATTCAGTGAGTGAACGAAGGCAGCCTTCCACAGGAAGTGGCAGTGTCACTTTTTCACGTGGTTCTGAGGTGAGGAGACACCTCATACACTCCTCTGCAGACACGCTGTGCCTTGTGCAGTGAAAAAAAACCCTGTGTTTGAAATTCGACTTGCGATAATTGGAAGCGTCTATCTTTAGAAATTGCACAATGCAGGGGGCAAGATGGGGGGCAAGATGGGGGGACGGGAGGGGAGGGTGGACACGCATCTCCAATTAACACCTGACCCGATAGCGAACCTCTATGGTCAAAACGAAGATAAAAAACGAGTCTGTAAAAACACAAAACAATAATGAAAATAAAGTCTAATACAAAGGAAAATGTAATAAAATGTCAATTTTTTTAAAAAAGAAAAATACAGTTTGTAAAATATATGAAAAAATAAGATTGAAAAAAGGTTTTAATTAAAATAAAAGTTAAAATATATACAGTACTGTGCAAAAGTTTTAGGCAGGTGTGAAAAATGCTGTAAAGTAAGAATGCTTTCAAAATAGACATGTTAATAGATTATATTTATCAATTAACTAAATGCAAAGTGAGTGAACAGAAGAAAAATCTAAATCAAATCCATATTTGGTGTGACCACCCTTTGCCTTCAAAACAGCATCAAGCATCAATTCTTCTAGGTACACTTGCACACAGTTTTTGAAGGAACTCGGCAGGTAGGTTGGCCCAAACATCTTGGAGAACTAACCACAGTTCTTCTGTGGATTTAGGCAGCCTCAGTTGCTTCTCTCTCTTCATGTAATCCCAGACAGACTCGATGATGTTGAGATCAGGGCTCTGTGGGGGCCATACCATCACTTCCAGGACTCCTTGTTCTTCTTTACGCTGAAGATAGTTCTTAATGACTTTCGCTGTATGTTTGGGGTCGTTGTCATGCTGCAGAATAAATTTGGGGCCAATCAGATGCCTCCCTGATGGTATTGCATGATGGATAAGTATCTGCCTGTACTTCTCAGCATTGAGGAGACCATTAATTCTGACCAAATCCCCAACTCCATTTGCAGAAATGCAGCCCCAAACATGCAAGGAACCTCCACCATGCTTCACTGTTGCCTGCAGACACTCATTCGTGTACCGCTCTCAGCCCTTCGCGAACAAACTGCCTTCTGCTACAGCCAAATATTTCAAATTTTGACTCATCAGTCCAGAGCACCTGCTGCCATTTTTCTGCACCCCAGTTCCTGTGTTTTCGGTGCATAGTTGAGTCGCTTGGCCTTGTTTCTACGCCGGAGGTATGGCTTTTTGGCCGCAAGTCTTCCATGAAGGCCACTTCTGACCAGACTTCTCCGGACAGTAGATGGGTGTACCAGGGTCCCTCTGTTTTCTGCCAGTTCTGAGCTGATGGCACTGCTGGACATCTTCCGATTGCGAAGGGAAGTAAGCATGATGTGTCTTTCATCTGCTGCAGTAAGTTTCCTTGGCCGACCACTGCGTCTACAGTCCTCAACGCTGCCCGTTTCTTTGTGCTTCTTCAAAAGAGCTTGGACAGCACATCTGGAAACCCCTGTCTGCCTTGAAATTTCTGCCTGGGAGAGACCTTGCTGATGCAGTATAACTACCTTGTGTCTTGTTGCTGTGCTCAGTCTTGCCATGGTGTATGACTTTTGACAGTAAACTGTCTTCAGCAACCTCACCTTGTTAGCTGAGTTTGGCTGTTCCTCACCCAGTTTTATTCCTCCTACACAGCTGTTTCTGTTTCAGTTAATGATTGTGTTTCAACCTACATATTGAATGGATGATCATTAGCACCTGTTTGGTATAATTGTTTAATCATACACCTGACTATATGCCTACAAAATCCCTGACTTTGTGCAAGTGTACCTAGAAGAATTGATGCTGTTTTGAAGGCAAAGGGTGGTCACACCAAATATGGATTTGATTTAGATTTTTCTTCTGTTCACTCACTTTGCATTTAGTTAATTGATCAATATAATCTATTAACATGTCTATTTTTGAAAGCATTCTTACTTTACAGCATTTTTCACACCTGCTTAAAACTTTTGCACAGTACTGTATATTTTTAAAAACAACAACAACACAGGATATCATGTGCCAGCCCAGGCGGGGGTGGGGGTGGGGGTGGTGGTGGTGGGGGATTCCCTGGTCAGATCTCGAATCTATTGGATGGCGAGGAAGAGATCGTTATCGAAATCGGAGCTGCCCAAACCGGAAGGCTGCTGTGTTTATGGGTCTGATCAGAACCTGCAGCGCCGCCCTGACCGCTTTCTGCAGTCTGCAATGGGCTCCAGGGGTATCGATTGAGGAAACCGGATCCTCAGTCTATACTGCTCTGTCTCTGTTGGGTTTGACTGACAGGGAGAGGGTGAGTCTGAGGAGTCAGGACCAGATTAACCCCTTAGCTACCAGATTCGTTTTTCTTAGGGGAGGGGAAGGGGAATCCGAACGCAAGTAATTTGATATTTTTTCACGGGAAAAAATATGCCTTCAAACTGCTGTTTTGAATACAGACGCGTTTTCTAAAAGAGGGGCAGCAGTGTGGAGTAGTGGTTAGGGCTCTGGACTCTTGACCGGAGGGTCGTGGGTTCAATCCCAGGTGGGGGACACTGCTGCTGTACCCTTGAGCAAAGGTACTTTACCTAGATTGCTCCAGTAAAAACCCAACTGTATAAATGGGGAATTGTATGTAAAAATAATGTGATATCTTGTAACAATTGTAAGTCGCCCTGGATAAGGGCGTCTGCTCAGAAATAAATAATAATAATAATAATAATAATAATAATAATAATAATAATAATAATAAAGAGCAGTGGAAACTCATGCTGTCGATGAAGCTCCACACCTAGAGAAAACAGAGCCACTTTATCGTCATTTTTAGGCTGCAGTTCCTTATTGTATTTTTTAAGAACGAGGAAGGATGTTCAGTTTGCCCGGCTGTTAGGATTCTCCAGTCAAGCTCACAGCAGCTCAAAACCAAGTAAAAGAAAGCTTTAGAATGATAAGAACGCAATACAGGAGGTTCTGGAATGACTGAAGCAAAACACCATGAAACAGAAAATATATATACACACAGCCACGCCATGTTTATCACAGTTTACACCATGCAAACTACTGTTAAGGATAAGGAAATCTCTTAATGCTTTGAGGTCAGGAGGCTAGGCTAGTCTAGGCTAATCTGACTAGGAGGAATCCTTCAAATGAGAGAGAGAGAGCAAGAGAGAGAGACAGAGAGAGAGAGAGAGAGAGAGAGAGAGAGAGATGAGAGAATGAGAGAATGAGAGAGAGCGAGAGAGAGAGAGAGAGATGAGAGAGAGAGAGAGAGAGAGAGAGAGAGAGAGAGAGAGAGAGAGAGAGAGAGAGAGCAGAGAGAGAAAGAATGAGAGAATGAGAGAGCAAGAGAGAGAGAGAATGAGAGAGAGAGAGAGAATGAGAGAATGAGAGAATGAGAGAGAGAGAGAGAGAGAGAGATAAAGAGAGAGAGAGAGAGAGAGAGAGAGAGAGAGAGCGAGAGAGAGAATGAGAGAGAGCGAGAGAGAGAAAGAATGAGAGAATGAGAGAGAGCGAGAGAGAGAGAGAGAGAGAGAGAGTGAGAGAGAGAGAGAGAGAGAGAGAGAGAGAGAGAGAGAATGAGAGAGAGCGAGAGAGAGAAAGAATGAGAGAATGAGAGAGAGCGAGAGAGAGAGAGAGAGAGAGAGAGAGAGAGAGAGAGAGAGAGAGAGAGAGAGAGAATGAGAGAGAGAGAGAATGAGAGAGAGCGAGAGAGAGAAAGAATGAGAGAATGAGAGAGAGCGAGAGAGAGAGAGAGAGAATGAGAGAGAGTGAGAGAGAGAGAGAGAGAATGAGAGAGAGCGAGAGAGAGGGAGAGAGAAAGCATTCATTACCAGCTCTGAAAAGGCACAACCTTACTCTGCTTGAATCGTATTATTATTATTATTATTATTATTATTATTATTATTATTATTATTATTATACATCAGAATTATTATTGACTGATCTTAGATGAACAACAAAGCATGCACTGTACTGAGGCTGTTCAGAGAGTATAAGAGCCTCCCTTTCTCTTTCTCTGCTCCACCAGCACAGAGGGAGGCTGTTCAGAGAGTATAAGAGCCTCTCTTTCTCTTTCTCTGCTCCACCAGCACAGAGCAGAGGGAGGCTGTTCAGAGAGTATAAGAGCCTCCCTTTCTCTTTCTCTGCTCCACCAGCACAGAGCAGAGGGAGGCTGTTCAGAGAGTATAAGAGCCTCCCTTTCTCTCTGTCTGCTCCACCAGCACAGAGCAGAGGGAGGCTGTTCAGAGAGTATAAGAGCCTCCCTTTCTCTTTCTCTGCTCCACCAGCACAGAGCAGAGGGAGGCTGTTCAGAGAGTATAAGAGCCTCTCTTTCTCTTTCTCTGCTCCACCAGCACAGAGGGAGGCTGTTCAGAGAGTATAAGAGCCTCTCTTTCTTTGCTCCGCCAGCACAGAGCAGAGGGAGGCTGTTCAGAGAGTATAAGAGCCTCCCTTTCTCTTTCTCTGCTCCACCAGCACAGAGCAGAGGGAGGCTGTTCAGAGAATATAAGAGCCTCCCTTTCTCTTTCTCTGCTCCACCAGCACAGAGGGAGGCTGTTCAGAGAGTATAAGAGCCTCCCTTTCTCTCTCTCTGCTCCTCCAGCACAGAGGGAGGCTGTTCAGAGAGTATAAGGGTTTATAACCCTTCCAGAAAAGCTACATAACGCTAAGTAGCTACGCGCACAGCCCTTCACTTTGATGTGCATGTCCTGTGTACATTAGAATACAAATCGGTAAGGAACCGTTATGGGGTATACTTGGGTTAATTACGATCGCGATCGCTCCGCCCGTGTCGCGACACTCCTCTTATAAAAGCGTTCCATCGTCAAAGCACAGCAAAGTGTAATAAAGCACAGCGAAAGCATGGTAAAGCACAGGCAAGACTTGGGGGGTGAACTCTGCTTCATCAACAACTGCTGCTGCTGCTGCAGAGTCACTTCCAATAGGAGCTTGTTTGTTTTACGTCTCATCCGAAGGACGGAGCACAAGGAGGTGAAGTGACTTGCTCAGGGTCACACACACACACACACACACACACACACACACACACACACACACACACACACACACACACACACACACACACACACACACACACACACACACACACACACACACACACACAGAGGGAGTCAGGGAGGATTGAACTGATGCACTGATGAACTGGGGCAGCAGTGTGGAGTAGTGGTTAGGAGCTCTGGACTC
>JAGXEW010000089.1:61954-77717 GCA_030684275.1 Acipenser oxyrinchus oxyrinchus | reverse complement strand
TATGCTTTACCAGACCTCTCTGTGCTTTACAATGCTTCCCTATGCTTTACCAGACCTCTCTGTGCTTTACAATGCTTCCCTATGCTTTACCAGACCTCTCTGTGCTTTACAATGCTTCCCTATGCTTTACCACACCTCTCTGTGCTTTACAATGCTTCCCTATGCTTTACCAGACCTCTCTGTGCTTTACAATGCTTCCCTATGCTTTACCAGACCTCTGTGCTTTACAATGCTTCCCTATGCTTTACCACACCTCTCTGTGCTTTACAATGCTTCCCTATGCTTTACTACACTCTGTGCTTTGTGCATTCACTATGAGAAACTTAAAAACATTTCTGGCTTGTCTTGGGATCAGCCAATCACAGTGCTTACAATGCTTCCATGCTTGTTGTGATGGGGCGGGGGGTAGCGTGGTGGATTGCCCGTGTGCTCTTGTGTGTCCTTAACTCCCTGAAGAAGCTCATTGCAGGCTGGGTAATAAGGTTTGGCAGTGAGTCTGATATACATGAACATACTTACCCCAAGATTACATCTGATGCACACTATAGGGAGGGCTGGACTCTTTTTTTTTTCCACTGCAACAAAAATTGCTTGTTCCGAGGCATTTTCGGCGTGCAATGGTATTTCAAGATGTCTCAGCATCAGACGTAATATTTATTAAAACAGGAAAAAAAAATTGCGTTCTCACATTCAAAATGTATCGTTTTCTGTAGAGTTATTATACAACAAATGCTCTTATACTCTCTGAACAGCCTCCCTCTGCTCTGTGCTGGTGGATCAGAGAAAGGGAGGCTCTTATACTCTCTGAACAGCCTCCCTCTGCTCTGGTGAAGCAGAGAAAGAGAAAGGGAGGCTCTTATACTCTCTGAACAGCCTCCCTCTGCTCTGTGCTGGTGAAGCAGAGAAACAGAAAGGGAGGCTCTTATACACTCTGAACAGCCCCTCTGCTCTGTGCTGGTGGAGCAGAGAAAGAGAAAGAGAGGCTCTTATACTCTCTGAACAGCCTCCTCTGCTCTGGTGAAGCAGAGAAAGAGAAAGGAGGCTCTTATACTCTCTGAACAGCCTCCCTCTACTCTGGTGAAGCAGAGAAAGAGAAAGGGAGGCTCTTATACTCTCTGAACAGCCCCCTCTGCTCTGTGCTGGCAGAGCAGAGCAAGAGAAACAGAAAGGGAGGCTCTTATACTCTCTGAACAGCCTCCCTCTGCTCTGTTCGTGGAGCAGAGAAAGTGAAAGGGAGGCTCTTATACTCTCTGAACAGCCCCCTCTGCTCTGTGCTGGCAGAGCAGAGCAAGAGAAACAGAAAGGAGGCTCTTATACTCTCTGAACAGCCTCCCTCTGCTCTGTGCTGGCAGAGCAGAGAAAGAATGAAAGGGAGGCTCTTATACTCTCTGAACAGCCTCCCTCTGCTCTGTGCTGGCGCAGAGCAGAGAAACAGAAAGGGAGGCTCTTATACTCTCTGAACAGCCCCCTCTGCTCTGTGCTGGCGGAGCAGAGCAAGAGAAACAGAAAGGAGGCTCTTATACTGCAGTGCAAAACTCTGTAACGGAAAATAAATCCAACGGCAGCCGCTTCACTCTCTTCAGAGCTGAGATGTTTTTTTTTATTTTTTATTTTGTTTGATTCCCAGGCTCACACATCACGAGAGGAGACAGAGTTGAGCTCTCCCAGCTCTGCAGTGTGCTGTCAGCTCAGCCACATCTCCCAGAGCTGGATAGCTGTTGAAAAGCAAGCTTTCAGATGCTGAATGTCACCCAGGCATGACTCCACACTGCAGAGCAGCACGCAATCACAGCCTCGTTCTCACCTGAATCCTGATGCCTTGCTTTGCTTAGCTGAAGCACTTTGATTTTTGATTTTGGGGAGTACATTATTATTATTATTATTATTATTATTATTATTATTATTATTATTATTTATTTCTTAGCAGACGCCCTTATCCAGGGCTTACTTACAATTGTTACAAGATATCACATTATTTTTTACATATAATTCCCCATTTATACAGTTGGGTTTTTACTGGAGCAATCTAGGTACAGTACCTTTGCTCAAGGGTACAGCAGCAGTGTCCCCCACCTGGGATTGAACCCACGACCCTCCGGTCAAGAGTCCAGAACCCTAACCACTACTGCACACTGCTGCCCCTCTTTTTAGAAAACGCGTCTGTATTCAAAACAGGACGCAGCAGTTTGTAGGCATATTTTTTCCCGTGAAAAATATCAAATTACTATGCTCGGATTCCCCTTCCCCTCCCCCTAAGAAAAACGAATCTGGTAGCTAAGGGTTAATCTGGTCCTGACTCCCTCAGACTCAGCCCTCTCCCTGTCAGTCAAACCCAACAGAGACAGAGCAGTATAGACTGAGGATCCGGTTTCCTCAATCGATACCGCTGGAGCCCATTGCAGACTGCAGAAACGGTCAAGGACGCGCTGCAGGTTCTGATCAGACCCATAAACACAGCAGCCTTCCGGTTTGGGCAGCTCCGATTTCGATAACAATCTCTTCCTCGCCATCCAATAGATTCGAGATCTGACCAGGGAATCCCCCACCACCCCCCGCCTGGGCTGGCACATGATATCCTGTGTTGTTGTTGTTTTTAAAAAATATATATATTTTAACTTTTATTTTAATTAAAACCTTTTTTTCAATCTTATTTTTTTCATATATTTTACAAACTGTATTATTTTTTTTTTTTTAAATTGACATTTTATTACATTTTGTTTTGTATTAGACTTTATTTTCATTATTGTTTTGTGTTTTTACAGACTCGTTTTTTTTATCTTCGTTTTGACCATAGAGGTTCGCTATCGGGTCAGGTGTTAATTGGAGATGCGTGTCCCATCCCTGGTAGTTATTTATTTTAGTATTTCCAAATTCATTCTAACAGCAAAGGAGGAGAATACAGAGCCAGGGATGGGAATAGGACTCCCAGTTGCATAGCCGTTTCACCCGTTGCAGGTTTTAATACCAGCTTCCATCCCTGCCCATCATAAGAGACTGAAAGTAACTGAGAAAGATCCACGTTTTCTGTGCACTAACTTTATTATTATTATTTATTTAGCAGACACCTTTATCCAAGGCGACTCACAGAGACTAGGGTGTGTGAACTATGCATCAGCTGCAGAGTCACTTACAACTACGCCTCACCCGAAAGACGGAGCACAAGGAGGTGAAGTGACTTGCTCAGGGTCACACAATGAGTCAGTGGCTGAGGTGGGGATTTGAACCGGGACCTCCTGGTTACAAGCCCTTTCTTTAACGCCTGGACCACACAGCCTCCAATCTAAACCCTAACTAACTAAACCCCTTTCCTCTTTCACGAAAACAACAGGGCAGAGCTGCTACGAAACGACGAAATCGCCCGCCTCTGAACTCTCTCTGTGGTATTAACCTTTTTCTTTCCTCTTTCCCTCCCCCTTCCCCTCCCCCTCCCTGCAGCAGCGGCCCCTCAAGCAGTCTCTGAGCGGCTCCTGTGCCGCGAGTCCCACTGGAAGTGCCTGATCCTGTCCCTGCTCATGTACGGCTGCTTCGTGGCTCTGGGCTGGTGCGGGCTCTCCCGGTCCCAGCCTCGGGTACCTGGAGGGGCACCGCTCTCCCTTGACAGCCCCTGCTCCAGCGGCTACATCTACATCCCCTGGCTTTCCTCACCATGCTCTACGTGATCTACCTGGTGGAGTGCTGGCACTGCTACTCCAAGAGCGCGGGCAGCAGCGGGCGGAGATCAGCGGGGTCACTGAACGGGTCCAGCGCATGCAGCAGTCCACGCCTGCATCTGGTGGAAGGCGATCAGCTACCACTACATCCGCAGGGACCAGGCAGGTGACGCTATCGCAACGGGACGCCAGACACCACCACGCAGGTCTACCACGAGCGGGTCAACACCCACGCCTCCAGCTCCGAAGTTCGACTACTCCCACCACGGGTGAAGGACGTCTCCAAAGAGCTGCTGGGGCTGTCGGACTACCCTGCCACCCGGCTGCGTTTCACCAAGTGCTTCAGCCGCTGACTCGGAGGCCGAGACCGCCTACCTGACCCAGCGGGCGCTTCTTCAGCGACAACGAAGGGCTGGACGATTACATGGAGGCGCGGAGGGATGCACTTGAAGAACGTGGATTTCAAAGAGCACATGATCGCTTTCCCGGACCCTCTCCGCCCTCCATGGTACACCCGCCCAGGGTCTTCTGGGCGCCTCCTGCCTCACCCTGTCCTGGCCGCTGAGGGTCATCGCGGACTACCGCACCGCCGTGCACTACCACGTGGAGAAGCTGTTCGGGCTGGATCGCGGGGCCCCACCCCTGAGGAGCTGGGCTACCCCGGGGCGATTCCCGGGTCAACACGGTCGACATGACCGAGGTGGAGTGGCACATATGCTCCAACCAGCAGGTGGTGCCCAGCTATTCGGAAGCCCTCCTGATGGACGGGACGGTGGCCGGCTACCCGCTTACATGCAGAACTGCCAGCGGTGCCGGCGGTCGGTCAGCAGCTCTCGCTCCCTCCGCGGGCTCCGCCCCGCCTCCCCTTCAGCCGCAGTCGCTTCTCCCTGGGCAGGCTCCAGCCCTCCCGCCGCCTGCCTCTTCCGCAGCTTCAGCGGCCGGCTGGACGAGAGCAGCCCGTCGGACGGGACCCCGAGGACCAGCCGCCTCCCTCCCCTTACCAGGACGCCCTGTACTTCCCGGTGCTGATCGTGCACGGCGACGAGAGCTGTCACCGAGACGGGACCCCCCCGTCGCAATGGGACCCCTCCCTGCTGTGACCCTCGGAGTGGATTCGCTGTGGAGCCTGGCTCCTGATCATTTCAATATGAATACTAGATTTCATTGAGGGGAGCTCTGAACCCCAGGACTGGGTGCAGCAGCAGCAGCAACAGGGCTAGTGTGAGTTTGTAACCCTGCTCAAACTCCTGGCTCCTGATCATTTCAATATTAATAATAATAATACTAGACTTCATTGAGGGGAGCTCTGAACCCCAGGACTGGGTGCAGCAGCAGCAGGGCTAGTGTGAGTTTCTAACCCTGCTCAAACTCCTGGCTCCTGATCATTTCAATATTAATAATAATACTAGACTTCATTGAGGGGAGCTCTGAACCCCAGGACTGGGTGCAGCAGCAGCAGCAGCAGCAGGGCTAGTGTGAGTTTCTAACCCTGCTCAAACTCCTGGCTCCTGATCATTTCAATATTAATAATAATAATACTAGACTTCATTGAGGGGAGCTCTGAACCCCAGGACTGGGTGCAGCAGCAGCAGCAGGGCTAGTGTGAGTTTCTAACCCTGGCGATGGTAAAAGAACTAATTCATGAAGGATGTTGAGAAGGTACAGACTACTTACTGGCTTGGAAAAACTAACCCAGTCCACTGTGACTGGGTTGAGGTGGAGACCCAGTATGCTACACTCAGCCCTGGAACAGTCTGACAGATACAGAACATTCTGCACAGAAAAGTTCAGGGGTTGTGTAGCTAATCATGAGCAACTATTAACCGCAGATGAACCACAAACTTGCAGGATAACATGCTTTTGAGTCCGCTGTGTGTGTTTGATTGATTGATTGGTTGATTGACTGATTGATTGATCGATCGATTGATTGATTGATTGATTGATGGATTGGTTGATTGATTGATTGATTGATTGATTGATTGATTGATTGATTGATTGATGGGTTGGTTGGTTGATTGATTGATTGATTGATTGAGTGGATGTTTTTCGCTTTTATTTTTGCTTCACAATCAGTCTGTTTTGAAAAAAAACCAAGGAGGAAAAAAATGATTTAAAAAAAAAAGTAACATCATTCATCCCTTACCTGCTGAAAGGACACAAGATATTAAACGCTGCTTTCTGAAAACTGAAAAATAAATAAATAAATAAATAAATAAATCTAACCTACTATAAGTACCAAATACATTTTTCTTTTCAAAACTCACAACACTTGCTGTATTTATGTCATTTGATACATTTCTAAATCAATATTTCTGCACAGAACAAAAAAAATCCTTCTTTATTGGTTACAAACCGCTAGGCCCTATAATGAAGCTCAACGATAGAAAATGGCTCCCTTTGGGCCTTCAGCTTCTAAAAAATAACAAAAAATCATCCTGTTTGCAGATAAGGGACGATACCAGTGAGTTTTAGGAGCTTTCAATGTATAGCGATGGGATGAGAAATGCATTCTCCTGTCTCCTTTAAATCCAGTTTGTCCTTCATTCATTAAAAAAAACACCTTTTAGTTGATTTCTTTCAAAGCCCGCTTTTGATTCAAACAAGTTTTCGGTTAATTTCTTCGACCGCTTCGGCTTTTCAAAGGACAGCTTAATTCAAAGTTGCTTTTAAAAAGGTAAGCGAGGAGTAGAAAACTGTATTAGAATGGGTTTCTTACTGCAATGACTTTAATGTAAAACCCCATCAAGCTAAGATCTAGGAGATCTTTTCGCCGCAGTGAAAGGGAGATGGGAGATTGTGTTTCTCATGCCTGAGAGGCAGGGAAATGGATTTTAATGCCTTGGCAAGCAGTCAGCTGCAAATGCCGATACTGTGTATAAGATGAGGGAGGGAAGTGAATTAAAACAGCTGTCATTTCTCAAAGGGTGGCTGAGAAGTTGTGCTTTATACCATTTCAATGTGTAATTTAATTTAAAATAAAATAAAACCTTAAAAAATAAAATAAAACACACACACACACACAAAAATACATTTTGGCTGCAAAACATAAGATCTGCACTGGCGTCTTTAAACCAAACTGCAAATCTGTTTGGTCTCAGCAGGTGGCGCTGTGCTACAATGTTTTCACACCAGTAGCGCTGCTCTGTAGAGTGTTAAATAAAATACACCAAAATAAATAAAAGTCAAGCTGCTTCACACAAGAGAAAGCTGTCTGTTGTCCTTTGCGTCAGCAGGCGCAGTACCGGTTTAGTTAAGGCAGGGCGGTATTGCACCTCAGAACTGTTGTAAAATAGCACCACCCAGAGGCTGTGTGAAGCATTACAGGTCTTACAGGTGTCGATTCATAATTATGTTAGCATGGGAAAACAACACATTGGTTTGTGTTGAGTAACGAACATGTTTTGTTCCATTTATTTAATCCCTAACAGCTTTCTCCCTTGTATTCTCCCTTTACAGCACGCCTACTTATGCTAGTAAGTGCATCACAGGAGCTGTCGGCAAATGATTACTGATTTGGATGTAAAAAACTCTGCAGTCTGAACAGAGCCCAAAATCTTTATGCAGCAACTCCACAAAGCCAAACCGCAGCCCTTTGACATTTTTATTAACGTCTGCGTTTCTCTGGCAGCAAACCCCAGGCCTCTGTTTCAAATATACAGCCGTTAATTATTTAGATTTACGCAGGACCTCGTAAATCACAGCCATTAAAGGGTTCATAAGGCCCTTTTTTATTTTATTGTGTTACATGTTCCCAGGTGTTGCTACAACTGTTTACGTACTGTGTGTGTATTGCTTTTATTTATTTATTTATTTATTTAATTTTTAACATTTTGACCACTTTTTAAACTTTTAAATTCCTGCCTCAAGATGGCTCCCCATGTACCAAGATGGACCTCTCAGAACTACATTTCCCATCATCCTCCTGCTCACTGGTAAATCCATCTCAGTGACATATGTGAGAAGGAGGATGATGGGAAATGTAGTTCTGAGAAGGAACATGTAACACAATAAAATAAAAAGGACCTTATGTACCCTTTAAGACCAAACCCTGCGTGTCTGGAGAACCCTAATTGCCGGGACGCTGAACAGCCCCCATTCAATTCGAACGACAGTGTGACTATTTTTTTTCTCTGCCAAACTCGTTTTTCTTTGAAAAAATAATATTCTGAACTCAAGCTGTGTTTATGTAATCTGATACGTTGCATTGAGGCTTTCTGCAGTTAACAAAATTAGAGGCGTGAGTTGCCATAACAACATAGAGTTAAAGAGGAAATTCAAATAACAGGCAGATGAAGCCAGTTAGAAATGCTGCAAAAATATTACAATGCAGCCTGTCCCTCAAACGAGGACTGAAAGGGTTACAGAACAGAGAGACAGGCAGACAGAAAGACAGACAAAGGCAGGCAGGTAGACAGACAGACAGAGACAGACACACAGACAGGCAGGCAGGCAGACAGACATATCCTCATATATATATATATATATATATATCCTGATGTAACTATCACTGACACTGTTATCTGCTCTGCGTTGAATCAGATTTTGTCATATACTTGTACTTGCTAGAACCGAAGTCATTGTATTTATCTTGCTCTTAATTGTATTATTACTTGTACTGTGATTCCTGAAATGTATTTTTGTTTACGACTGTAAGTCAGCCCTGGATAAGGGCTTGCTAAGAAATAAATAATAATAAATAAGAACAGACAGGCAAGCAGACAGAGACAGACAGACAGAGACAGACACACAGACAGGCAGGCAGGCAAGCAGACATAGACAGAGAGACAGACACACAGACAGACACAGGCAGAGACAGACAGACAGTTGCACAGCAATTTCACACGAGTCCCAGTCTCCTACAACAAGGGTAACGATTAGCACCTCAATCACCTACACCACACCACAGGCACAGCCCTTTTCCACAGAGTGTTTAAGCACACCATTGCAAACACATTGAAGGCTGTAATAGGGTGACTCAGCAGCTGTGTCGCAGGCTGAGGGATTGCACTGAGACAGCGTGGGCAGGCCGTGAGGTTTACTGATGCCCTCATGCAATGGCAGACCCGCCTCCTCCCATCCGCATCCTGGCTGCAGCATCACTTCCAGTAAACAGGAGCTCGATACGGAGCGCTACCACAGCGCTAATGGACAGGGAGTGAAGAGTAATGCAGGGGGCATTGGAATAGTGAAGATCGATATGAGGAATCACACACACACACACAATGAGAGTCTCACACTGACACACACACACACACAGACACACACACAGAGACTCACACACACACACAATCTCACACACAAACACACACACACGACACACACAATGAGAGAATCTCACACACACACACACACACACACTGAGAGAATCTCACACACACACACACACACACACACGAGAGACTCACACACACACACACATAATCTCACACACAAACACACACACACACAATGAGAAAATCTCACACACACACACACAATCTCACACACAAACACACACGAGACTCACACACACACACTCACACACACACACACAGAGACTCACACACACACACACACACACAAGAGACTCTCTCACACACACACACTGAGAGAATCACACACACACATACGCACTGAAACACAAACACACAAATACACCCACACAGACTGACACACACACAGACTGATACACACACACACACTGTCACGCACTGACACACACACACACACACTGACACATTGTTCGTCACTCGGACCAGTCACATGGACCTGCCCCTCCCCTGGACTGGTCACTCCCCACACAGCTGTGCAGTGTCCCAGGCTGCCTGCTCTGAATCCCGGCTTGCCTTCTCTAACAGACGGCCCATCTGGTGCGTGGCAGACGGTGGCTCCTCACTCCCCAGCCCCGGGCTCAGAGCTCACCAGCCTGCTCTCTCAGTGACTGGTTTCCAGCCCCACCCTGCTAAGCACAGCCCCCTAGCTATATGGACAAGGGGAGCTGAAACAATGACTCGAAGCTCATGTGTTTTGTCCAGTTACACATTACATCACAACTGTAGCCTTTGCTGAGACGTTCCGTACAGCGTGCGTGCGTCTGTGCGTCTGTGCGTGCATATAATCTCCACGGTGTTACAATACCACCATCTAGTGGCAAGCCGCTGGTAATGCTGCTGCAACACCAGTTTCACAGGAGTGGAAAATAAGGTTTTTTAAAGGTTATATATATATAATACAGTTGAAAGATTTTTCGGCTGTGTTCTTGTATTTTAATATTTGAATACGGAGATATATAAAAATACTATATTATGTACAAAGTTACCAGGGTGCCTCGGTTTATATACATATGTGTTACGGTTTATATTCTCCAATACATCATGCGATGCCTAACGAATACAGGAATACAGTAAACAAGAAAAGTGAAGGGCAGGACACTAACTCGCGTAAGTGTTTACTAGATGTGGCAGGTTGATACAAAAGTGTACTTACTTCAGTATCGCAGGCGTTTCCATTATTATTATTTATTTATTTTTAATTTAGTTGCAACTGTGCTATATGACTTTGTGAACTGTATTTAATGTAAGTGTACTACTCCTGTATGAAACGGGTACAGCCCGCAGCTACACACCGCTGACGTGCTTTTAAAGTAATCCCAAAGATTTCAATTCACGTCACCGCTCAACAACAGCGCGGCTTTAGGTAGACTATAATCTGGTTTTAGAGACTCTTTTTCCCCTAAAGCTTTTAATGTCACATGTTGTGAAGCTGCCAGTTGGTAAAAGAAAACTCAGCCGAGAGAAGGACTTCAGCAAAGTGAAATTTACCGCGCTTTGGGAATTGCGGGAGGCAGAGAAAAAAACAACATTTCTCAACATTTTAAATTTTAAATCCAACGGGTTTGTTTTTTTTTTCACAGACGTCATACTGGTAAGTGTCTATTTATATTTTGGATTATGAAGAACGAGAGGTCGTTTTGAGAAAGACACGTTACATTTGAAAGAGAGAGAGAAAGAAAGAAAGAGATGATTATGAATTAGTGAAACTCCGGCTTTTATTTTAATGGATAAATGGACTGTATTTATATTTTTTTCTGTTATTATTTAAGGGTTAGATGCAGAAATGCTATAAATATCTAAAAATATGCTTAGTTTTTTTTTCACCAAACACACGTTTAGTGTTTTGTAAAGAAATTCATACATGTATTTGTATTGTAGACACATACTTGCATAATGTTGCTTGCCATTTAAGCGACAGCCTAGAACTGCAAGAAATGTCGAGATACAAGTATCGTTATAAATAAATATTAAGCAGTTGTTTTTTTCATTTCTCTCTTATTTTTTTCCAAACCAGATGAAAGAATCCCTTTAACACATATTTATTATTATTATAAAAGCGTATTTATTATTATTGAATCATTTAGCAGATGCTTTTATCCAAAGCGACTCGCAGAGACTAGGAGGGTGAACTCTGCTTCATCAACAACTGCTGCTGCTGCTGCTGCTGCAGAGTCACTTCCAATAGGAGCTTGTTTGTTTTGCGTCTCATCCGAAGGACGGAGCACAAGGAGGAGAAGTGACTTGCTCAGGGTCACACGCACGCACATACGCACACACACACACACACACACACACACGCACGCACACACACACACACACACACACATACGCACGCACACACACACACACATAGGGAGTCAGTGGCTGAGCCGGGATTTGAACCTCCTGGTATCAAGACCCCCTTTTCTTTAACCACTGTTACCACCCAGCCTCCCACAGTTTATTTGTTAATTGCCCCCTCCCCGTTGCCCCCAGGGTGTGACCATGTCTAGAGACCAGATCGAGTCGGTGGTGCGCAGCGCGGAGACGCTGCTGTCCGAAGCGGAGACGCTCAAGAACCACTGCCGGCGGCAGAACGAGGAGACCCGGCTGGTGATCGCGGAGCTGCGCCGCGACAACCGGGAGCTCCAGGACAAGTACGTGCAAGCGGAGCTCGGCATGGCCCAGATGAAGAGAGCCGTGAACGAACTGGTGGACACGAAGATAGCCTTCGAGGCACGGGAGAGGCAGGTCCGGAAACTCAGCAAGCAGCTGTGAAAGCGTTCGTTCATTCATTTAAAATGGTGGTGGTTTCTTTTTGTTAGTTTGTTTTGTTTTGTTTAAACATAGTCAATTGTATACCTACTTAAAATGGCAGGTTGGCTGTGAACAGTGTATTTATTTGGGCTGTACACTAAATGGAAACCCCAAACGGTACTTGGCTAAGGGGTCTTCCTCCTTAGAATAGGGGAAACTAAAATAAAAACTCGAAGTAAACTTGAAACTGGCGCCCCTGTGTTAAGGGCGATTTTTTTTTCCTGACACACATTAAAAGCATAGGAATGCAAAGAAGACTCCAGTCCCAGAGTGGTTAGAGCCAGTCCAGGTTTTACTGCAGCTGAACAAGATTCCCATTGGCAGAGCACAGATAACGTCTACATGCAAGATGAATCACAAACGACGACAACAAATCAGCAATCGTTAATTTGTTTTTTTCAACCAAGAAACAGAAGTTTAATGTATTTTTTTTTTTTTTACAATATGAAATACAAAACAAAAACTAAACAAATCTGAACACATTTTTTTTTTAAACAAAGGCACTGTCTGCAAGTCATGTTCTGTTAAACATTACAGCTGCAACGAAATTGCTCGTTTGGTTTTTTTAAACAGTTTCCTTATATGATGCTAACAGCCAGGTACATAAGAGTCCTCAATTCAGCACTGCGTTTCTTTCAGAAGGATTACGGTCAGAGGTAATCTCACCCACCTCCTGTGATTCTGTCTCTAAAGTCTATGGCCAGGATCTAGAATCCTGGTCCTGATGGGCCAGTGTCCCCCTGGTTTTGTTCCAACTGTAACACTTAAATTAAGCTCATTAGAAGCTTAAATCGGTCCAATTAATTAATTAAATTACGAGGACCCCTCTGTGGTTAAACTGCAGATCAAACTCCACCTCTGAGCAACAGCTTAGTAAACCTGTCCTGAACACTCACAGTATAACTCTGTCCTCTCCACCCCCCTCCTCTCTCCCTCACTGGGGTCTGTGGAAGATGGGGTCAGTCTCGGGGTCCCCTGTGCGGTCAGCTGTGTGAACTAGCCCCTCGCTTCTTCTGGATGATCAGTCAGAATCAGAGCCACGACCCAGAAAAGAAATTCACCCAGGCAGAGACCTGGCAAGCAGCAGGGTTTACATTATTATTAATGAGTCGTTTATTATTATTATTATTATTATTATTATTATTATTATTATTAATTTAGCGGACGCTTTTATCCAAAGCGACTTGCAGAGACTAGGAGGTGAACTATGCATCATCAACAACTGCTGCTGAATAATGTTCCCTTGTTAACATATTGAATTCCACCCCCTCTATATAGAATGAACTCCCTCAGCTTCATAGAGTCCAATGAAAGCTGCTGAATAATGTTCCCTTGTTAACATATTGAATTCCACCCCCTCTATATAGAATGAACTCCCTCAGCTTCATAGAGTCCAATGAAAGCTGCTGAATAATGTTCCCTTGTTAACATATTGAATTCCACCCCTCTATATAGAATGAACTCCCTCAGCTTCATAGAGTCCAATGAAAGCTGCTGAATAATGTTCCCTTGTTAACATATTGAATTCCACCCCTCTATATAGAATGAACTCCCTCAGCTTCATAGAGTCCAATGAAAGCTGCTGAATAATGTTCCCTTGTTAACATATTGAATTCCACCCCTCTATATAGAATGAACTCCCTCAGCTTCATAGAGTCCAATGAAAGCTGCTGAATAATGTTCCCTTGTTAACATATTGAATTCCACCCCTCTATATAGAATGAACTCCCTCAGCTTCATAGAGTCCAATGAAAGCTGCTGAATAATGTTCCCTTGTTAACATATTGAATTCCACCCCCTCTATATAGAATGAACTCCCTCAGCTTCATAGAGTCCAATGAAAGCTGCTGAATAATGTTCCCTTGTTAACATATTGAATTCCACCCCCTCTATATAGAATGAACTCCCTCAGCTTCATAGAGTCCAATGAAAGCTGCTGAATAATGTTCCCTTGTTAACATATTATATTATCATTATAAAATGCTACTGCAGTGGGATAAGAACTATTTCATCAATCTACAGGGATCGGCTCCCTGATTTAAAGTCTGATGATTGTTGATACAATACCAGTGAAAGCTCATCGCTCTCTCGCCAGGTAAATGAATTACCTGTGCATTGTGGAAGCTGGTGTAGAACGGAGATGATTTGTGAGATTCGCTCCACGTCATGGGACTGAGCTGCCTGACAGCTGGAATAGACAGACAGGAGAGAGAGAGAGAGAGAGTCAACTTCAAGCCACAGGGATGGGAATCAGACTCCTATTGCACAGCAGTGTGATCCAGTCCAGGTTTCACTGGGAGTTTAATAATCAGACACACCTGAGCTTGTTAGCTAGACACACTGGGGGCTGATCAAGCTGGTAGCAGTAAAACCTGGACTGGATCACACTGCTGTGCAATAGAGTCTGATTCCCATCCCTGTGGCTTGAAGCATTAGCAACAAATGCACAGGCAAAACTCTAAAAAATGAAATAAATAAAGGAATAAAACTATTTGAATGTAATACGCTAGCAAATGTAGTGAACTTTCACCCTAGGAATATTTGTGTTGTAAGAAAAATAATTTAAAAATGAAAATGAAAACTAATAAGCGGTTGTTAAGATTTGAAACAGGGGTCTGGTCTCATCAAAGGTCTCATCAAAGCAAAGCATTCAATTCCACGTTCAGCTTAAATCCTTCGACATGTCAGCGGCGCGCCTCATTGAATGGATTCCGTTTCTCCATTCAGCACTAGTGCTCAGCAGTCATGAATGGAGCTCTCACCTCGTTACAGCCTCAGCCGTAGTGACGGACTGACACAGGCTGCTTAGTCCGATGTTCAGGATGCAGCCGGAGACGAGCAGGAAAAACAGGAATGTGGCAGCGATGGCGAGAGAGACTGACATCCACACAGAGCCCCTGGAGAGAGAGAGAGAGACAGAAACACTGAGACACAGAGACACTGAGACACAGAGAGACTGACATCCACACAGAGCCCCTGGAGAGAGAGAGAGACAGAAACACTGAGACACAGAGACACTGAGACACAGAGAGACTGACATCCACACAGAGCCCCTGGAGAGAGAGAGAGAGACAGAAACACTGAGACACAGAGACACTGAGACACAGAGAGACTGACATCCACACAGAGCCCCTGGAGAGAGAGAGAGAGACAGAAACACTGAGACACAGAGAGACTGACATCCACACAGAGCCCCTGGAGAGAGAGAGAGACAGAAACACTGAGACACAGAGAGACTGAGACACAGAGACACTGAGACACAGAGACACTGAGACACAGAGAGACTGACATCCACACAGAGCCCCTGCAGAGAGAGAGAGAGAGACAGAAACACTGAGACACAGAGACACTGAGACACAGAGAGACTGACATCCACACAGAGCCCCTGGAGAGAGAGAGAGACACAGAGACACTGAGACACAGAGAGACTGACATCCACACAGAGCCCCTGGAGAGAGAGAGAGAGACAGAAACACTGAGACACAGAGACACTGAGACACAGAGAGACTGACATCCACACAGAGCCCCTGGAGAGAGAGAGAGACAGAAACACTGAGACACAGAGAGACTGACATCCACACAGAGCCCCTGGAGAGAGAGAGACAGAAACACTGAGACACAGAGAGACTGAGACACAGAGACACTGAGACACAGAGACACTGAGACACAGAGAGACTGACATCCACACAGAGCCCCTGGAGAGAGAGAGAGACAGAAACACTGAGACACAGAGACACTGAGACACAGAGAGACTGACATCCACACAGAGCCCCTGGAGAGAGAGAGAGACAGAAACACTGAGACACAGAGACACTGAGACACAGAGAGACTGACATCCACACAGAGCCCCTGGAGAGAGAGAGAGAGACAGAAACACTGAGACACAGAGAGACTGACATCCACACAGAGCCCCTGGAGAGAGAGAGAGACAGAAACACTGAGACACAGAGACACTGAGACACAGAGAGACTGACATCCACACAGAGCCCCTGGAGAGAGAGAGAG
>JAGXEW010000089.1:42168-61454 GCA_030684275.1 Acipenser oxyrinchus oxyrinchus | reverse complement strand
GGCTCACTCCATTCATTTCAATAGGGATGGTAGAGGACTGGATCACTCCATTCATTTCAATAGGGATGGTAGAGGACTGGATCACTCCATTCATTTCAATAGGGATGGTAGAGGACCTGATGACTCCATTCATTTCAATAGGGATGGTAGAGGACTGGATCACTCCATTCATTTCAATAGGGATGGTAGAGGACTGGCTCACTCCATTCATTTCAATAGGGATTTGGTCAGGACCCCAGAAAATCATGCAGAATTAAACACAATGCCGGTTTACAGAGGGATGGATTATACAAGATTTATTCTACTTATCATAACAAGTCCGAAATTCTTACGAGTATAAAGAACACCAATAATGAAAATAACATTTAAAAAAAAACACAAACATAAAATTGTATTTTGTTGTGGTTTATTATTATTATTATTATTATTATTATTATTATTATTATTATAATAAAAGGGGGTTAAATTACTAGTCATGTTAATAACATCTTATTTACAATACAATAATCTTACCAGTTTTATATATATTGGAAGCAGAACACAATAGCATTGCAAACGGAACCGGAACTGGAATTACGGAACGCAATGCCGATTCCAATTCTAATTCTAATCGTCTGCCAGCACCCTGCATGTACAGATTCAAGATTCAATAAACCTGCAGCCTTTGATCTGAAAATAAAACACTAGACAGCGTTAGCTTTAACTTTAACATCCCAAGATGGGATCTGTCGCTTGCCTCCCCGTTTCCTATCATAGGCACCGCGTGATTAAGGATGAATTATGAGTTACACCTCTCACAGGAAACACACCAGCGATGGGGAGGGAGGGAGGGGAGGGAGGGGGTCCCAGGTGTCGGGCTGCTGTCTCCAGCCTCAGTCTCGGGCGTCTCCCTCTCAGCTGCAGTGTGACGATGCTCTCAGCGTGTTGCAGGTACTGCACCACTCTCTTCTTCATTGCCTCCCTGCGCTCTGCGACCGGGTCTCCTGGGAGAGAGAGAGGCTGGCTGAGTCACACACTTGGGCGAGGGGTCGATCCGGGAGGGAGGGGCTGATTCCCGTTCAGAGTGAATTCAGAAACAGCTGCTTGGGTTTGTGACGATCGCTGCTTTTCTTAAAGACTCTGGGAGAACAGCGAAACCCAAGCAGCTGTTTCTGAGTTCACTCTGAACGGGAATCAGCCCCCCACCCCCTCCCTCCCTCCGATCCGCACCCTGGTCCTGATTCTCAGCACCTGCTTTCAGTGCGAGTCGGATCCCAGTGATGGGTTAATGTATTATAAGGAGGCTGTGTGGTCCAGTGGGTAAAGAAAAGGGCTTGTAACCAGGAGCTCCCCGGTTCAAATCCCACCTCAGCCACTGACTCATTGTGTGACCCTGAGCAAGTCACTTCACCTCCTTGTGCTCCGTCTTTCGGGTGAGACGTAGTTGTAAGTGACTCTGCAGCTGATGCATAGTTCACACACCCTAGTCTCTGTAAGTCGCCTTGGATAAAGGCGTCTGCTAAATAAACTAATAATAATAATAATAATAATAATAATACTAATAATAATAATGGCACGATGGCTTGGTGGGACTCTGTTCTTGTCCCTCACCTTGCGCCCCCTCCAGCAGCATTGCCACCCCAGTCTGGTAGCAGTGGAAAGCAGAGCTATAGTCCCCCTCTGCCTCTCTCTGCAGCGCTGCGCTGATCTCCTCCGCAGCTCTCTTCAGGTACTCTGGCAGCTCTGGCCCTGCCCCCGACTCCGCCCCCAGGGTTCCGGCCCCGCCCCCTGCACCTTCCAGGACCCGCAGGCTATTGGCTGACTCTGCCACGCCCCCCTCCAGCCCATTGGCAGGGGCTTCTGGAAAAAAAAAAAAGGTTGAGATTTTTTTTTATTTCTAGGGTCCTTGTACAAAATAATTTGGGGACCCCTTATTAATTATTATTATTATTATTATTATTATTACCTTGTTTCTTGGCGCAGGGGTCGAACAGGGCAAGCTCGCTTTCAGAAAGCTGGCACCGAGGGGGCGGGGCCTCTGCAGCTCCTTGCCCCTCCCCTTCAGAGTCGAACAGCAAATCAAATTCCTCCTGGGATTCCAAATGGTCGACGCCCACTTCTGGTGGGGGTGAGAGAGAGAGACACAGTAGAGAGAGAGAGAGAGAGACAGAGAGACAGAGAGACAGAGAGGGAGACAGAGAGAGAGAGAGAGAGAGACAGAGAGGGAGAGGAGAGAGAGATAGACACAGAGAGAGAGAGAGAGAGACAGAGAGGGAGAGGGAGAGAGAGAGAGACAGAAAGAGACACAGAGAGAGAGGAGACAGAGAGAGAGAGAGAGACAGCGAGAGAGACACAGAGACAGAGAGGGAGACAGAGAGAGAGACAGAGAGGGAGAGAGAGAGAGAGACAGAGGGAGAGGAGAGAGAGATAGACAGAGAGAGAGAGAGAGAGAGAGAGAGAGAGAGAGAGAGAGAGACAGAGAGAGAGGAGAGAGAGAGACAGAAAGAGACACAGAGAGAGAGAGAGACAGAGAGAGAGACAGAGAATATATTTACTGTATATTAATCAAATCAACTGTGAAATCACAAAACAACAGAATAAACAAACAGGGCTGCGCCACCGTGACAACGCCGTCACACCGGCGACGGAACGCCCTCGGGTTCCGTGTAGGCCTCGGCCTCCTCCCAGTTTCCTGAGGGCTGACCCGGATCTCCCCTCTGTCTGGGGCTCTGCCTGCTCCACCTCCCCTGCCTCTCCGGAGCTCAGAGGCAGGGGGATGAGAGGAGGGGGCAGGGAGGCAGAGGACTCGGAGACAGGAGGCAGGTCCAGGGGCCGTCGGACTTCACCGCCCTGTGCAAACGAGATAAAGGAAATAAACTGAGTTCCAAAAAAAATTGTCAAATAGCAGAGGGAGGCTGTTCAAAAAGCATAAGAGCCTCCCTTTCTCTCTCTCTGCTCCGCCAGCACAGAGGGAGGCTGTTCAGAGAGTATAAGAGCCTCCTTTCTCTCTCTGCTCCTCCAGAACAGAGGGAGGCTGTTCAGAGAGTGTAAGCACTACCCCTCTGTATTAAGACCTACCCTGAAAAGTCCTTGAGCTGGGGGCTGTTATAAAGAGCTGGGATATTGACGGCGAATCTCAGCATCGCCTCTGCAGCTTTCCTCCTCTCTTCAATCACAGACGCCTCAAATCAGCCCTGCAAAAAAACCAAACACTAAATCTGCTGATCCTCCCTCCTGCTCTGCTATGGACTCGTCTGACCCCAGCACCACGTTACTGGATCGTCAGCTGATGCGCTATCCTTGCACTATCGCACTGCTAACATGTCACTGTAGATACAACTCACTGTGATCCTAACTTGTTGCATCCTAGTTCATATTGGATTCTAGTAGTGTTATTATTATACATAGCATCCTAGTTCATATTGGATTCTAGTAGTGTTATTATTATACACAGCATCCTAGTTCATATTGGATTCTAGTAGTGTTATTATTATACACAGCATCCTAGTTCATATTGGATTCTAGTAGTGTTATTATTATACACAGCATCCTAGTTCATATTGGATTCTAGTAGTGTTATTATTATACACAGCATCCTAGTTCATATTGGATTCTAGTAGTGTTATTATTATACATAGCATCCTAGTTCATATTGGATTCTAGTAGTGTTATTATTATACACAGCATCCTAGTTCATATTGGATTCTAGTAGTGTTATTATTATACATAGCATCCTAGTTCATATTGGATTCTAGTAGTGTTATTATTATACACAGCATCCTAGTTCATATTGGATTCTAGTAGTGTTATTATTATACATAGCATCCTAGTTCATATTGGATTCTAGTAGTGTTATTATTATACATAGCATCCTAGTTCATATTGGATTCTAGTAGTGTTATTATTATACACAGCATCCTAGTTCAGATTGTATTCTAGTAGTGTTATTATTATACATAGCATCCTAGTTCATATTGGATTCTAGTAGTGTTATTATTATACATAGCATTCTAGTTCATATTGGATTCTAGTAGTGTTATTATTATACATAGCATCCTAGTTCATATTGGATTCTAGTAGTGTTATTATTATACATAGCATCCTAGTTCATATTGGATTCTAGTAGTGTTATTATTATACACAGCATCCTAGTTCATATTGGATTCTAGTAGTGTTATTATTATACATAGCATCCTAGTTCATATTGGATTCTAGTAGTGTTATTATTATACATAGCATCCTAGTTCATATTGGATTCTAGTAGTGTTATTATTATACACAGCATCCTAGTTCATATTGGATTCTAGTAGTGTTATTATTATACATAGCATCCTAGTTCATATTGGATTCTAGTAGTGTTATTATTATACATAGCATCCTAGTTCATATTGGATTCTAGTAGTGTTATTATTATACACAGCATCCTAGTTCAGATTGTATTCTAGTAGTGTTATTATTATACATAGCATCCTAGTTCATATTGGATTCTAGTAGTGTTATTATTATACATAGCATTCTAGTTCATATTGGATTCTAGTAGTGTTATTATTATACATAGCATCCTAGTTCATATTGGATTCTAGTAGTGTTATTATTATACATAGCATCCTAGTTCATATTGGATTCTAGTAGTGTTATTATTATACACAGCATCCTAGTTCATATTGGATTCTAGTAGTGTTATTATTATACATAGCATCCTAGTTCATATTGGATTCTAGTAGTGTTATTATTATACATAGCATCCTGGTTCATATTGTATTCTAGTAGTGTTATTATTATACACAGCATCCTGGTTCATATTGGATTCTAGTAGTGTTATTATTATACATAGCATCCTAGTTCATATTGGATTCTAGTAGTGTTATTATTTGCACTTGCTGTAAACTACACTGTGTTTAAATATGAAGCTTGCATTGTAAACCTCGCTGCCCTGCAACGCTCTATCTGGATAAATACATAAATAATATTAATAACTGAACGTGAAACTTTTCAACTCTAAACTATCAACGAGCCGTACTAGTCAGGGCTGGGAATCAGACTCCGCTGCACAGCAGTGTGATCCAGTCCTGGTTTCACTAGGAGCTTAATAATCAGGCACACCTGAGCTTGTTAGCTAGACACACTGGGGGATGATCAAGCTGGTAGCAGTAAAACCTGGACTGGATCACACTGCTGTGCAATAGGAGTCTGATTCCCATCCCTGCAATGTAATTCCAGTGCAGTCTAGTCTAGCGATATTAAATTGCAGCTACAATGCAGGGATGGAAGTAAGACTTGGACAGCTGTAGCAAACCTGGACTGGGTGAAACCTCTTTGCAAACCTGCAGGGCGCTATACTCAAACGGATCCCCTGGCTCTCCCTCCGTGCGGGGGTGGGGTGGGGGGCAGCTTACCGAAGACCTGAGCCCGGGGAAGTCAGGAAACTCCTCCAGCCTCCTGAAGAGATTCCTGTGGGTGTAGGAGAGCTCGCTGTGCAGCTTCTTCAGGTCGCTGAACCGCCTCCACACCACAACCTGCAAGCAAGGAGAGGGACTCCAGATCAACAGGGAAACACACGAGGAGGAGGAGGAGAAATGCTCCCGCTGCGGAGCACTGCGATCCACTCCGGGTTTTACATTCACTCTGCAAGCTTAATAATAATAATAATAATGATAATAATGATAATGATAATAATAATAATAATAATAATAATAATAATAATAATAATAATAATAATAATAATAATCATCTTACCTCTTTCACATCTTCGGGATTTCTCTTAGAGACAAACTAGAAAATAAAACAGAGGAAAGCAGGTTAATCCATCTAGAATAACAGGAAAAACTGAATCCATTTACCATGCTTTCCCCTCAGTTATGCTAAGCATCTACCATAGGTTACCCTGGTTTGCCATGTGTTTAAATATGCTTTACCAGACCTCTCTGTGCTTTACAATGCTTCCCTATGCTTTACCAGACCTCTCTGTGCTTTACAATGCTTCCCTATGCTTTACCACACCTCTCTGAGCTTTACAATGCTTCCCTATGCTTTACCAGACCTCTCTGTGCTTTATCAGACCTCTCTGTGCTTTACAATGCTTCCCTATGCTTTACCAGACCTCTCTGTGCTTTACAATGCTTCCCTATGCTTTACCAGACCTCTCTGTGCTTTACAATGCTTCCCTATGCTTTACCAGACCTCTCTGTGCTTCACAATGCTTCCCTATGCTTTACCAGACCTCTCTGTGCTTTACAATGCTTCCCTATGCTTTACCAGACCTCTCTGTGCTTTACAATGCTTCCCTATGCTTTACCACACCTCTCTGTGCTTTACAATGCTTCCCTATGCTTTACCAGACCTCTCTGTGCTTTACAATGCTTCCCTATGCTTTACCAGACCTCTCTGTGCTTTACAATGCTTCCCTATGCTTTACCAGACCTCTCTGTGCTTTACAATGCTTCCCTATGCTTTTACCAGAACTCTCTGTGCTTTACAATGCTTCCCTATGCTTTACCAGACCTCTCTGTGCTTTACAATGCTTCCCTATGCTTTACCAGACCTCTCTGTGCTTTACAATGCTTCCCTATGCTTTACCAGACCTCTCTGTGCTTTACAATGCTTCCCTATGCTTTACCAGACCTCTCTGTGCTTTTACAATGCTTCCCTATGCTTTACCAGACCTCTCTGTGCTTTACAATGCTTCCCTATGCTTTACCAGACCTCTCTGTGCTTTTACAATGCTTCCCTATGCTTTACCAGACCTCTCTGTGCTTTACAATGCTTCCCTATGCTTTACCAGACCTCTCTGTGCTTTACAATGCTTCCCTATGCTTTACCAGACCTCTCTGTGCTTTACAATGCTTCCCTATGCTTTACCAGACCTCTCTGTGCTTTACAATGCTTCCCTATGCTTTACCAGACCTCTCTGTGCTTTACAATGCTTCCCTATGCTTTACTAGACCTCTCTGTGCTTCCCTATGCTTTATCACACTTTCCTGTGCTTTTACTGTGGGGAGATGAAATGCTGCAAAACATTACAAAGCAGCCTGACCTTCAAATGAGGGCAACGCCTCTTAATAACGAATGGGTTCACGGAACGATTAATCGGCCAGGCTGTCCGATTATTGTCAGTGTTCGCGCCCAGCCGCTGCCCAAGTTTCATATTTTAAAAAAAAAGGGGGTATCGGTGATCTTATTGATCACGTCGCTGTGCTATAAACCGATCGAGGCTCACCCGGGCGGAGACTTTGTACTCCGTGAAGCCCTTTTCGTGCGTCCTGTGGTCTGTCACGGTGTAGAACCGATGGTAGTCTTCCTTGGGTTTGCGTGACATGGCGAGCCAGTTGTTAGTTACTATTAATCAATGCACAGTCGAGATCATCTCTGTCTGGCAGCGTCGAGGCTGGAAAACGCTCTCTTTAAATAAATGCATGCAGTTTTCAAATCCACTTCCTAATCCGTCACCGCGCACGCACCGCGACGCGGAGTGTAGCTCCGCCCCCAGTTGAACAAAGGAAGTAAGGGACCGTCGCTAAAGTTCACCCTTTCGCTGGGAGAAGCAGGCGCCGCGGCAGGCAGGGATCGTCCACACGAATTTATTTGTTTTTATTTGTTTATTATTATTAGTTTATTTAGCAGACGCCTTTATCCAAGGCGACTCAAAGAGACTAGGGTGTGTGAACTATGCATCAGCTGCAGAGTCACTTACAATTACGTCTCACCCGAAAGACGGAGCACAAGGAGGTGAAGTGACTTGCTCAGGGTCACACAGTGAGTCAGTGGCTGAGGTGGGGATTTGAACCGGGACCTCCTGGTTACAAGCCCTTTCTTTAACCGCTGGACCACACAGCCTCCAATTGATTGCGTTAGCGCGTTCTCTTTGAATAATTTGTTTTCCACATACTGGAAAGGAGAGAGAGGTGTCAAACTTTCAAGAACGGAAACGTTATTTACATACTTACAGTAAAAGAAGACAGGACAAGAATCTCGGAACAACTGCATTGAGTCTATTTATGTGTCATTATTAACAGGGCTGGGAATCAGACTCCCGCTGCACAGCAGTGTGATCCAGTCCTGGTTTCACTGGGAGTTTAATAATCAGACACACCCGAGCTTGTTGGCGAGACACACTGGGGGCTGATCAAGCTGGTAGCAGTAAAACCTGGACTGGATCACACTGCTGTGCGATAGGAGTCTGATTCCCATCTCTGTTACATTCCCAGTAACAGATGAATAAAACACACACACATGAAAGTAAATTAACATTTATTATGCATAATAAAATAATGATTACAGCTTATAAAAACAATATCTTCTCTCTTTTTTTTTCTTGCAAATGAAGCGTTACATTTCTCTTCACAGGAATGCAGAGTTTAATCTTAGTTTTATTCTCCATAAATAAAAGATTGCATTTGAAACACGTTACTGTGGGCGTGTTGTTCGGCTGTATTTAAATGTATTTCTTCTTGTATAAAGACGCCTGCCAACGTTTCTGTGCGATCGCAACGTGGAAGTTCATTCTACCGGGCTTTAAGATAAGAGATTCACAGGGTGTGGGAATCAACGGAAAATCTTCATAAACACTAAAAAAAAACCTGTTTCTGGAGCTGAGTTTTCAGTTTTGGTTTTTTGAGGACTTATAAAAAGGTCCTTGCGAGTTTTAAGTCAATCAAATTCAGTTCCAAATAACATTTGTATTTATATACCTGTGTGTGTGTGTGTGTGTGTGTGTGTGTGTGTGTGTGTGTGTGTGTGTGTGTGTGTGTGTGTGTGTGTGTGTGGGTGTGGGTGGGTGTGGGTGTGGTGTGTGTGTGTGTGTTGGTGTGTGTGTGTGTGTGTGTGTGTGTGTGTGTGTGTGTGTGTGTGTGTGTGTGTGTGTGTGTGTGTGTGTGTGTGTGTGGGTGTGGGTGTGGGTGTGGGGGACAGGACAGCAGAGTGGAGTAGTGGTCAGGGCTCTGGACTCTTGACCGGAGGGTCGTGGGTTCAATCCCAGGTGGGGGGGGGCACTGCTGCTGTACCCTTGAGCAAGGTACTTTACCTAGATTGCTCCAGTAAAAACCCAACTGTATAAATGGGGAATTGTATGTAAAAATAATGTGATATCTTGTAACAATTGTAAGTCGCTCTGGAAAAGGGCGTCTGCTAAGAAATAAATAATAATAATAACAATATACCTGTGTGTGTGTTTATGCAGGCATGTGTGTATCTAGGTGTGTCCCTGTGCGTGTGTGTCCGTGTGTGTCTGCGTGCGTGCGTCCCTGTGGGTATGTGCGTGTCCCTGTGTATGTGTGTGTGTGTGCGTGTGTGTGCGTGTCCCTGTGTGTGCGTGTCCCTGTGTGTGCGTGTGACTGTGTGTTTATTTCTGCACGTCACTCCTCAGTCGGCTGTGAATATCCTGCAGGAGATATCGTCAAGCAGCCAGTCAATTCCAGACAGCAGGTTCTCTCCCGTCACCGCGCTGCAGCCCATAATACACCAGTGATGAGTCTTTATACTGTCCAGGTCTAGAGCCTGCAAGAGAAGGGAGAGCGGAGAGGGGTCCCGTGAAAGCAGGGCTGAGACAGGGGGGGGGGGGCTCTGCAGCCCCGGGAGGTTCAAATCCCGGCTCAGCCGCTGACTCCCTGTGTGGGACCCTGAGCAAGTCACTGAACCTCCTTGTGCTCCGTCCTTCGGATGAGACGTAAAACAAACAAGCTCCTATTGGAAGCGACTCTGCAGCAGCAGCAGCAGCAGTTGTTGATGATGCAGAGTTCACCCCCCCATAGTCTCCGAGTCACTTTGGATAAAAGCAGCTGCTAAATGATAATATCCTGAAGCAAATATTTCACTCAGGGTCCACCGAACAGGAAAGCTATTTGATGCCAGATCACAAAACCTTTTGCAGATCTCCTTCCTTCGGTCGCAATTTATTTTTTTATTTTTTAAAACTAGTGAGTCGCTTTGGATAAAAGAGTCTGCTAAATGACTAATAATAATAATAATAATAATAATAATAATAATAATACTCACCTCTCTGATGGCGTCTTTAGACAGGGCCCCAGGCAGGTCTTGCTTGTTTGCGAACACTAGTAGTGTCGCTCCGGATAGACGCTGTCGACAGACAGACAGACAGACAGAGCTCTTAAGTTAAGGGAGCTGCTTTGTGCTTTGGTGGGACTTGGTTTCAGGAGACCGGGTTTCAGGCCGCTGCGCGGCACACCAGGCAGGGAGACTTGGGGGTTTGATACAGCGAACCTCAAACCAGGTCTCCTGGAACCAGGACTCACACACGACCCCGACTCCCTGGAGCTCTCCCCCAGCTTCAGTGCGTGTGGCTCCCACCGTCGCTCGCTTCAAATCCACTCTCAAGACCCGCTTGATCTCTCTCGCTTTCAATGCTTCTTCAAGCCTGATCTCTGTCATTAGCTGCTGTCTAAATGGCTATTTCAGGTTTTTCACTCCATCTGATTGTGTGTGACACACGCATCCACAGTGTGTAGAATTCACATCCCAGCCTGTATTTAATGTATCATGCATTGCTCCTCACTATCCTGCAAAGCGCCTTTTGATGGTGGCTTGCTTAGCCACAGAGTGTAGGTAACTCCCTCTCCCTGTCCCTCCCCCTCCCCCTCCTCTTCCTCCTCCTCCAGCAGCAGCCCCTCCTTCCCTCTCCCTCACCTCCTCCAGCAGCAGCCCCTCCTTCCCTCTCCCTCACCTCCTCCAGCACCAGCCCCTCCCTCTCCCTCTCCTCCCTCACCTCCTCCAGCAGCAGCCCCTCCTTCCCTCTCCCCTCACCTCTTCCAGCAGCAGCCCCTCCTTCCCCTCCCCCTCTTCCAGCAGCAGCCCCTCCTTCCCTCTCCCCCTCACCTCCTCCAGCAGCAGCCCCCCCAGCTCTCTCCTGCAGTCCTCCAGTCTCAGCCGGTCTGCGCTGTCCACCACCCAGATCAGCCCGTCCGTGCTCTCGAAGTAATTCCTCCAATAGGAGCGCAGGGACTTCTGCCCGCCCACGTCCCAGACATTCAGCTTGAAGCTGAAAGAAAAGCCACGACCCTCAACACCGAAAGAACCCGAATTCAATTCAAAACGACAAACGCTCGGACTGGAGGGCTTTTCCAGTGTCTTCAGCGAAGCTGAAAGATGAACCGAAGATGGACTTACGAAGGACCATTTCCAACTGGGCTCCTGTTTGACTGCAGTACACCGTGTCGGGAAGTAATGCGTCACATTACTGTAATCTGATTACATTTTTCTGTAGCTTGTAACTGTAACCTGATTACATTTTCCTGTAGCTTGTAACTGTAATCTGATTACATTTTCCTGTAGCTTGTAACTGTAATCTGATTACATTTTCCTGTAGCTTGTAACTGTAATCTGATTACATTTTTCTGTATCTTGTAACTGTAATCGGATTACATTTTTCTGTAGCTTGTAACTGAAATCGGATTACATTTTTCAGTAGCTTGTAACTGTAATCTGATTACATTTTTCTGTAGCTTGTAACTGTAATTGGATAACATTTTTCAGTAGCTTGTAACTGTAATCTGATTACATTTTTCAGTAGCTTGTAATTGAAATCGGATTACATTTTTCAGCAGCTTGTAACTGTAATCGGATTACATTTTTCAGTAACTTGTAACTTTAATTGGATTACTTTTTCCGTAACCATAGAGTTGACACAAACTGTTGTTGAAATTTTAAAACAAAAATTACATAAATTGTGACTGACGGGTATATTCACAAAATGTTATTTTAAATTGACAGTTTTTTCTTTGATCAATGAAACAAGTCTTCAGTTCGTGGACTGTGTAAGTGAGTGATTTTTTTTTCATAGCACAGTTTAACCCATTAAAAGTACCAAATAAATTCATTGTTCTTAAAAAAAAAAAAATCACAACACGAGCTGAATTCATGTAATTTGATACCCAAATCAAATCTCTCTTCATCGGGACCAAAATCATCCTCTGTTTTGCGCACACACGGCAGCCTGCTCGCTTACCCCCGGTGCTCCAGGGTCTTGATGTTAAACCCCAGGGTGGGGAGATGGTGCTGATGTCCTCCCGTTGAATTTTTTCAGGATGGTGGTTTTCCCGGCGTTATCCAAGCCGCTGGGACACCCCAATAAGGACCAACACACCAGGGAGCGGAGCTGCGCGACCCGTCTGTTCATTTTCCACGTTACACGCATCATACACATGGGACAGGTCATACGCAAAAAAAACATTATCATTATCAACTCAACACGACCATCATGACAGTAAAATTACACATGATGAAGCTGTCTTCCCTTTGCATAAGTGATCCGCAGATGACTCAGCCGCACGAAGAGCGCAGCGTGTGGTTTCCACTAACTCTGCTGTGCAGAATAAATGATTATTATTATTTTTTTTCCTATGGGTAAATATCGGGGGCTGTTTTCCTATGCATGGGGACGCGGGACGTTTTGTTAAGGAAATGGAGACTGTCCCGACCCCATGGGGACTGCTAGCATTGTATGTAAACTACATGCCAATAAATACTGACCGCTACAGACAGTGCAGCATTCTCTATGAAGAACACGCTGACCAAAACACACCACAATAAAAACTTACAAAAAAACTTTCTAATGAAGTCACAGACCGCTGAAAATCCCACTTTGTATTATTATTATTATTATTATTATTATTATTATTATTATTATTATTATTAAGAAACACCCGAGTCTGCTTCTTGGTGCACCAGCGCACTAGCGACCGGGTGAAACAGCATTTTTCCAGGCAGTGTGCAGCACCCTCAAATCTTTCACGCTGAAAAACAACAAATGCACGTTTTAAGTTCACGCCATGACCGTGCCTTCGTTTATCCGACAGGGCAAATGCGTCACGAATTTTCTTTTTTTCTTCTTTATTTTTTTTTTAAATCAACAACAACAACGACAACAAAAAGGATACAGCATCAGCAACCTGACCTCTTTCTCCTTTTGCTTCATCTTCTTCAGGATAGTCAGCAAACCCATTTATAACACCGTGACCGTGCTTTCTTTAAGCAATGCACCGACTCGTTAAAGCATACAAATGCACTGTGTGCACCCAGCCCCGCCCCCTTTGCGCAGCTCTGATTGGTCAAACGGGGAGCGCTTTTCATAATCCTGCATTCTGATTGGGCAGGAGGGACGCCAGTCAGAAAATAACGTCAGTCCCAACCCCGCCTCTAAACCGGCTTTTAGAAAGAGCTCTATAGATGGATGTTGCTCTAATGCGGGAACAGCGACGCCTAGAGGCTTGGAGCCGACCGCACATTGTTTTCAATGGCGTGGCGACAAATATCTAATATAGACCAGATACAATAGTAGCTCTGAATGTATGTTTTACTTGTATCCTTTTCAAACTTTATATTTGATTTAGGGATATCAAAAGATCATCCCATTTTTAATATTGGATCCTTGACAACGAAGCCCCAGTCTTGATTTTTTTTAATAAGCAGACGCCTTTATCCAAGGCGACTTACAGAGACTAGGGTGTGTGAACTATGCATCAGCTGCAGAGTCACTTACAACTACGTCTCACCCGAAAGACGGAGCACAAGGAGGTGAAGTGACTTGCTCAGGGTCACACAATGAGTCAGTGGATGAGGTGGGGATTTGAACCGGGGACCTCCTGGTTACAAGCCCTTTTCTTTAACCACTGGACCACACAGCCTCCAGCCTCTTGACGGCTCGTGAATATGCATATGCAAATTTATTTTCTACACTTGGGCAATAAAGAGCTCTTGTCAGGGCAAGTGAAATAATAACACGTGCAATAATACTTAGACATTATTGAAGAAATAATAACGGTAACGTTTTTAAGAAGGGGGCGTGTCTAAATAAAGCTAGGTGAACTCATGTTTGAAAATGCAATCGTTTTAAAAAAAGAACCGGCTTGGAATAGGAAATGAGGCAGATTTCACATTATATACAGAAGGGAAAAATCGCTACCGGAACTCTTTCGATCCCCAGGATGCACCGCTTAGGCACGGACGGAAGTTGACCCTCTTGATTTTTGGGTGGCGGCGACTGAGGCGCGGATTTATCGGGGCGAGGCTGCCACCTGCTGGCGAAAGGCTGTTACTGCATCCGATGTTGCAATTCGAAATTGTCATTCAAAACCGATCCCTGATATTCAGTAGATCACATGTTTATCAAATTACGAGATTCTGGGGTGGGGGGAGGCGTAATTTAACTGCGAATCAGCGCTATAAAGTATACTTACAAATACAATTAACCTAACCAGGTGTCCCAAACTTCACATTTCAATGATATTATTAATGCAATTAATTACGCATTTAAAGTATTCTTTGTTGTGCATTTATTTCAATTTTCTTTTGCTCCTGAGTTTATTGTGCTTTATAACTGCTCTTATCTGTAACGCGATATTTTATAAATCTGTAAGATTTTGTAACAACTGTAAGTCGCCCTGGATAAGGAACCCTTAATCGAACCATCCATTAGCTTCCTTAGAACCTCTTATCTGTTTTCAGCTTTTAAACAGTTGGCAGATTTCAAGTTAGCTCTAATATTTTATAAGTAACTCCAAATCGGTAGCTTATTAGGAGCGGAGAACAATTAAAAAAGGTCTAATTAAGCTGCTTGTTGTTAATTCAATGAAGGGTCTGGTTCAGTAATTGAGAGCTCATTTGTAATGGAAACCAGCAGACACAACAGAGGGGGCCCAGGACCGGGGATCGGAAGCCTTATTTCAATAGGAGACAGATGAAGATTCAAAACAGAACAAAAACGCTCAGTTCTTTGGAATGGATTCAAATCTTCTTTGAATTACTTTACTGTAATTCAAAGAAAAGGGAACTCAAGATGTTCCTGGAATCAATTGAAAACTAACGCTCGCTACTCTTATCCAAGAGTGGAGAGCCCCGCGGTCACAGCCTGACTTTGCGGGGTGACTTGAATGCATCTTAGGAGAAATCGTTCAGCGGGTCGGGTGCTCTGTCACGCTGAAGGATTTTCAGGCAGAATAAATAAAGGGGTGTTAAACAATCTCTGCCTTCTCTGCTCGAGAATGTCCTGACCAAGTTTCATCACAGTCGGGTAAGCGCGGTTCTCTGGCTGTGTCTGAAAACTCCACTCTGTCCGGCCACTTTATTCATTTTTGATTAACTTTATCCTGCAACTGCTTTTAAGAGCTGAAAACAATTAAAAGGTCTAATTTTAAGCGAGCGATCAGTTCTGTGAAGGGTCTGGTTCAGTGGTTGAGAGCTCAGATGGAATGGAAACCAGCAGACACAACAGAGGGGCACGGGACCGGGTTTCAGAACCCGGTCCAGTGGCTGTGTCTTCCTTTTCTCTTACTATATTTACATCAGTTGCATGTGTGGTCTATTAAGGTAATCAATGAAATTAAGACAATCGCTAATCACAGCCTATATGGACCTAAGACTTACATTGTTTGATTTCATATGCACAACAAATCAAAACTCCCCGACGCGTTGGGAGCCTGTTAATACACTTGCACGCTGCTGCGTCTCCGGGATAAAAGGGGTTAAATACAGAGACAGCCCTGCACTGTTAGCTTGATAAAGTCTTTCTGTCGTGGCTGGGAAGCGGTCAGGGAACTGTATCGAGAATGCACCGCGTTTAGAGAGACTGGAGGTCAAAGCGTTCGTTCATCATTCATGAAAGGAAAGCGAATCCGTCTCAATTGTTCGGCTGCGTAGGAAGACGGCTTGTCTCGATGGCTAAGCCAGCTGCCTTTTTCAAGGAAAAACCATTTAAAGCTCTCTATTACATTAGTAGAAACACTTGAACATTCTACTGGGGTTATCCTATGACTCCACGTACACTGCGGCGTTTTACGCCCCCAAGAATTGCAATAGTACATAAAACATTGTTTTTGTAATTCTATCTATCTATCTATCTATCTATCTATCTATCTATCTAGGGGCTGTGTTGTCCAGTGGTTAAAGAAAAGGACTTGTAACCAGAAGGTCCCCGGTTCAAATCCCCACCTCAGCCACTGACTCATTGTGTGACCCTGAGCAAGTCACTTCACCTCCTTGTGCTCCGTCTTTCGGGTGAGACGTAGTTGTAAGTGACTCTGCAGCTGATGCATAGTTCACACACCCTAGTCTCTGTAAGTCGTCTTGGATAAAGGCGTTGCTAAATAAATAATATAAATACTACAAAATATTTAATATATATATTACAAAAAAAAATGGTTGCCTTCGTGCAGTGACTAAATATATGTTTATTTATTTTAAAGGGTGGTGTGGTTCAAAGTAAAACCAGGAATGGTTAGTAGTGGTTAGGGCTCTGGACTCTTGACCAGAGGGTCGTGGGTTCAATCCCAGGTGGGGGACACTGCTGCTGTACCCTTGAGCAAGGTACTTTACCTAGATTGCTCCAGTAAAAACCCAACTGTATAAATGGGGAATTGTATGTAAAAATAATGTGATATCTTGTAACAATTGTAAGTCGCCCTGGATAAGGGCGTCTGCTAAGAAATAAATAATATTAATAAACTGCTATGCAGCAGGAGTCTCATTCCCATCCCTCATTAGAAACCTCACCCCCAAATCCCTTTATTCCACTTTCTATTTGAACAGATCAAGACACAAATTCAAGGAAGAACAAAAAAAAGAGAGTGATCACACATTCTGAAGAAATACATACTTTATTATCAGAGGAATGGAAAAAGTTCAGATACAGGGAAGTCTGTGCTGCATATCTGTGTACCAACAATTAAACCACACTGTGCCAGATCAATCTACAGCGATATTCAATCACTCATGTAGAAATGTCAGGAATGCTTTTCCACCACATGCCGTGGCAGCAATTCTGCAAGCGAGTATATTAGGATTAGGTTAGGATACAGGTACGTTTAAGAGCGTAGAAATCTTTCTTCTGGGTGAAGGACTGCAGCACAGCCTCATAATTTACTTCATCTTGCCTTCCAGTGTATGTGTTTGAAGTGTCAGTCTGCACCTCTAAATTACTGCTGGTGTGCAAATGACTTGCCTAGGACGGGGTTTCCCCAAATCCCAGTCCTGAGGTCCCCCTGTGTCTGCTGGTTTTCAATCCAACTGAGCTTTCAATTACTGAACCAGACCCTTCATTGAACTGATTGTTAGCTTAATTAGATCTTTTTAATTGTCCTCGACTCCTAAAAAGCTGCCGATTTCAAGTTACTTAGAAACTTGTAGAGTTAACTTGTCAACTGTTTTAAAAGCGGAAATAAAATAAAAAATAAGTGGTCACATTATGCTAATGAAGCCCCCACCGACCGAGTGGCGCATCCAGTAAAGGCGTTCCGTGTGGAGTGCAGGATGCGCCCTATAGCCTGGAGGTCGCCGGTTCGAGACTGGAGCTCCCAGGGGCGGCGACGGGATTGGCTGAGCGTCGCCCAGGTGGGGGGGGGGAGGGCTTAGCTCGGACAGGGTGTCCTCGGCTAACATCAGCGCTCCCCTGTGGTCTGTCCAGGCGCCTGCGGGCTTGCCTGTAAGCTGCATTGTCCTCCGACGCTGTAGCTCTGAGGCGGCTGCACGGTGAGTCTGCAGCGTGTAAAGAAGCGGTCGGCTGACGGCACACGCTTCGGAGGACAGCGTGTGTTCGTCTTTGCCCCTCCCGAGTCAGCGCAGGGGTGGTAGCGGTGAGGGGAGCCTAAAAATAATCGGCCATTTCAAATTGAGAGAAAAACAGGGTAAAATCGATTGGCGACTACTACATATATATATATATATATATATATATATATATATATACACAGTACTGTGCAAAAGTTTTAGGCAGGTGTGAAAAAGTGCTGTAAAGTAAGAATGCTTTCAAAAATAGACATGTTAATAGATTATATTTATCAATTAACTAAATGCAAAGTGAGTGAACAGAAGAAAAATCTAAATCAAATCCATATTTGGTGTGACAACCCTTTGCCTTCAAAACAGCATCAATTCTTCTAGGTACACTTGCACAAAGTCAGGGATTTTGTAGGCATATAGTCAGGTGTATGATTAAACAATTATACCAAACAGGTGCTAATGATCATCAATTCAATATGTAGGTTGAAACACAATCATTAACTGAAACAGAAACAGCTGTGTAGGAGGAATAAAACTGGGTGAGGAACAGCCAAACTCAGCTAACAAGGTGAGGTTGCTGAAGACAGTTTACTGTCAAAAGTCATACACCATGGCAAGTCTGAGCACAGCAACAAGACACAAGGTAGTTATACTGCATCAGCAAGGTCTCTCCCAGGCAGAAATTTCAAGGCAGAGAGGGGTTTCCAGATGTACTGTCCAAGCTCTTTTGAAGAAGCACAAAGAAACGGGCAACGTTGAGGACCGTAGACGCAGTGGTCGGCCAAGGAAACACTGCAGCAGATGAAAGACACATCATGCTTACTTCCCTTCGCAATCAGAAGATGTCCAGCAGTGCCATCAGCTCAGAATTGGTAGAAAACACTGGGACCCTGGTACACCCATCTACTGTCCGGAGAAGTCTGGTCAGAAGTGGCCTTCATGGAAGACTTGCGGCCAAAAAGCCATACCTCCGACGTGGAAACAAGGCCAAGCGACTCAACTATGCACGAAACCACAGGAACTGGGGTGCAGAAAAATGGCAGCAGGTGCTCTGGACTGATGAGTCAAAATTTGAAATATTTGGCTGTAGTAGAAGGCAGTTTGTTCGCGAAGGGCTGGAAAGCATACACGAATGAGTGTCTGCAGGCAACAGTGAAGCAGGGTGGAGGTTCCTTGCAAGTTTGGGGCTGCATTTCTGCAAATGGAGTTGGGGATTTGGTCAGAATTAATGGTCTCCTCAATGCTGAGAAGAACAGGCAGATACTTATCCATCATGCAATACCATCAGGGAGGCATCTGATTGGCCCTAAATTTATTCTGCAGCATGACAACGACCCCAAACATACAGCGAAAGTCATTAAGAACTATCTTCAGCGTAAAGAAGAACAAGGAGTCCTGGAAGTGATGGTATGGCCCCCACAGAGCCCTGTTCTCAACATCATCAAGTCTGTCTGGGATTACATGACGAGAGAGAAGCAACTGAGGCTGCCTAAATCCACAGAAGAACTGTGGTTAATTCTCCAAGATGTTTGGGCCAACCTACCTGCCGAGTTCCTTCAAAAACTGTGTGCAAGTGTACCGAGAAGAATTGATGCTGTTTTGAAGGCAAGGGTGGTCACACCAAATATTGATTTGATGTAGATTTTTCTTCTGTTCACTCACTTTGCATTTTGTTAATTGATAAATATAAACTATTAACATGTCTGTTTTTGAAAGCATTCTTACTTTACAGCATTTTTCACACCTGCCTAAAACTTTTGCACAGTACTGTATATATATATATATATATATATATATATATATAT